>JAOTOL010001411.1:712500-951455 GCA_034440575.1 Imbricaverruca yamaguchii | reverse complement strand
TGTGTGTGTGTGTGTGTGTGTGTGTGTGTGTGTGTGTGTGTGTGTGTGTGTGTGTGTGTGTGTGTGTGTGTGTGTGTGTGTGTGTGTTGGGTCTCTAATGCCCACCAATCACACACCCACTGCGGACAGTCGCTACAGGTTGATATGCATACTTGGTCTGAGTCGGAACTGGTACCAGTGCAATTATGCAACTCCGGCGTCAACGCTCAGCCGGTTGCGCAAAATGAGCCGGTTGTTGGCCGGATACGGTTTTCACAGCACCTTACCCTAGCAACACCATGCCTTAGTAGTATCTTACCTCTGCAGCACCTTACCTTTGCAGTACATTACCTCAGCAGTACCTTACCTCAGCTGCACCCTACCTTAGTAGCACCATGCCTTAGTAGCATCCTACATCGGCACCACCCTACTTCAGCAATACCTTACCTTACTAGCACCTTACCTTAGTAGCACATTACCTTACACATTCCTTTGTAGGATCTTACCTCAGTAGTACATTACTCTAGTTGTACCTTACGTTAGCAGCACCTTCTAACTGTATTCATGCATTGTCCAACTGCGGGAGCGAACCCAGGCAACCGGATCGAAGTGCTCCGCTGCATATTCGCATTGTGTTTTGTCTGGTGTTGCTGCGGTGAGCCTCGCCGACGTATGCGGTGGCCGAGGTGTGTCTCTCTCTGTGTGTGTGTGTGTGTGTGTGTTACCGTGCCGCCGTCTGAGCGCGGCGGGCGGTGGAGGTGTGACGGTGCGGCGGTGGGAGTGCCGCCGGCCGTGTCTGACCGTCGCCACCAGCCGTGACCAGCCACCAACAGCACCCGCTACACCGGACCGCGCTATAAAACGGGGCCGCCGCGCCGCCGCAGCGCAGTACACGCTGGCTGGGACGAGGTAAGTGACGACACCGCGTGGCGGTATGAACACAACCTTAGCTGGCTCGTAGACACGCTCCGCTGGAATGTCCCCAAGGTGAGAGACATGCTGCTAGATCAGCGGGGTCCTCTGTTAAACAGGGGAGGGAGTCAGAAGTGCTTAGGTCGAATAGGTCAAGTGGTAACTTCACGTTGGCAGGGTAGTAGAACATGGTGGTGGGGACTCCAACCGATTGGAAATGGGCAAATGTAGTTCCTATTTTCAAGAAAGGAGAAAGAGGGAAAGTTGAAAACTATAGGCCAGTAAGTCTCACATCCCTAGTCTGCAAGGTACTTGAATCAATTATCAAGGATATAATAGTTAGTTATCTGGAAGGTAGCAGATTGATTCAAGATACTCAACATGGGTTTAGAAAAGGACGATCGTGTCTCACAAACCTCTTGGACTTTTTGAACTTCGCCACAGAACAATTTGATCAGGGAAATCAGGTTGATGTAGCATATCTTGACTTTAGTAAGGCCTTTGACAAAGTACCCATAAACGGTTAATGATACAGCTTCAGTCCCATGGTATTGCAGGTATCATCTTAAAATGGATAGAGTTGTGGCTTTCAGATAGACAGCAAAAAGTGATGCTAAATGGTACAAAGTCATCATGGCAAAATGTTCTTAGTGGAGTCCCGCAGGGGTCAGTACTGGGGCCACTACTGTTCATTATATTTGTAAATAACATTGAAAGTGGCCTAAGCAGTAAGGTTTTGAAATTTGCGGATGATTTGCAGGTCTTTAGGGCAATAACAGGTCAAGATGAGCATATCTCGCTGCAAAAAGACTTAGACGAACTTGTGAAGTGGTCCGAAGAATGGCAAATGAAATTTAATTTTGATAAGTGCAAAATCATGCATGTAGGTAAGCAGCATATGAAGGCTCGATACTTGATGGGTGGCCAAGTGCTATCAGTGACTCAACAGGAGAAGGATTCAGGTGTTATTCTAAACACAAAACTGGGGTCATCGGGACAGACCAAGTAAGCCAGGAAGAAGGCACTGAGAATGCTCGGGGCAATAAATAGGAATGTATCATACAGAAGTGAGGAAGTGATCAGGAAGCTTTACTGTGCATATATCAGGCCACATTTGGAATACTGCATCCAAGCTTGGTCTCCAAGCTATGAAAAAGATTGTTGGCTTTTAGAAAGAGTACAAAAGAGGGCTACAAAAATGGTTAATGGCATAAGCAACCTGGCATATGAGGAAAGATTGAAGAAGTTGAACATGTTTTCACTTAGATATAGAAGGCTGAGAGGAGATCTCATCGAGGTCTTTAAATTTGTCCATGGTCTGGAGAGGGGATACCTTGGGGAAATGTTTCAATTGAACAGAAATGATGCAATTAGGGGTCATAAACTCAAAATTAAAGTTAACCACAGCAGAACAAGGTTAAGGCAAACTTTCTTCACCAACAGGGTAGTAGAACACTGGAACCAGATGCCAGAAAACATTGTCAGTAGCAGCACATTGAACATCTTTAAAAACAGCATAGACAATAATTATAAGAATAGAGGGCTTGCTTTTCAGTATTACAAGGAGGGCTGATTGACAGATTTGGTGGGCAACTGGTTCAGTGTACAGAGTGCAACCAAGAAGGACCCTTGTGGCTCATAGTTGCACTAATCTTTTATGTCTTTATGACTCGAAAGCTCCGACACACCAGGAATGTTCAGTCGTGGTTAGAAAGCTGAGCATGTGATGATTACGAAGATGTGGTGCTATCAAAATATACCGATCGCTTCTTCCATTTACTGTCGTCCGATTTTGCAACGGTTTCGACTGACCAAGTCGGTTGCTTAAACTATGGTTTTGTGGTGTTTCTCAAACATACTTTCAGAAATATTTCCTAAAATGGTTCCTTCCCAAGAACGAAATATTGAAGTTTTTCACTCCAAAACACGTTTAAACGTGCCATTTGGAACATCCTGTACGCACTACTGTGTGGTGCTGTGTTGTGCCTGTTGGAGGCGGCGGTACCGTGGCCGATGCTACTTCCCTCCTATCCAGTGACAAAGCAAGGTTTTTAGGGAAATTTAGCTCATGCACTTCTGGTTTTGCCTTCATGTTCTGTATCATCAATGTCGCAGAACATACCGTGCTTACATTATCACTGGTGCGGACGGTAAAGTGCTAACAGTACCACTCGTGTGAAAGATACAGTTTGTGCATTATCACTGGCACGGACAATGTAGTCCGTACATTATCCTGAGAACCATCTGACATCACAATGCTATTTTTGCACCAGTGGAACGTGTTTGCAGATAATGGCTTTCGTTATTGAACACAATAGCGCTCAAGCTTTGCAACTTTTGACTGAGGGCTTTCGCTATTCAACTTTTAGAATGATTTTCGCCCTGTAGCCGTCTACATCAAGGGTACCGTTACCTAGCAAGGCTCCGGATCCATTACCTAAGCATCATATACATTTTCTGGGCCATGTATTTCTAGGCTAGAGTGTTTTGTTGCTGATTACAAAGGGCATTTAAAGCATTCTGGTTAGCGAAGGGTAGATTAATGTCCTTTCTGATCTCGCTACCAAAGAGTTAGCGAAACGAATACACAACCCAAATGATTCAGAGTGGTGAAAGGCAGCCATAAACTGCCATCATAATATCTCGTTTCTCGACAACATTTTTTCTTAACTGCACGAGAAGCTGTCGAATGTCTTTCATATCCAGGATTTCTGCCTCACTGTCACGCGAAACACCGGCATTTCTCTGACCTAGAGCGCATCACATGATACTTCCACTGAAAACGTGTCAACGCTTCACTGGGGATATGCTGTTGATGTGGTTCCAAATTTACGTATTTTGCTTGCTTTTTTCGTACATATCTTGTTGATCGTTTTCCATTAATTCAATAGCACACCTATTCTTTGGTCAAGACATGGCTGCTGATAACTATATCAATGCGATGTAAGCTGTAGCTGATCTCCTATGTGACTATCACCCTTCCGCTCACTGAGAGCACGATGTCGTTGCTGTTTCGCTGCCACTTCAGCACACATACCCGTGCTGTGCGCTGATCAACTTCAAGACACATACCCGTGCTGTGCGCTGATCGGCACAGGCCTACACCTAGCCGAAAGGCAGCAGATATTCCCTCCAAAATATCATGAGCTGAGACATTTTTATCCTTTCATCTAGCATACACGTACCGTGCTTCTCAATGTTTCCGCATGTCTCAGGCGCTATACTGACATTATTCATGTAGTCCGCAGTGCCTGCAGCCTAACACTTCTACCGTTCCTTCCGCATGCTCCTTTAATCATTATTTAATTAGTCCTATTATATTTTTTTATTTAATCCTTATTAAATATCATTATATTTAATCCTTTAATCATCCTTTAATCAATCCTTTAATCCGTATGCTGTCAGCACCCTAAGTAACAAAAGGAAATTGCCTTCAGAGACCAGTTACCAGAGGGTCAGCATTGAGTTCGAGCCGAACCCGAATTGCCCAGCCACACCCATGTGGCGATCACCCTGCCGATCTAGTGTCGAAACCGACAAACACGACAGCCGTCGTCCGGGACTAACTGGCACGGTGTCGACACCCCGCGCGTGGCTTGCATCAGCGTGTGGACGGCTGCAGGCGGTGCTGCTGTGTGGCATTGGTCAAGGTGTTGACAGCTACAGCAGCTGCTGCTGTGCAGCCTGCATCGCAGTGTCCACAACTGCAGGCTGAGGTGTGCAGTTGGACAGCTCGTACCTCGCTATGGACTAGGGCGCGCCTTGTGTGCATGATGGGTGTGTAGGTATAAACTGCCTGGGTTAAAATTAAACTACATATGGGAGAGATAGGTTCCTGGATGTGACTATGGCCATCCAAAAGTTCCATTCCGTATATACACAAGCCCGTTGATAACAGTATCGTTGCAGTTATCTAGATTGCATACAAATTTAATGAAGATTGAAAACTGACAGAACAGTGGAATGAATCTAGCTCAAGCAACTTCTGCACGTGTTTGACATTACCTAAGGGTGCCTGCGATAATGAGTATGGTAATGTAGTTCCTAACTGGTGGCATGCCATATTTTTCCGGTAATTAGAAAACTCGGCCTCTGACGACCCAAACATTTGTGTTCCATTAACGTCCACGAGAGCATTTGGCGCGTCAATCCTTTAGCTAATCCGTATCCTTTTGTATTCACCGAACTGTATCCAATCGGCTCCGTTATCCATGGCCACAGATATCCGTACGGATGTCCAATCCATGCTATCCATGATACTCTACTGTGTAGCTTGAGTCAGAGTGTCGACAGCTGCAGTAGTTGTGTGGTCTGTGTCAGAGTTTCGACAGCTGCAGTAGTTGTTTTGTAGCTTGAGTCAGAGTGTCGACAGCTGCAGTAGGTGTTGTGTGGTCTGAGTCAGAGCGTCGACAGCTGCAGTAGTTGTTGTGTAGCCCGTGTCGCAGTGTCGACAGCTGCAGTAGGTGTTGTGTGGTCTGAGTCAGAGCGTCGACAGCTGCAGTAGTTGTGTGGTCTGAGTCAGAGCGTCGCTGTGAAAGTGAACTGCAATGTCGGCCGTGGGCAGCCATTGGCTCAAGGTCTCTTGGCGCCACCGCTCCAACACAGGGACTTCCTGCACGTGCGCGCGCGTGACGCCCGCCTGGTGGGGCAGGGGCGGGGCAACAATATGTATCAGCTGGCACGAGTCTCTCCCTCCCTCCTTTAACGGCCACCAACTATCCGTCCAAGGCTGGCCCCTGCTTCCGGTGTTAGGACACAACACAACGGGATCTGCATACATTGGACTCCTATTATAGGACCGTTTGGTTATTGTTCCTGGTGTGCAACCAACAGCAAGGACGTCCACCATGGTGCTTGGAGTATGTCAACATCAACTCAAAACTCGGCCACCAATGCATTCCGCTGATCATTTTACAGCAGTGCTACAAATCGTTCGCTTCAGTTGTATGGTGCAATCTTGAAAACTTTATATCGTGTTCCCGTGTCCAGATATAAACCACAAACATTCAGAGCTAAACATAATTTAATCGCGCGCGTAGGAATACTAGTAACAGCAAATTAGCAGGGAATTGAAGCACAAATATCAGGGCCTGTCACGCTTGGAGCAAATTTTCACACCCAAAAATAGCAAACTACAAAATTGCACTGCGTTTCTACGTGCCAAACGTTTGTTCCAGAAGACTTCAGTTGCAACGTACCCGGAGTCGTAGCTGAATTCGTCAATCATGTCCATATGCAGACGTCATTCTCTATCGGCAGGAAATCAAGATGAGGACCCTGATTAGCGTCGGTGTGGCCCTGGTGGCGATCGGCCTGGCAAGCGGCCAGACCGCGGTCGATCCCAAGCTGGAGGAGGTGCTGGCCAAGTTGCCGACGCCTGGCAGTGGAGAGATGTTCGTCCGCACCATTCCGGCCGACGTGCTCCGCGGTGAGAACTGGGCGGCTCTTTGCCAGAGCGGTTCACGTTGTTTGGACTGGAGCGGGTATTTTGGGTCATACTGTTATGGCTGTCGGATAGCTTCTACTGCTCCTACTGATGTCGGATCGACTTGTCTGATGTCTGAAGGGCACACATGATTGATTGAACATATAATTTACTGACTAGTCCAACACCTTATGCATTAAACCAGTCTGCTCTTCAGTATTGTGTGGCAATAGCTATGTTTCACGTGGGTGAATGTGAAGCTAGAATTGATGATGACCATGGATGTTGACGCAGGGGCTGTTTCTTGGTGTTCTTGAAGTCTGTCAGAATTATTGAACTGAATGGCTTAGTTATACTGATTGACCTCTCTATTGCTAGAATGACTTTTCACATGCTGGTGTTCTTCAGACTATCCGGGAGAGTGCTACTCCGTGAACAACCATGAATTCTTCGCCGTGAACCAGACCTGGCGCATCAAGGGTGTTTGCGCCATGGCAGAGTGCATGGCGCTGCCCATCAACAAGGAAGGCCAGCTCGGGCTCTTCGAACAGGTGAGGCCTGCATGTCATGCTGCACAATATGCTGGAGGGTATATTCTATGTCGGGCCTGCTTCAACTCATGTCTGTTGTGTCGCACTTTGAATTCCCGGAGCCGGATCGCTGTCATCCATTTGTGGTTTTTTCTTTGTTGTACAAAATTGATGTTGGCCGGGTGCGGCGAAGGACAAATGTCAAATTACCGCGCATGGCAATAGCGTGTTATTGTATTCACACTAGTAGGTTGTATAAAATTTTCTTTCCGGACAGCAACGTATTTTTTAAGGACAGGGTTCATAAGGGTTGAACATCGACATCAGTTGTATATGGGGGCCCATCCTCGCGGCTGCATCTACGAACGTATCGCTATGATTAATTTGATCATGTTGGAATTGTTTGTGCATGCACCAAGAGGCAATATCCTGT
Source organism: Imbricaverruca yamaguchii (assembly GCA_034440575.1). Lineage (NCBI taxonomy): Eukaryota > Metazoa > Arthropoda > Thecostraca > Neoverrucidae > Imbricaverruca > Imbricaverruca yamaguchii. The sequence continues at coordinate 944,176 of JAOTOL010001411.1, read as the reverse complement.
TAGTATCTTTTCCTGGAGCAGAGTCCGGTTTTCGTGTCGGGCCCATTTTGCAGTGTTCGTGCGGCCATTGTGGTGGCCTCTGTCCCTTAGTGGTGCATGCCATCGGACAGGTCAACGTGCATGTGTGTCAATGGGTGCACCACCTGGGGCGTCTGGAGGGGGAGGGATGCGACCGCATGCCACATTGTGACGGTACTGCGGCGGCCCGTGTTCCACATTGTGAAAGCACTGTTGTAGCTCTTGTACCACATTGTGGTAGCACTGTGGTAGCCTGTGTGCTACATTGTAGCAGCACTGTGGTAGCTCGTATGTCACATTATGACAGCATTGTGGTAGCCTGTGTGCTACATTATGACAGCACTGTGGTAGCCTGTGTGCCACATTGTGACATCACTGTGGTAGCTCATGCGCCACATTGTATCAGCACTCTGCCAGCTCGTGTGGCACATTGTATCAGCACTCTGCCAGCTCGTGTGGCACATTGCGATCGCACCGTGCCAGCCTGTGAGCCACATTGTAGCACTATGGTAGCCCGTGTGCCACATTGCAGCACCCTGGTAGCCCCTGTGCCACATTTCAGCAGCACTGTTATAGCTCGTGTGACACTGTGACAGTCATGATGGTGTCCAGCTCTAGCATGGCCTATTCACCGTCACTATTGGCTGACCGATGCTCCCCCAACTCACTCCCCGTTTCGTTTCAGGTGTTCGACTGCGGCCCTCGCGTGAAGTCCACCGTCAAGGAGTGCACGTACACACGCGAGGAGAACCTCAAGGCCAAGTTCCCCGACTGCTGCCCCACCTTCACCTGTGAGGCTCCCTTCAATGCACGCGACCTGCTGCTGCCCAGTGGACCGCCTGTAGGTGCCCCGCAGTGATGTTTTCTCTGAACTCTGATGTTTCATCCTCTCTTTTTATCCAGCTACTTTTCAAACATTTTATATGGCTTTGAAGTGACATGGCTTGTTCCCGGGGACGGCAACTGGCCGCCACCGGCACACCAACACCAAATATAGACACCCATGGCCAATGCAAGACATCCGCAGGTGACCAATACACTATTTATATAGCGAGTCTTTGTTCGTTGGACCCGTTGATCGGTGCGATTGTTCACTTGCGGCCCACGCCCGAGCGGCTCACATATTAGGAAAGGACGGTTGTCGGAGCGACCACGCGCTGGGAAATGGCGGGTATCGGAGCGGCCACGTGCTGGGAAATGGCGGGTGTCGGAGCGGCCACGTGCTGGGAAATGGCGGGTGTCGGAGCGGCCACGTGCTGGGAAATGGCGGTGTCGGAGCGGCCACGTGCTGGGAAATGGCGGTGTCGATGCCGACAGAGGTGAAAAAAACCGGCTACTCGGCCACGAGCGTGGGTGACCAATATATGAAAATGTCTCCGGTTGTGGTGACAACGTACGTGCTGGGAAATGGCGGGTGTCGGAGCGGCCACGTGCTGGGAAATGGCGGGTGTCGGAGCGGCCACGTGCTGGGAAATGGCGGGTGTCGGAGCGGCCACGTGCTGGGAAATGGCGGGTGTCGGAGCGGCCACGTGCTGGGAAATGGCGGTGTCGGAGCGGCCACGTGCTGGGAAATGGCGGTGTCGATGCCGACAGAGGTGAAAAAACCCGGCTACTCGGCCACGAGCGTGGGTGACAGATATATGAAAATGTCTCCGGTTGTGGTGACAACGTACTCTACCGTATTAGCATTGCGCATGGAATGTATTTATCATCAGGCCGCTTTTCCTCTGAACATACCCAGTCAATTTGTATTTTCTAACCATAGAGACATATACGTACTCATCTTGTTTCGGTGCATGCATCAGAAGCGTATAGAAACAATTTAGTAGCTATGATCGAGGGAACAGGGGGGCTGAAAAACTCTACCACTCGTGGTAAAGTCCATAGGTTTTAACATTGCCGTGGTAATCCTGTCACCTACGAACTGTCCCGTCGCCGTCCAGAGATTGAGTCCGACGCAACAGTTCCGTATTCCAGCGCAGTTTGTGGCGTGTGGCACGGCTCACATCATAGGTAACGAGATATGGCTGACATCACGTGAAAGCTCCAAATGTTGGCTATCCGTCTGGCACAATTTCGTTGCGGTCGGGTCGACGTGTTGCGCGTGCACGTTACCGAGGTCTTGAGAGAACGGGTGTCCGGTAAATAACCGGTCGCTCATAGGAATATCATGTAAAACTGAGATTTTGCGTTTGGAAAATCACCAATTTCAGCGCTCCCCATCGACCCGATTCAAACCGTAATATCTCGACAACCAATGGACCGATTGACACCAAACCAACACCTCAGTATTGCCACGACAATTTTCAACATCGGTGTGGCAACCGTTTCTGAGTCACGCGCCACGCGCACGCGAGGGGGTGTGAAAAGCGGAAGCGACGTTTTTTGGCGTTTTTCACGATTTGGTCTGGTTCTCGGAAACGGCTAAACTTAGCGACTTGCCGTCACCTTCACATCATGGCCCCATGTTCCGACTATAATTTTCAAATCGACGATCAGTGACTACAGAGTGTGCGGGCGCAGTCATCGTGACACGGGCTGCACGTGTTTCAGTCCGTGAAAAAGGCTCCGCTTTCCACTGTCTCTACACCACTGTGGAATGACAATTCGTGGAGAAATTTGTACATGCGGATAGCCCCACTCTTTGTGATGCTCACAAGTTCTTCGGATTTTATCCATCAGCAATACGTTTGTTGCAATCGTCGATGCCCGCAACCGTTACCAGACGTCACTTTCGGCAATCTCAAGCGGTGCACGGGCGGAACAGTATCTTGTCACCTCACAGATACTGAATCCGACGCAACAGTTCCGTTTTCCGGCGCAGTTTGTTTTCAAAGCTGGTTTCAGTGTGCACTTATCTACTTAATAAGTACCAAAGCGCTGTTGAAGCTGAACTTGTGTATGTTTGCGTAGGTGGTGTTTCGTCTCTGAGAGACGAGACCCATGACAGGTATTACAAACATGGTCTTGTCTGTGATGTTGGCCGCGAAAAATATTATTTTATCTCCAGGAAGTCTTCCACTCCATTTGTCCACAAGAGGAATTGGGTCTGACAATGACTGCGATCTCCTTGATGTTTGGTCATGATCATGGGAGCATTAAACACGGAGCATGACCGTGAAAAGTGCGATAGTTTTTTTATGTTAATAGTTTTATGTTAATAGTTTTAAATGTTAATAGTTTTAAAAAACTATTAACATAAAAAATAGTTTTTTTATGTTAATAGTTTTTTAATAGTTTTTTTATGACAAAAACAAATCACATCAATCTCCAACTTGGAATGCAACACAGTTTTCCTCTCATAATCCATGATTCAGATTAGAAGAAAAGTTCTCAAAGTCCTCTGCTCTATGCCAACCTGTAACGCCACATAATTTTACTCTCCAATTCCAGAATTCCAAGTAACCATGCACCATGGATGGATATTGATGGATACGCATCATAAAAGCAAGATTACCTTATAGTGTGTGTTGTAACTTGACATATTAATTAATAATTGAAGATCGTATATAATTGAACAAATGTGAAGTGTGAAGCTCCGGGTAGATTAAATATCCATCGAATCTCCTTCTGGAGCATCACCTCACTTATCTCAGCTTGGTTCCAAGCCCCAACTACTTCTTTCAGCTCATTTTCGGCGCGGACAACGTTTGTACCTCTATCAGGTCGTGTTGCCCTAACCTGACCCCTACGAGCCGAGAAACGCCTCAGGGCGCGAACAAACGAATCTGTACAGAGAGAGAGAGAGAGAGAGAGAGAGAGAGAGAGAGAGAGAGAGAGAGAGAGAGAGAGAGAGAGAGAGAGAGAGAGAGAGAGAGAGAGAGAGAGAGAGAGAGAGAGAGAGAGAGAGAGAGAGAGAGAGAGAGAGAGAGAGAGAGAGAGAGAGTGTCCGCGATTTCTATGTGGATCTCACGAATTGCCAAACACGTAAACAAGACCCCTAGCGCTTGACCTGTCCTCGTCCTCTCTTAGCATTGAGTGGACCAAAGACATCAACTCCAGCCCTAGTGAATAGTGAATCATCAGTTCTCCCTCGACCTTCCGGTAAACCAGATATCCTTTGCTTGGTTGTCGGAGCCTGCAGCTTCCGGCATGACAAATTCTTCCCTAATACTCTCCGTACTGCTGAGTTTCTCTTGATGACAGAATGTTTCTCGCGCAAAAGTAACAGGTCACGTATCCGCCCCTGGTCGCCAACAAGTCTGTGGGCAGGAGGTAAGGATGCCGTTCTGCGTGAAGTATGGGTGCCGAATGCAGCGTTCCTCTGACGCGAAGAATTCCTTTCTGTACAAAGAGGTTCAACTTGACCAACCTACTGGACTTCTTCACCCAACAACGGTCTCCATTAGGCAGGCCACCAACATCTGCGCAAAACAGTTTGCACGAACTTAATGATCGCCCTTTCAACTTGCGACAATTCCTCAGGTGTGATAAATTTTCAGACTTGTCTCTAATCTATAGACAACACGATTGAACGAATTCGCCAGACACGACGATACCACGCAACCGCTCGCCTCAACCTATGCCAGCAAGAGAAATGACGAATCAATCTTTGAGTCGAACTTGCCACCTTCACCGGCCTGTCGCCAACCACCAGCATTTCCTTTACTTATGGATCTGGTCCGTGGATCCAGCGTGAACTTTGTTTTCCTCATGTCGCATCGTCAGCTGGGCTTACCTTGGTACCGACCAACCTCCACTGTACAGGAGTCGCTCCGGCCAGAATAGCGGCCAAGCGGTTCGCCACGAAGGTGTGGTATCTCGTTCGATCGTTTCTTATGTACCGTAAAACTGTCGTGCTATCCGTCCAGTACGTAGTGCGTTGAACTGGCATCTCTAACGCCTTCTCGAAAGTCAATCCGACTCGAACGGCCCCTGCAGCGGCTGCTAACTCTAGGCGAGGACTGGTTTGCTTCTTTAAGGGCACAACGCGGGACTTCCCGAAGAGGTGAGTGCAAACTTGCACAATGATGACATCCTTGATCACAGGTGAGACCCACATAAGGCATGCAACCATAAGCCTTCAAGCGTCCACAAAATGACGCAGTCCGGGCGACAACACACGCCCGAAACTGTCTGGCCTGTAGCATCTGGGTAGCTTGACCTCGGACAGCATATGTAAACTGTTCAGCCATTCCTCCTACTGTCTCGTCTGAAAAGGAGTTATCTCCTCCTCCCAGCTCAAGTTCCGTCAAGTCTCGCAAGATTAATCGTCAAGTGAGAGTGTAAGGCGAAACGATGTCGAGAGGACCATACATGGAAACGACATGTCATGACATGGCAACGGCATGGCAACTTTACCTTAGCAACACCTTACATTAGCAGCACCTTACCTTAGCAGCATCATGCCTTCGCAGCACCTTACCTCAGCTGTACCTTACCTTACCAACACCTTACCTTAGCAGCATCATGCCTTAGCAGCACCTTACCTCAGCTGTACCTTACCTTAGCAGCACCTTACCTTAGCAGCACATTACCTTGCACATTCCTTAATAGGAACTTACCTCAGCAGCACCTTACCTCAGCTGTACCTTACCTTAGCAGCACCTTACCTTCTAGCTGTATAAATTCATTGTCCAATTGCGTTAGCGAAGCAATGCGACCGGATATAAGTGCTCTGCTGCTTATTCGCGTTGTGTTTTGTCTGATGTTGCTGCGGTGAGCCTCACCGACGTACGCGGTGGCCGAGGTGTGTCTCTCTCTCTCTCTCTCTCTCTCTCTCTCTCTCTCTCTCTCTCTTTCCTCCTTGTGTGTGTGTGTGTGTGTGTGTGTGTGTGTGTGTGTGTGTGTGTGTGTGTGTGTGTGTGTGTGTGTGTGTGTGTGTGTGTGTGTGTGTGTGTGTGTGCGTGCGTGTGTGTGTGTGTGTGCGTGTGCGTGTGCGTGTGCGTGTGCGTGTGCGCGCGCGCGCGCGCGCGCGTGTGTGTGTGTGTGTGTGTGTGTACTGTGCCGCCGTCTGAGCCCGGCGGGCGGTGGAGGTGTGTGGGTGAGGCGGTGGGAGTGCCGCCGGCCGTGGCTGGCCCGGGGAGATGAAGAAACTTGCTACTCGGCCACGAGCGTGGGGGACAGATATTAAACAAAATATATCCAGTTGTGGTGATAACTTGCGGTACTGTGTTATCATTGAACATGGATTATATTTATCGTCAGGCCGTTTTGCTTCTTAGCATACCGACGACATTTTTTTCCTAGCCATCCAAACATATAAGTAGCTATCTTGTTTCAGTACATGTATCAGAAGCGTACCGAAACAACTTAGTACATATTATCGAGGGGACGGGGGGAGGGCTGAAAAAACGCCACCACTCGAGGTAAAGTCCATAGGTTTCAACATTGCCGTGGTAAGCCCTATTACCTTCCAACTGTCCCGTCCCTGTCCAGATATTGACCCACACGCAACAGTTCCGCTTTCCGATGCAGTTTGTGGCGCGTGGCACGGCTCACATCATAGGTAACGAGATACAACTGACATTACGTGATAGCCCCAAATGTTGGCTATCTGTCAGGCACGATTTCATTGCGGGTCAACGTGCTGCGCTTGCGCGTCATGGGGTTCAGAGAGAACGTGTGTCCGGTGAATCACCGGCCGTCCATAGGTCCACAGGTCTTAACACAGATCTTTCGTTCGGAAAATCACCAATTTTAGCGTTCTCATCGACCCGATTCAGACAGCCATATCTCGACAACCAATGATTCGATCGACACCAAACCAACACCTCAGTGTTACTACGACAATTGTCAACATCGTCGTGGCAACCGTTTCCGAATATCGCACCACGCGCACGCGAGAGAGGTGTGGAAAGCGGAAACGACGTTTTTGAGCGTTTTTCACGATTGGGTCTGGCTCTCGTAAACGGTTAAACTTGGCGACTTGCCGTCATTTTCAACTCATGGCCCCATGTATCAGCTACAATTTTCCAATTGACAATCAGTGGCTGGAGTGTGTGCGGGCGCAGTCATCGTGACACGGGCTGCACGTGTTTCGATCCGTAAAATGGTTCTGTTTTCCACTGTTTCCACACCACTGTCGAATGATATTTTGAGGAGAAAGTTGTGTGCGCTGATAGCCCCATGCCTTGGATACTCACAGGTCCTTCTGATTTTATCAATCGCAAATAGTTGGTTGCAATCGTCGATGCCGCAACCGTTTTCGACGTCACGTTCGGCAGTCTCAAACGGCAGACGGGGACTGGACACTGTCCAGTCCCCGTCCAGAGATTGAACCCGACGCAACAGTTCCGTTTTCCGGCGCAGTTTGTTTTCAAAGGTGGTTTTAGTGGTTACGTATCTACCTTATAAGTATCAGGGTGCTGCTGAAGCTGAACGTGTGCATATTTGCGTACGTGGTGTTTCGTCCCTGAGGGTCAGCACAACTATTGGAGACATGGCCTTATCTATGGTGTTGCCCGACCAGAATATTATTATCTCCGGGAAGTTACCCACTCCCTTTTTCCAAAAGATGAATTGAGTTTGATAACCACTGTCATCTCCTTGCTGTTTGGTCATAATCACGGGAACATGGAAACACGGACATGACCGTGGAAAGTACAAAAATAGTTTTTAATGACAGGAACCAATCGCGTCATCTCCAAACCTGGGAAGCTACACAATTTTCCTATCATAATCCAGGATTCAGATTGAAAGAAAAGTTCTGAAAGTCCTTTGCTCCGCGCCAACCTGTATTGCCGCATAATTTTCCCCTCTTATTCCAGGATTCCAAGACATCAATCCAACCCTGGTCCTACGTAACTGAAGTGACACTTAGGAAACCTTAGTGCAATACATGTCCAAGGTGTGAATGCTAATATGACACCACCATTACGAGAAAATTTCGTTATGGCTATCCTGGCTGCAAACTCAATGGCGAGTTAAGATCGCTAAAAAGGCACATGAAGGCAAAGCATGCCGGTTTACCTATCCGGCTGAAAAAAACACTACCTTCGGAAAAGGAATCAGGTGGAAGTCATGGCACATTGCTATAGGAAGTGCAGGTAAGACTGAATGTACTTCTACTAGCACTTCTCTGAGAAGGGGGTCCATGTGTTAGGCAAAGTGTACGAACAGGTCCTTCAGGGAAACTAGGAAATTGGGTGGGGAGGGATGAAATTGCATTGCCAACTCCAATTGCCAACAGACCAAGGAAGCCAGGAAGAAGGCACTGAGAATGCTCAAGGCAATAAATAGGAATGTATCATACAGAAGTGAGGAAGTGATCAGGAAGCTTTACTGTGCATACGTCAGGCCACATTTGGAATACTGCATCGAAGCTTGGTCTCCTAGCTATGAAAAAGATTGTTGGCTTTTAGGGAGAGTACAAAAAGGGCTACCAAAAATGGTTAATGGCATAAGCAACCTGGCATATGAGGAAAGATTGAAGAAATTGAATATGTTTTCACTTAGATATAGAAGGCTGAGAAGAGATCTCATCGAGGTCTTTAAATTTGTCCATGGTCTGGAGAGGGGATACCTTGGGGAAATGTTTGAATTTAACAGAAATGATGCAATTAGAGGTCATAAATTCAAAATTAAAGTTAACCATAGCAGAACAAGGTTAAGGCAAACTTTCTTCACCAACAGGGTAGTGGAACACTGCAACCAGCTGCCAGAAAACATTGTCAGTAGCAGCACATTGAACATCTTTAAAAACAGCATAGACAATCATTATAAGAATAGAGGGCTTGCTTTTCAGTATTACAGGGAGGGCTGATTGACGGATATGGTAGGCAACTGGTTCAGTGTACAGAGTGCAACCAAGAAGGGCCCTTGTGGCTCATAGTTTCACTAATCTTTTATGTCTTTATGTCTTTACTAAATGCTGAGGTGGCTTTATGAACCAGGATTCAATTGCTTAGAAGAGCTGGTTCCGTGAAACCTGACCATGATTTCATGGATTGCAGTTTTACAGTATAAATTTGGAAAAGCGCTTCACATGCTATCAATACACCGACACGGCGACCCCGGCAGTTCGCTCTCGACCTTAACGTGCCAATTGCCAACTGACCCTCCCAGCCGGGGACTAAAAGCGAGCGCGCGAAACGGATCGAATCAAGCACTACCAGGGAAGCGGAGACCAGTGTAGTAGGGATGCGGAGACCAGTGTAGCACTGCGCTCCAACCAGCTAAGCTACCGAGGCGGAAAGTCCCATGGAGGCACTTGCTTGCTTAATTCAGATTCATTGACAAGTGAATTAGTTACTTGATTAAATTCCATCCACTTTATTGAGAATCACATGTTTTAAGGCGTAAGGCATATGCTGCGTGGCATATTATTTATTGCGTATGTTGTGCACTGTACTGCAAGCGACATATTAAGAATTCCGTGGGGATAAAATATTTCTTCACGCGCATACCATCCAACTATTTTGCCATGAAAAATAACTTACTATATATTGCTTCAGAACGGCATGTAACCGAACGATTTGTCATAACGTTGGTGAGATACGCTTTCCAACACAGCATTTCCAGCTTTTTAAAAACGTCCGGATCAATGACCAATTAATTTACACCGACCTGAATCGTTTACCAGATTAAGTGGCTTCAACGATGTGGTGTGTGTGTGGTGTGTTGATGTGGTGATGTGTGGATATATATATATATATATATATATATATATATATATATATATGTGTGTGTGTGTGTGTGTGTGTGTGTGTGTGTGTGTGTGTGTGTCGGTGGGTGTGTGTGCATATTTAACTATTTTCTATGCTTCTTATCCTACCCGGTTTCGTCTCTCGACAAAATGCACGTCTTGTCGCGGCGGTGCACTGCATCACAACACTTGTGGCTTCTATGTCCTGCACGAACAGCAATTACTTGGAAAAGGTCAACACAGTGTACTCATCAATACATTGTGTCAAAGTTCACATCGAATAACCAACGAAGAACAGGACGTTGTGTGACAATTTGCGCAATCATGAAGGAAGGCCTCGAATTAGCTCGACGCCATGCGACGAATATAAAAAGGTTAACATCCAAGGAAATAACGAAAGATATTTTCTGCATGTAGTAGCATAACAATAAGCATAGAATGGACGGCACATGTGGTATTGCTTGCAAGATTCTAATGTTGGTTAATAAATGTGCAAAGGTTCGATGATGCACAATTCTAAAAAAGAACGAACCAACGAAAGTAGATATTCAGTTCGTAAACCTGAATGAGCGGAATGTTAGGATTCTGGCTTCACTGCCCACTTTGACGTTTGATTTGCCCCTCAGAAAGGTGCCACACCGAATCTTTGGGTATTTACGAAATAGCATTTGGATATACAATGAAACAATACATATAACAACCATTCTATAAGGATCTAAATTGCCTCACTGCTGAACAATATTTCAATAGCGTGACGACGGATTCATGGACCACCAACGAAGCAGGGCAGGGTTTTCCGAATATGGAAGCCGACACCGTTGATAAAGTCCACCATTGTTCTAAGCCATCCGAGAATAGTGAGAGCGGCTAATGACTATGAACTATTCTGCTGAAGGTAAGTGACGTGACGAAGGGACAAACAGACCAGAAAAACGCCATGATGTTTCATAATGGACAGTTTTCAATCACCCACAGGTTTTTTCCCACTCCAATAGATACTCAGGCAGCCCTCTATGCCACATTTACATACCACTAAACGGTGCTCGGAAAATACTTTTCATTTTAAGCTGTAAAAAGAACACTTCGCAAGAGACGGAAGGTCGAGTGCATAACAAATTTTAGAACGAGACGATAAAATGAAATCTACAGGACAAGTTTGGTAAGATACTTTTCATACTATTATATGCTTAATTTCAATAAATGGGCTACATTAGCATTCTCACAGCACACTGTTTTTAGGCTCTTAATTACAAATTCTATGAAATATACAAATAGCATGCAGGAATGAATGACATATTGCGAAATGTAATTAAAAACGTAATATACGTAAAACTACCTAATGGATGATGCCGAGCGAGAGCGCAGAACAACAATTTTGCACACTGTTATTCTGCACCCCAGAACAGTCCACGCAATACGCAATTCTATTTCGACGGTATGAGAAAGGAGATTTTATGCATTTCATTATTCAGCCAATGCATCTGACAGATAACAGTCCGCTAGAAACATGCCATTTGTTGTAAATACAGATTTTAAGCTGGCGTATTCTAGGGCTTCTAGGGCTTCGGGCTTAACATTCAAAAATGTTAAGAAGCCTAATATTGCCTTACCTTTTTTTCAGATAAAATTATATTTTTGTCTGAAATCAAGTAAGCACGTTTTCACAATATGATATAGCTTAATTTATTTGCTGTTTCCAGCTTGTTTTGTTTTGCTTGGCAAAATTTGTGTAAAGCATATTGTGAGCACATTAAGCCACAATAACACCATGGATTCCAGCCAATGGAAGCAAGATTGTCTCATGGGGTATTTTATTGTAATTTTACATGTTAATTAGAAATTATAATTGTTTTGTATATATGGTCTAGTGCAGAGGACAAAGCAAATCAACTTGTGCAAATGATGAATCTGCAAAGCTTACTCACCTCAATTTTTGATAATAATGGTCAGATTTGTGAATGGGCACACCCAAATGGATTGGGGAATGTTACATAGGGTCCCATGCTAAAACTTGAAATTATTCGGTTGGGACACAACCTATATTGGGGGGGGGGAGGCGAAAGTTTCCTCACAAGATTATGCAAAGCTGCAACCATGTGGCCTGTATGTGGTTCATCTTGGGAAGTGAGTATGCCATGAACATAGAAGAAAAATGGTGCAGATATGCTCACTTCACCACTTCTATATTTCGTTACAGTTTATAACACCGCTCATCACCCAATCAGTGTCTTCTTCAGCTTGTATCAGTGCACCGAGCAGCAAGTGTCTCACGTCAGCCCGTAGCTACACATAGTGCTGAATTTTGAGATTTAAGTGATTGGATGCAAACTTGAAAATCATATTATATATATATATATATACTAAGGCGTTCTTCTTTGTTTCTTTTTAGCATCATCGTCGATATTTCGCGCTCGCAAACATGCGTACGGGTCTTGCTGTCAGCCATCAACATGTGACAGCCTGGTGGCGTTCGATATTCTGTGGGTGACAGGCGGTGACACTTTTTTACCTCTGGTTGGCGGTCGCCACCAGCCGTGACCAGCCACCAACAGTGCCGGCTACGCCGGACCGCGCTATAAAACGGGGCCGCCGCGCCGCCACAGCACAGTACACGCTGGCTGGGACGAGGTAAGTGACGACACCGCGTGGTGGCATCAACACAACCTTAGCTGGCTCGTAGACACACCTTCCTTTGGACTGTCCTCAAGGTGAGAGACATGCTGCTAGCTAGGCGGGGTCCTCTATTAAACAGGGGAGGGAATCTAAAGTTTTTAGGTTGAATCGATCGAATGGCAACTTCACATTAGCAGGGTATTAGAACATGGGGGTGGGGACTAAAAAAACTCCGACACACCGGGAATCTTCAGTCATGGTTAGAAAGCTGAGTATGTGATCATTACGAGGGTGTGATTCTATCAAAATATCTCGATCGCTTCTTTAATTTACTGTCGTCCGATTTTGCACCGGCTTCTACCGACCTAGTCGGTTCCCTACACTATGGTTTTGTGGTGTTTTGCTCCTTGTCCATGGATTCTTGAACCCTGTATGTGGACTCTAGGTGACAATGGCCAGGAGTTAGCACCACATTGGACTTCTCACCTTGACTGTAATAATGCCTGAGACAACTTGGTCCGATCCGGTCTGGTCCCCAGCCACTGCGTGGCGCATGGGGGCTAGTGGGGAAGTCAGTTGGACAACAATTATGAACTATCATTCCATGATCCAAATCTTTCCGGAATTATACTTCGTGTCATGTAGGTGAACCGATTTTGAATGGTTCATGCCGAAATAAATTTTCATGTTCAGTTCAGTTCATGTTCAGGAGAAAAAGCTTTAACGCGAAACACCGGCATAACTCTGACCTACAACGCATCACATGAAGCTACTGAAAACGTGCTAACGCCTGACTTCGGGATGTGCTACTGATGCGGTTCCAATGTTACGATTTTTGCTTGCATTTTCGTAGATATCTTGGCGAACATTTTCCACTAATTCAGGAGCACATCTATTCTTCGTTCAAGACATGGTTGCTGATAACTATATAAATGCGATGTAAGCTGTAGCTGATCTCCTATGTGACTATCACCCTTCCGCCCACTGAGAGCACGATGTCGTTGCTGTTTCACTGCCACTTCAGTACACATACCGGTGATATGTACTGATCAACTTCCGGACACATACCTGTGCTATGCGCTGATCAACTTCAGGACACATACCCGTGCTGTGCGCTGATCAACTTCAGGACACATACCTGTGCTGTGCGCTGATCAACTTCAGGACACATACCCGTGCTGTGCGCTGATCAACTTCAGGACACATACCCGTGCTGTGCGCTGATCAACTTCAGGACACATACCCGTGCTGTGCGCTGATCAACTTCAGGACACATACCCGTGCTATGCGCTGATCAATTTCAGGACTGATCGACACTGATCGGTACTGGGTCAGCCGAAAGGCAACAGATAATTTTGAGGAAAGGCTTAGTTTGCAAGTGACGACCCCGGCCCTTTTCATTTACATTCGAATTAATCACCTTTATTCCCATGTATTGACTCCATTAATAGTCGTATTTGGCTCAATACCTGTCGGACGGGACTAGGGTGCGCCTTGTGTGCATGATGGGCGTGTAGGCCTTAACTGGTTGAGTAAAAATGAAACCACATATGGGACAGATAAGGTGCTGAATGTGATTATGGTTATCCGCACGTTCCATTCCGTATATACACAAGCCCGTTGATCGTAGTATCATTGCAGTTGTCTAGATTGCACACAAGTTTGATGAAGATTGAACATTGATAGAACAATGGAATGAATCTAGTTCACGCTACTTCTGCGCGTGTTTGACATTATCTAAGGGTGCCTGCGATAATGCATATGGTAGTGTAGTTCCTAACTGGTGGCGTTCCATATATTTATGGCACTTAGAAAACTTAGCCTCGGCCTACCCCAACATTTGTGTTCCACTTGCATTTCCATGAGAACACTTGGCAAGTCAATCCTTTAGCGAATTCATATGATTTTATAGTCACCAAACTTTATCCAAACGGCTCCGTTATCTGTAGCCACGGATATCCGTACGGATATCCAATCCATGTTTACTCTACTGTGTAGCCTGCGTTAGAGTGTCGACAGCTGCAGTAGTTGCTGTGTAGCCTGCGTCAGAGTGTCGACAGCTGCAGTAGTTGTTGTGCCCGTGCAGTGTGAAGCGGGTAGTTGTTGTGTAGCTTGAGTCAGAGTGTCGACAGTTGCAGTAGTTGCTGTGTAGCCTGCGTCAGAGTGTCGACAGCTGCAGTAGTTGCTGTGTAGCCTGCGTCAGAGTGTCGACAGCTGCAGTAGTTGCTGTGTAGCCTGCGTCAGAGTGTCGACAGCTGCAGTAGTTGTTGTGTAGCCCGTGTCGCAGTGTCGACAGCTGGAGTAGTTGTTGTGTAGCTTGAGTCAGAGTGTCGACAGTTGCAGTAGTTGCTGTGTAGTCTGATTCAGAGTGTCGAAGTCTGCGGTAGTTGCCGTGTGGACTACGTCAGTGTCGACAGTTGCAGGGGTGTTGTGTGGTCTGAGTCAGGGTGTCGCTGTGAAAGTGAACTGCAATGTCGGCCGTGGGCAGCCATTGGCTCAAGGTCTCTTGGCGCCACTGCTCCAACACAGGGACTTCCTGCACGTGCGCGCGTCTGATGCCCGCCTGGCGGGGCAGGGGCGGGGCAACAATATGTATCAGCTGGCACGATTCTCTCCCTTTAACGGTCCCTTAACGGTCACCAACTATCCGCCCAAGGCTGGCCCTTGCTTCCGGTGTTAGGACACAACACAACGGGATTCGCATACGTGGGACGTGTATTTTAGTATCGGTTCATTCTTCTTTTGTCGGCTGCGAGGCTGCATTGTTGGCAACTATAACGGAGACTAGCGCCCCCCATCGAATTCGGGAAACGTAACATCCTGGAACAGGATTTTGGCCATCTTCCGCTAAATTCTAACAACAGTGACATTTTGTTCGCGATTATTCCTCCATTGAACTGCTGAAATAGCCTCCATTTAATAATTATAACACTGTCGTTCGCCATTGACTTGTAAGGCGCTGTGGCTATTGCTCCTTGTGTGCATCCACCAGCAAGGACGTTCATTGTAGTGGACGTCCTTGCTGGAGTATGCGACAGTGGAGTATGCGACAGTGGAGTATGCGACTATTGGAGTATGCGAACGTCAAATGAGAACTCAGTCACTAATGCATTTAGCTGATCACTTTACGGGCCCTGCTACGAATCGTTCGCCCCAGTTGCATGGTGCAATCGGCATCTGCAATCAGTTGCATGGTGCAATCAATGAATAGTCTTCCAAGCTTTCTATTGTGTTCCACGTGTTTAGATATAAAACACAGTTTAACAATTGCGGGCTACAATATAATTTAATTGTTTTGCGTAAGAATACTAGGAACACCAAATTAGCCGGGAATTGAAAAGTAAGTAACAGGCCTGTCATGCATTGAGAAAGTTGTCACACCAAAGATGAACCAATTACAGAATTGCATAGCGTTTCTACATGCCCAAAGTTGTTTTAGAAGTCTTCAGCTACATCGTACCTGGAGTTGTAGCTGAAATCGTCAATCATGTCTGTTCGTAGACCTAGCTATCTATTGGCAGGACATCAACATGAGGACCATGATTAGCATCGCTGTTGCCCTGGTGGCGATCGGCCTGGCAAGCGCCCAGACCGCGGCCGATCCCAAGCTGGAGGAGGTGCTGGCCAAGTTGCCGACGCCTGGCAGTGGAGAGGTGTTCGTGCGCACTCTTCCCGCCGATGAGCTCCGCGGTGAGAACTGGGTGGATCTTTTCCAGAGCAGTTCACGTTGTTTGGACTGGAACCTGGAACTGGGAACTGGAAATTTTGGGTCATACCGTTATGTCTGTCGGATAGCTTCTACTGTTCCTACTGCTGTCGGATAGACGGGTATGTTGTTTCAAGGGCACGCATGATTGATTGAACATATCATTTGCTGACTAGCCCAACACCGTAAGCATTAATCCATTCTGCTCGTCAGTATTGTGTGGCAGCTAGGTTTCACGTGGGTCAATGTGATGTTAGAATTGATGTTGACCACGGATGTTGACACAGGGACTGCTTTGTGGTGTTACTGATGTGAATGTTACTGATGCGTTTTTTGGTGTTATTGATGTAAAAAAGTATTTAAATGAATTTGCTTAGTTATACTGATTGACCTCTGTATTGCTAGCATGATTTTTCACATGTTGGTGTTCTTCAGACTATCCGGGAGAGTGCTACTCCGTCAACAACCATGAATTCTTCGCCGTGAACCACACCTGGCGCATTGAGGGTGTTTGCGCCATGGCAGAGTGCATGGAGCTACCCATCAACAAGGACGGACAGCTCGGGCTCTTCGAACAGGTGAGGCCTGCATGTCATGCTGCACAATATGCTGGAGGGCATATTCTATGTCGTGCCTGCTTCAACTCATGTCTGTTGTGTCGCACTTTGAATTCCCGGAGCCGGATCGTTTTCATTCAGTTATGTTTTTGGTGCAAAATTGACTTTGGCCGGGTGCAGCCAGTGATAAATGTCAAGTTGCCGCGCATGGTAATAGCATATCATTGTACTTACACTAGTCGGTAGGATAAAATTTGCTGGCCGGACAGCAATGCATTTTTTAAGGACAGGGTACATATGGGTTGAATATGAATATCAGTTGTATATGGAGGCTCATCATCGCGGCTGCATCTACGAACGTATCGCTGTGATTAATTTGATCATGTTGGAATTGTTTGTGCATGCACAAAAGTCAATATCCTGTTAGCATCTTTTCCTGGAGCAGAGTCCGGTTTTCGTGCCGAGCCCATTTTGCAGTGTTCGTGCGGCCATTGTGGTGGCCTCTGTCCCTTAGTGGTGCATGTCATCGGACAGGTCAGCGTGCATGTGTGTGGTGCCCCTGCCAGGGGGTGCACCACCTGGGGCGTCTGGAGGGGAGGAAGGTGCTCTCCAATGATCTTCACACACATGCTTATATTGCATTTGCATTGCCATGCATTGCCATTAAAATGATGTCTGTAATGGGCTTTGCAACCTGCAATTTTGCACACGGTGTTGCGCCCACCTTTCCGTGGCAGCCAGCACGCCACACTGTGGTAGCTCGTGTGCCACACTGCGACAACACTGTTGGGGCCCGTGTGCCACATTGTGGCAGCACTGTGGTAGCCCGTGTGTAACATTGTGGCAGCACTGTGCCAGTCCGTGTGTCACATTGTGACAGCACTGTGCCAGTCCGTGCGTCACATTGTGACAGCACTGTGCCAGTCCGTGTGCCACATTGTGACAGCACTGTGCCAGTCCGTGTGCCACATTGTGGCAGCACTGTGCCAGTCCGTGTGGCACATTGTGGCAGCACTGTGCCAGTCCGTGTGCCACATTGTGGCAGCACTGTGCCAGTCCGTGTGGCACATTGTGGCAGCACTGTGCCAGTCCGTGTGCCACATTGTGACAGCACTGTGCCCCGGTCTTCTCGCAGATCCGCTATTGCATTTCTGTGTATGATAAAGAAACCAAGAAGAACCTGTCTCGCATTCGACAAAATTATTAACAAAAGTAATTTTCGGCCGCAAACAAATCTGACCATGTTTCGGATCTGCTCAGGAGGCTGGGCTGACTCAGTGCGGATAATTTTGCCATATACCGTACCCTGTTCCTCACGCACAAAGTGCGTCGTCATGGTGAGCCAGAGTCACTGGCTCATGACCTCACAATCGTGGCGGAGGATCGTGACCGAACCACCAGTCAGGACAATCACTGATATGCCACCCTGTCCCGCACCGAGATGGGGAAGATGCGGTTTATCTCCAGAGCACCACTTATGTTCAACTCATTGCCACCCGAGCTGGTGCGGCTTCCCGTACCAATCTTCGGTCGCCACCTACGGCAGCACCTGTCCAACGTGCCCATATGTACTTTATAACTAAATAAATATAAAATACATGTTGTTATTGATTATATTATAATGTATTTTATCTTATTTTTATTTTATTGTATTTTATTATGACATGTATAACTCCCGGTTTAGCTGTTTTGTGATTTGACCGTTCCTGCTATGTTATTATATTTAATTGACGCGAGGTTATAGTAGTCGCAAATCCATTGTGGATTACCTCAATAAAAAGTATGTGTCTGTGTCTGTGTCACTGTGGTAGCTCATGCGCCAAATTGTATCAGCACTCTGCCAGCTCGTGCGCCACATTGCAGCAGCACTGTGGTAGTCCGTGTGCCACATTTCAGCAGCACTGTGATAGCTCGTGTGACACGTTGTGACAGTCATGATGGTGTCCAGCTCTAGCATGGCCTATTCACCGTCACTATTGGCTGACCGATGCTCCCCCAACTCACTCGCCGTTTCGTTTCAGGTGTTCGACTGCGGCCCTCGCGTGAAGTCCACCGTCACGGAGTGCACGTACACACGCGAGGAGGACCTCAAGGCCAAGTTCCCCGAGTGCTGCCCCACCTTCACCTGTGAGGCTCCCTTCAATGCACGCGACCTGCTGCTGCCCAACGGTCAAGCTGAAGGTGGCGCGCAGTGATGTTTTCTCTGAACTACTTGCTCTCCCTTTTTATTGAGCTGCTACACCAACATCTTATATGGGTTTGAGGTGACACGGACTGTCCCCGAGGGCCGCAACTGGCTGCCACCGGCACACCAACACCAAATATAGACACTCATGGCCAATGCAGGCCATCCACAGGTGACCAATACACTATTTATATAGCGAGTTTTTGTTCGTTCGACCCGTTGATCGGTGCGCCACGTGTTCGAGAAGGACAAATGTCGGAGCGACCACGTGCTCGAGAATGACAGATGTCGGAGCAGCCACGTGCTCGAGAAAGACGGGTGTTGGAGCAGCCACATGCTCGAGTAGGACTGATGTCGGAGCGACCACGTGCTCGAGTAGGACTGATGTCGCAATGGCCACATACTCGGACATGACGGATGTCGATATACTCAGGAGGGAAGAGTCTCTGGCCACTGCACCTCCCCTGCGTGCTGCTCTCCTGATTCGTCCCCAGTGCGGTGAGGTTCTGATTCTTTCCCTTCGTGGTGAGGTCCTTTTGATTCCTCATCTGCGTGGTGAACGTCTCCTAATTCCTTCCTTGCGGGGTGAGATCTTGATACTTCCCCGGCGTGGTAAGGTCTTGGTTCCTCACCTGCGTGGTTAGCTTCTCCCGATTTCTTCCATTCGTAGCGAAGTCCTCCTCATTCCTCCCTTGCGTGATGAGTTCCACCTGCCTCCTCACCTTCTCGTTGAACTCCTGATTCTTCCCTTGCATAGTGTGATTCTCCTTTTTATCCCCCACTTGGTGAGCTGACTTTATTCTTCCGTGTTGTGAACTCCTCCGGATACATTTTCTGTGTGGGGAGCTCCTCGTCATTCCTCTACTGTGTTGTGAAGTCCTCCTGATTCCTCTCCTGCTAGTGAGTTGCTCCTGACTCCTCCACTGTGCGATAACAGGTGGAGTGTCCAGTGTCAGGCTGTGGCGCAATATCCAAGCACCGAATTGGACAGACAGGATTCATTCCCATCGGCTCAAACATCATCATCTATATCAGCTGTCGACAACAGCATCAACAATTACACTGGTCTGCGTGATTTATAAGGTCAAGGGTGTCTCAGCTGTTTTTAGGTCAGTTTTTCATGCTGATACCGAAAATGGCATCCGTTTTGCTCGATTAGATCGATTTTTTAAATATGCTATTTCACTCATATGAACCAAAACATTGCTCTGACTGGTTTACTAGTGAATCCGACAGAAGCATAAATAAAGGTTTAAACTCCATACAGACGGACCATAAGTGTATTCAAAGCGCATCCCAACAGTACACATTACTGCGGAATAAATGGCCTTTTCAGGGACTTCCGACTGTGTTGAGCAGCTGGGACATCCCTCTTCAGGCACCAACAACAGTCCGCCAGAAAGTTCACATCCCACCGACCTTGGTAGCGTTCTTCCATCACCCGTATGTCTTTGTGGAAGCGTTCTCCCTGCTCTTCACTGTAATCTCCACAGTTATCTGGGAAATAATATAGATGGGACCTAAGGAAGTGCATTTTTTACCGACATTCGAGCACCAAGTTGCTGAAAACTGTCCATCAACTCATCTACGACCTTCACGTATTCGGAACTTCTGTGATTGCCCAAGAAGTTGGTGATGATTGACTTCAAGGCCAGTCATGCAAAGAGTTCAGACTGTTCCAGACATTCTTCGAACCGAGTATCCTTCATGAGCTCCCTTATCTGAGGACCGTGAAATACACCAGCCTTCAGCTTCTATCTGCTCACATGAGGAAATTTATGTCCCAAAAATACAAATACTCGTCCTTCTTTATCCAGTGCTTTCACAAAATTTGTCATCAAACCGAGTTTGATATGAAGTGGTGGAAGTAGGATTTTCTATGGTTCAACCAGGGGGCGTGACTGCACGTTGTGGGAGCCAGGCTCAAGTGCATGCCTGGATTGCCAGTCGAGTTGTACACAGTGCTGTTTGTCAGCCCGACTGTCCCAGAGGCATAGAAAGCATGGATATTTCGTGTAGCCGCCCTGCAGCCCAAGGACGAGACCTACTACCTTGAGGTCACCACAGATCAGCCAACCATACTCTTTGTAGTTCAAAGCAGGCAACAAAAGTGTCATGCTATTATGCGTTTCCCTCAGTTTCACGGAGTGTCCAACAGGAATCGACGCGAACTTATTGCCGTTGTTCAGAAGAACTGCCTTCAGTCTCCTACTCGAGGAGTCTATGAACAACCTCCATTCTGCCGGGTTGTACTATGTACCCATTGCTTCTACTAGGTCCGCGATGTTGTTGCAGTGGACTAGAAAATGTTCTTTGTCGAAGTTAAATTATTTTCTGAATTCTTTTTCGCGATTCCAATACCAAAAGAATGTCGTTTCAGGCCCCAGCAAACGTTTCTCGCGGAGCCGTGAACCCAGCAGCTGAGCAGATTCCTTGGACAAGTTCAGGTCCCTCGTTAGGTCATTGAGCTCAGCTTGGTTCAACGGTACCGGTCGATCGTTCTCGGTCGGTTCATATGCACCAGACGCGTCTGCGTCCATTTCATCCCCACTAGAGTCGGAAGATGACTCGATGTCGACATCGGGTTCAGGGATTGGGACATCTGGACGATGAGGGACTGGCTTGATAACTGATGGCACATCCGAATATTTTACATGCCTCTGTTTCTTTCAATTTACTCCTTTCAGATCTGTCATACAAAAATAGCAGTCGGTGGTATGATCCTTTCCCTACCGCCACACCATGGGAATGCCGAACGGCATGGATTTCCGGGTCTTGTTCTTCTAGGCTCGTAGGCCTTCCACACATGACTTTCAGCAGATATGAGGGGCAAACGGCTCGTCCTAATCACCAAGTTTCACTCCAAAATATGCGTGGTAACTCTTTTTTACAAAGTCGGTTATGCTTGCCTGGCGATCTGGTAGGGTGACCTATCCACATATGTAACAAAACCTGTCTGGATGATTTTGACACTGCCGACTCATGACTTCAGATTACACCTGGAAATACAAAAAAACGACATTAAAGATGATGCATCCAGTAGGGGAGAGTGGTGAGAATTGGGATAAAAATCGGACCGCAACTTTGACACGCCGTTGCACCCGTGTCATCGCAGCGAGCGACATATTCCTGATTTCAAAGCAACCCCCAGACATTTGTGCGCCGCAGACTGAAACTTGAAAATGAAAAGTAATGAATCTACTCTGTTATTCAAGAAAAATGAAAAGTGCAATTTTAGTCAGAATTGGGACGACGAGTGAGGGAGTATTGGGACTCGTGACAGGGAGCAATGGGACTCAAAAGGAGATTTCGGACGTGAATTAAAATAGGTAAAGGTTAGACTGTGATTATTTCGGCGGTTCACTCAAAATTGTGTCATACGAAGCACTTCTTTATTTCAAGTTGTGGTGAATAAAATCATCATGGATAAAATTGTGAGTGTTGTCCCTACTTCTTCCTAAACTAGTCCGTTAGTAGCTCTTCGACGGATGCTAAAAACATTTACTAAAATAAAATGTTTTTTTGCGATATGAGTTACTTACAGGCTCAGTTGACAGTAGATTCATTGAGGTAGTTTAATAAAATTTACCTACATTTCCTAAAATCAAATGCCTTATTGCCATATGATGGGTTAATTACATGTAAACTACATGTAACATTACAATGGGACGGGCTGGGAGAATTTGGACGCTTGTCCCAATTCTCTCACCATCACCATTCTCCATCAATCATGTATGTCGAACACACAGGAGCAAATAGCAAAAACACTTGTCAAATGTTGAAAAATTCCATATGTTAGCAATATATTCGTAATTGAAGAAAACATTCGATGATACCATCCCAAGAAACCAGTTATTGACGCCCCAAAATAAGAACCTTTTCCACTCACTGTTCACACAGCCATGTTGCGCTTCGAAAAGGAAGACGGCGGTGCTTGCCAACGCTGTCGCTTGTTAATAAGAAAATATTACATAATAAAAAGTAGCGTTGGACTTGTACTTTAAAAGATAATGCTTTGTCCCATTTCTCCCGCGTCCCAATTCTCACTTCTCTCCGCTAATATATCATACTGCAGTATGCATACTGATACATCAGTGTCTGAGTTGTTACCTTTGACGTAGTGTGAAAACTTGAGCTAATGGAGAAAAATGGATAGTATTTTCGGATTCAGCATACGAAACTTGTATTAGAACAGCTGAGAAACGTCCGATCCTTTGAAAAAAAAAAAGTTTTCAAACGCAGGCCAGTGTTATCGATGTAAAATTGCCGAAATGCAATATGGCTGGACAACAGCTCTGCTTCTCGATTTGCATTCTTCATCTAACCTGAAACCAGGCCATTATTCCGACAAGTGAGTATCACGATTTACTCTCAAGGGTAAATTGAGACATCTAGTCAAATCGAGCTGAAACTGCAGAGGCCATTTCAAGCAACCAGATATCTAGACGGATTTATAGCAAGATCTGAGACTGATCTGTTATTTTGTACACTTCGCCTGTCCATTTGCCTTTATGTGGGTGTCCACGCAGTTAACAGTACTGAATGTAGCCAATTGCCCATTATTTTGTACGAAGCATGATAGTAGAACGCAGAAGGCCTGACATGTGTGTGCCATCCACCATTTTGGCGGCGGAAATAAAACAAGGACGACATATATGATCAAGTGTGAAATTTACAGTCATGCACACAGACACCTCATATAGGCTATGTCTGTGACACAGCACGTACTCGTAACACTGCAGCGTGTAGAGCAGGTGGGCATGGATACCAGCTACACTTTGCTCGGGCAGAAAATTACAGAGACAGAACGAGCGCCACATTGCCATCACCCGAAGCAGACAGACGCTGTGTACTAATACTAAAGGGCACAACGGAGTCTAGTAGATTGTCTGGTTCCAGGCCTGATGATGCAGGCAGGAATGTGCGAAAATTATAGTAGAATCTACCAGGAATTTGGCATACACGGTTACGTCACGCAAGCATGCCAAATATGTTATTAGACCCAGCTAAGCTTTCATCTGTGGCGCAGCGAAGGCACCAGCATTTTGTAATTTGTCTTACTGTTATTCATTGCTGGTATGGCAAATAGGTATCAGACTGGGAAATGCTGAATTCATACCCTGGTTATTGAACACGCTTTTAAATTGGGTGATTTTTTTCTTCAATTCATGGAAAACAACAACTGGAACAGCACACTTCAATGTGGTGTCACTGCTGACCTTGAAACTTGACGGAAGGAAGCTGAAACCACAGCTGGGTTTACCAAATAACCTACCTAGGCCTAGCCACCTCGATCTTGTAACATTCGAATCTTGGCTTCCGTGCACCACATGTGACAAAGATGCATGCTATAGCAAATATTATCAAACTTCCACACCCATTGCCCAGTATATTGAAACTGCAAGATTGCAATCACACCGAAGCATATCGGGCATGATTTATGCCAAAATAATTGTGCCTTGGACATTATTTGTGCCTTAATACCTGCTGCCGAGCCCCATGCGAAGTAGTAAGAAGATCATGCTGATCAGACAAGATCAGACATCAGAAGTTTGCTCTGTTGAAATTTGGAACCTTTACCAAATTATCCTTAATAATCTCCCTTACATGTGCCTTGAATCTAAGCATGTTATGGTCACTTCTTCCCAGAGTTTCTCTTACAGTCAAGTCTTGAACCAAGTCACATAAATCCGAGAATACAAGGTTCAAGAATGAGCCATGCCTGGTAGGTTCCGATAGAAACTGGTGTAAGAACAGGTCCTCTTCAAGGAATTTCCTAAACAATTTGCATGATGGGGAGCCAACACCAACATTTTCTTATCCTTTTAGATTAAAGTCACCAAGAATAATGCACTTCCTCTGAAAGTTTCTACTGATTTCCTTACAAATCACCTTATCAAGCTCCAGTTGCTGAGAATGTGGCAGTGTTCCTGATCGGTAGAAAGCTCCTATCCCCAGAGTATTGCTGTTGCCTTTTCCCACAGTGACATCAAGCGAAATGGACTCCACAGACACATTTTATACCCACCTGCTACTTGTTAAGAACTGAATAAGCTATTCACATAGAGCATTACACCACCCCCTTTCATTGCTGGACCCCTATTGCACGAAAACATATTGTATCCCTGGATCTCATAGTCCTGCAAGTTATCTCCAAAATAACCTTCACTGATCCATGCCTCCGAAATGCAAACAAAATCTGGTTCCTCCTCAGCAACATAACACTTGAACTCATCAAATTTGGATCGGATACTCTGAGCATTAAACATCATACACTTAACAAATGATCCATAACCACCTTTGGACTTTTCATGCCGAGGAGTTCTTTTATCACTATATTAACTATCACTCTGCTTCCTTGAACTACTGCTTGCTATTTGCTAACTTTGAGGTTTTATTGCCTTGGCTGACACTATTGGAATATTCCTGAGTTGGCAATACAATTTCATCCCTCCCCACCCCATTTCGTAATTTCCCTGAAGGATATGCTCATACACTTTGCCTGACACATGGACCCTCCTTCTCAGAGAAGTGCAGGCCATCCCTCTGATAGAGGTCCCACGATGCATAAAACCTGCACCACTCGTCTACAAAGGTGAAACCTAACTCATGGTAGAGCTTACCTACCCTGGCGTTGGCTGCCAGTGCCCTAGAGCTCCACTTGGGGGAAGCTCCAGCCCTAGCCAAAATTGCAGTTACAATGACTCTATTGTTACCCTTTAGGGTGGCCAGAAGGGCCCTGTAGTCACGCAGAAGCTCCTCACTCCTAGCAGGACCTATGCCATTTACCCCTACCTGTACTATAACTGCACTAAACTGGTGATCACTGGTGACCTGTGCCACTACTGGTGCCAGGTCCTTCACCTTGGCACCAGGCCTGGTGATGCACCTCCTGTCCCTCCTATCTTTACAGAATACCCGATCTAAATGTCGCACACGAGAGTCGCCTACGACCAGCACCGTCTATTTACTAATACTATCCTGGGGGCAGTCCTTCAATGCCTGGAACCTATTCGATGTTAACCGCCGTGGGATGAGCGGGCGGCCGTCCAGCACTGCTGGTACGGCACCATTAGAAGAGCGGACGTCCGTCGGTGATGCTGTCCTTGTTGGTGTAGCAAAGTTAGGACCTCGTTTTGCAGCTTAATCTATATTTGTCTATATCCCCCACTATATCCCCAATATATATTCCCCACCTGCCCCTCACTCATCACCAAATATTTTATCGGGCCGTGGTATTGTGAGCCGCGAGGAAATATATCCATATTCAGGTCGAAATAATTTTCCCCAGCCACCCACTTCCAAATCATGTTCATGAAAGAACACTAGCTGGGGAGTTCGTTCCGAATATTAGCCCGCGCCATACCGGGGGGAGGGGATCTTCAACCGCCCCCTCAGGTTTGTCGCGAACAGTGAACGTGCCAAAATTTGGCATACCTTTTCCCACATCAGTTTGGCATGTTATGTCAAACTTTTGAAGTCAGTTCATCTAGGGTCAACGAATTAATCTAGGTCAAGTGAAGTCACCTCCAAAAAGTTAAACCAGTCGTCACGCTTTAACGGATACATAAATTTTAATGGAACTTTCAGCGTTTGCATATCTTTAGTTTGCTTACGGTCACTACCCCCAGAGACGCCCCGGACAGATCCTCACAGCCCCGCCCCAGAGACGGGGTGTGAGGATCTGACCGGGGGGGGTTAACCCGCGTCGTCTCGGGGAAGCTTTTTACACACATACACACACACACACATAAGGCTTTCGGTGGATCGTGAAAAACGGCGGTCAGAAGCGCGCCGAAATTTGCCCTTGCTTTTTCCACATCAATTTGACATGCTGGGACATTTTGAGGTCAGGTCGTTCACGGTAACCGAGTTAATCAAGGTCAAGTTAGGTTATCTAAAAAAAGGTTAACCAGTCGTCACAATGTCATGTGTAACGATATTGAAATGAAACTTCCAACGTTTCCTTATCGTTTGGAACACAGCAAAACGCACAGGAGGAATGGTTTAATTGGCATTTGCCATGGCGTTTGCATTGCAATGTTGCGCATTTGGACTGAAATCCAAGATTATGACTAATGGAAGCAATTTGTATGAGGCTAGGCTTATTTAGAACAACGTTTGCTCCCCCCACACATTCTCTCCATAGATGTACAACAATACTCGTGCATCAATGATCAGCCAAACACAGGCATAGGAATGTATGCTTCTTGGAAAAACAAAGATTACAGAAAACAGGTGTTCCAGTATGAGGTAGGTCTGCTTCCTCCCTGGGCATTATTTTTTTGAGCAAGGCGCACTCAGCAGAAATTAGAGCTCTTCCCTTGGCATGTCGCTATCAAGATATCGCACCGTTCTCTCAGCGAAATCCTTACCAGATACTTGCTTTCCTCCTTGAAAATGCCGGTAACGGCGCTCAACAACGGTGCATTTCTTGCGGAATATTCCTCCTCAAGATCCTTTGGTTCGCGCATTATCCTGTGCTACTCTCCATTGTCAGCAGCATCTGTCACCAATCGTAAAATTAAATGCTCGTGGCCAACTATATGGCCGATAACCAAGTTAACGGTTTTCGTTGACAGCATGGAACATACTCAAATGGCCGAATGGAAACAACTGCAGCGCACGGCCTGATCACGGCATAACACTGACTGCTACTTGTTCGCTCATCCCAACTGTTAATATTCCTATGCATTGTAGCATATCACATTCGCACCAAACTTATGAAAATTAACCATCGTCATTACCAAGCACTAGAACCAGTCAGCACATAATGATTGCCCCTAACCGAAATAAAGGAAAAGTAGCAGGATCCAAGTATGTTGTAGCTACCTTTTCTAGGAATGGTTATGAATAAGTATCGCTATGCCACATTTATCAGACGCGTGCAGCAGTCCAGCACTATAAAGGAGCATTCAAAAGTGAACAATGTCGAAAGTCCTCCTTAGAACCAAGCTCGTGTTTGGCTTCCAGAGCATGTCAATGTACTGCAGAGGTGCAATGCACCGCAGCGCCCGTTGCATGACGTTACCGGGTCGAGCACTGCGGTGTTTTTCATGACCGGTGCCAGTCACTGGTGACGGCAATTCTCCATAAGGCAAACACGAGACTCGTGTGGTGATGGCGTGTGGTGCCTTCAGCGTTGCAAATGCGGCACGACACGATTGTGGATCGGGCCGGTTTTCCTGGCTTCGTTTGGCGTACCCATGCCACTATCGTTCGCCTGTTTTAGACAATTTCCTGTACCGCGATTCCGCTTAGTGTGCTAGTGTCCGTACGATGTCACTTCGGGCCAAACCTGCGACTGCCTTGAATCACGCAGCCGGGTGATCTCACGGTATGTCATGCGGCCGATGGTGGGTGGACATACACAACTAAGGTGGAACCGGCACCAAATTGAATAAGAATTACGAATATGATGTATTCTGGATAATTGCTGGAAGTTATTCATGTATTAATACACATAGATATACATACATACACGACACTTGGAAGGAAACTTGGAGGGTGTGCATCATCGTAACCTCCGGAGAGGCTCCACTGTCCACCTGAGACCTGAAAGGCGAAGCGGAGGCCTCACGCCAAGGGCGAGTTGTGGGCGTCGGGCCCGACCTTGTATGTGTGGGTGTATGTTAAAGCTTGGAAAAACCTGATAATGTGAAAAAGCCAAGTAGCTTGGAAAACCCGCAGGGAAAAACCAAGCACAATTCATACGGAGAACCGTCCGTTATAGCCAAATTGGATCGGTCTCTGCCTACCTAGGGTGATATAACCTATATGTATGTGTGTTGCGACGACAGAGATGATGGCGTTTGTCTTCAAATTACTTCCTCAAGTTTGGTGCTGTGCAAGGATGTAAATAGTAGCTCAATGAGCTTTGGGTGTTGGTCACCAAGAAGGATTGGCGATGAAAGTGGAATCTGGTGTCGGGCAATGTAGGAAAGAATGTGGCGTCGTTGTAACTGGTAGGCACGGCAGATAAGTAAGAAATGTTCGACAGAGTTACGTACATCACATGTCTGGCAAGGCGAAGCGCGGCGAGGTCGGATGATGGATCCATTTCATAGTCACATCTGAAGCAGATATCCAAGCGGAGTTCAGGGCAGAGGAGCTGGCCCACGTCGGCCGCATCACCCCCTTCAAAGATGGCCACAAGGGTGACACGACCATCCCAGCTTCAACTCTACCACTCTGTCCAACAGAGTGGTAGAGTTGAAGCTGTTCTTAAAGTTAAAGCCCTTCTCGCCGGCTACCTTCGATAGTTTTTAGTTTAGTTTAGTTTCGATAGTTTCTATACCTTCGATGTTTTTATTCCAAAGTCTCCCACTGTGATAACTGTCAGCGCTTCGGCCACGCCAGCAAGCCACGCGTTGGACAAATCCGATTCCCCAAGTGCGGCGAGCCATCCCGCCCGGCTCCACCTGCTCCAAACCGGCCACCGCCCTAACCGTCTCTGTCCACCGGACCACTTCCAATCGGTGTCCGGTCCGGTGAAAGGAGAAGGAAGTCTGTGCCGTCAAGGCCACGATCGGTGTTTGGTATCCACAGGCCGGACTGACCGTCGAGACCACCTTCCCTCCGCCAACGTTTGCGCCCAGGTGACTGCCCCACCCATCGCGTGCGCACCACTTCCACCTCGACACAAATTGACATGATTCCCAGGCCTGGCACCTCTTACACCAATCAGCAACACCACACAGACAACTCCGGCTCCCATGAGCCACTCCACTCCTGCCAGTCGGCGAACGTCCACCGCGGCTGTGGCCGGCCGCCGTGACCTCTCCAAGGTCACTGGCCGGCCGGACGGCACAGGCGGATCCACATAGGTCGGCCGTACCCAGCCAATCTGCCTGCATGACCTTCATGCTTGGCTTCGACATGTATTGGAAGGTGCCGACAATAATTAACTTGTATGTTTCAAAATGTGTTTTTTTAACTTCTAGAGTTGAATTATCTGAGGTTATTATTGAAATGGTCAGAAACGAAAGGATTATTTCGTAGCACTACCCCAGTTCTCATCACACTTCATGAAGCATGGCATCTGCCTACCGAACAGCATAATTTAAATCGATTAAATTATGCCTTGCACCGCTACGGCGACGTCCGAGAACACATAGTAGTGGTACTACAGATCTTTACATTACACTAATTTTAGTCACACAAATTACATTCAATTCACCTTTCCAGGTTCCGTTTTACGTGTTAATAGTCGGAAGATCGACGTATGCTCCATTTATGTTGCATCACAAAGAGATAACACAACCGTTTTAACATGCCTAAAAGCATCATAGTATATTTGAGGACAAAAAAAAACTTTCATTTTGCGACGATTTAAACGCTCATAGTCCAGCATGGCATAAACCACGTGCCCTTCCAGACACGTGTAGACGCATTATTGAATGAATTTTAGACCGATACAACTTAGTATTACTAAACACTGGAGAGACCACCTTTTTCATCTTGTAGTGTTATCCATTGGTGGAAACTTCCGAAGGCCAACTTGACTAAATTTCGGAAACTTTCGCTCATACAATACAACTCAGACCTTTCTGCCGTATAAACCATTCACTTGATAACTAACCAAATTTAGAAGCAGAGTCTGTGACAATTCCAGTCACAAACCTATTTAAGAAAAGTCCAGTACCTTGGTAGTGTCCTGAAGCTGTACTAGTCGTCCCTCGGTTCCGGATGTTAGTGCGCTGGAACCGTGACCCGACCTGTCACCGAGACATCGATACCTGGCGTTGGCAATACATCGAACTCGGTGGACGCCGGATTAATTGGATTTGACTGTGTGGAAGATATGACAGATTCAAACACTGCCTTCACTTTATATTGGTTTGCTCGGGTTCGTAACATAACCGTGTATGCAGTTCCCATGTGTGCCTCACCAGTCCATGCTGTGTTTTAAAGTTCTGCTTGTTCAGATGTGGTGATGTTCTGCAGACGTGGTGTTGGCGTTCGGCGCCAACCACAATCTTCCGAATGAGGCTGACGTCGTGATGCATGCGGGAAGTTCCAGCGGGATTATGCGTGTCTCCATCCCTTAGTAGAGCTGGTACCGGTATAGTTGGTGGGCGAGTGTGCAAGGAGTTGATTTTCTAAATTCTTATCCGAAGGTATATTCTTCGCCTTTTCGGATTCCTCTGCTCTGATCGTAGCCTTGACTTGTTGCATAGCCGAAAATTCAGTCAGGAGAAGTAATCCAAGGAAAGATAGCCAAGGCACTCAAATTATCAATACTTTCATGCTTCCATGCTTTTTTTAATGCCCAAACTACAAAGATGGTCGAATATGACCTTACATAACCCTGAGCTTTGATGTCAATGTCTTCGATGCAACTTATGTCTGGAAACTTGATACATCGTTGAACTTCAAACAGCATTCAAGAAAGTTGCGTAGGACTACAGGCCCTTACGAACGTCGTCATGCCCTAAGGAACACACACAAACCGTTACAGACGTCCACGGGCCCACATTAATTTCTGCGGGCCTTCACGAACGTCTATGATAGCATACAGATGTGTACCGGTCTTCGAGGGGTCTCGCGAACATCGGCGGACCACTATGAACCTCTACGAACTTTTGTTGATATTTGCGGCTTATATATTGGATCCGTGCCCGGGACCACTTGACTTCTGATCTGATGATCTCGTTATGAGATGTCCGTATGGCCCTGGCCACTCCCAGTGAGGTGAAAGAAAACTTCCGCAATATTTGTGGTGTCATTGTGCGCAGTTGAATCTTCGACACCAACGTTGGATGACGTTTAATATATCTCGAACTGCATGCTATTGGTAGGGTAGGAATGGAATATGTCTGCTCATATTCTTAGTAACTAATTCTTAGTGCTTGAATTGATTGAATTCAAGCGTAAGACCCAAATTATTGAACGCTTTCGCTTTTAAGTTGAATTAAGAATAATTAAACATTAAGTGTATTCTAGCGAGTGGACAACGATCCCAGCCCGCCCGTGTAATCTTCCAATCAATACGGGGTGAAAAGAAATCGGCCATTCAATTGCCAAAAACTCTGCCTAGAATCTAAATTGAATCAAGCACAAGCCTGTGTAGGGTGCCCGGTGTCGGCAGCACGCCGCCAGGGCCTATTTGAAGATAATTTCACTGGGGTGGAACATATGTGGTCCGCCAAAATTCTGAGGTTGGGGGACGCACTTGCGGCCCCAGCGGAACCGAACCTACCCCCATTTTCAATTTTATCCACGGACTGAGGCCACTTTATTTCCGATCTACCAAAATTTGATATTCCTTTTTAATTTGATATTTTATAATTTAAAAAAACGGCTCTGGGGCTCACCAGAAAGGAGCCGATTCGGGAGGACTGTCCGGGAGGGTGAGGCGAGGGCCCACTGAAAAGTACATGAATCGACACAATGCCGATCGGATGCCGAACAGCAAGCCCATCGGAGCGATGACAAGCACACATCTCTGCAGCTCTACTTCACACGGCCCCAGAGCGATAGAAGCCCTTTGCGAACTCCTGCTTCATGTACACTTTAGGAGTCGGGTTTCCCCAACGGCGTTCTTTCTTCTGCAGGAAGTGAGCGACGGCAGGTCTCGGGTCATAGCAGCCAACTCCTGTTCCATTCATTGACACAAGCATACGGCCGAGAACTGTGTCCATCATAGCGTTAAGACGATGACTTGACTTTATCTGGTTATAGTGTGATAGGGCTCGTTCAGTTCCCATGCTGTGAGGGGTGAGACACATGAATGCAGCCAGGAGTTTCTGGCGACACCGGAGCTGGTAGCCACCATAGCTTGCAGCTTTTCCCCGTTCGACACACAGCCATCACGAGCGCCACACATGCGTCGCCAGTTGTCAGCCACAGCGACTGCGAATTCGGCCACAGCTTCTTCTCCGAACAGCATCGACACCAGGCCTCGACCTTCCTTTATAAACTCCGTCCCGGACTCGGCTGTGAGGAGCGTCATCAGCACTTCCTCTTGGTCAGTGTTGAGTCGCTCACACAGGAAGTTTTTGGTTGCTGCCACGAGCTCTGTGCGAACTGCTGCTATCGATCGGTTCGAAGTTGTCACATACTTGTTTTTTACGTCCCGATGACCTTTGTCTTCCCCGTCGGTCTGGCTGGTCCCGGCTTCTCCCGCGGTAGATGCCAAGAGAGCTCTTTGCCACCTGGCACGGGAGCGGCCTCCATCAGCTCCAGATAGTTTTTCGTTCCATCACGTGCTTCCAAGGCGTCGGGGATTGTCAGGCTGTCCTGCTGAAGGCGCTTCTGCAGATGGCAGACTGACGTCATCGTGTCCGACATGGCCTCAGTCAGGTAGTTGGATCTTCCTCCGTCCTCTCACTTCACCAGGTACCCTCGTGCCTCCGACTTGGCTTTCTTCTCTTGCGAGACAGCGATTTCTCTCCAAACTTCTCGACACGCTGGAAGGTTTGCCAGTACGGCGATGACCAGACTGAGAAGATGCTCAGCGAATCGCACCTCGAAGTATGCTGGAAATAAATACTTTGCTCCCACTTTCTTTAGCACCTTCGTTCTGGACTTCGATGAGCGAAAGTATGTGGCCACGCTCAGCAAGTCAGACTTCCACAGTCGAAGCTCCGGGACAAAATTTTCAGTGCTCTCAACACCCAGATCGGAGCGGTGGCAGACACACCACATCACCAGCAGCTTGTGCTTGACATGGTCTTCCAGGCGTTTCCAGAGGCCACTGGACCGGCCAGTGTTGGCGGCTTCCCCATCTGTCGTCATGCCGACCAGCTTTTCGGTGTCCGCCTTGGCAAGGTTCAGGGCGAGCGTAGTGGCTTCCAGCAAGCCCTCTGCACCCCCACTTTCAGACTCGACTACGCCTAGAAAGAGCCAGGTGAGCCTGCCGCTCTCTGAGGCTGTGCGGGCCGCGACGAACTTGGTGTCCAGCTGCATCCGATCCACGCTTCCATCCACCTGGATACTAAAACAGATGCCTGCGTTGATGGTGTCTGCTAGCTTTTCTGCCTCCACAGCTGCAAGTGACTAGCATATCCCGGTACACGGCTGGATAAAAGTAATGTAGCTCTGTTCCAGAGGGAGTTGTGGGTGTGGACTCCCACTCCCACCTAAGGTCTGACATGGCGGACGGGAGCCGACTACTGTGCATTGTGGCCAGCGAACGACACGGCCATGACCACGCCGACGGAGTCTCGATTATGGAATCGCTGTACACGTCTACAGCCAGCTTAATGAGGGTCTCTATAGTGGCTGACTTGTAAAGCTTGATGATGATGAGCCACGGGTGTTTGTCGGTTTGTCTGTTCCACATTTTTCAGCTTCTGAGCCTCACCAGCTGCGTGGTGAGGACGACCAAGGTGTTCCACAACACGGCGGAGTTTCTCCACACCTTCTGCAAGCATACCTGAAGCCGCACCTTGGTAGACGCTTTGTTTGCCGCATCCTGCTAGCTCTGACAAACCTCACAAACGGTCTATGCCCTGTTTTTACCGCCGTTTGGTCCCCTTCTGCTTTCCCTTCGCAGTGACTTGCAGTTGGATATCAACCATTCCAGGTCGAGTTTGTACCCTTTGTACCAGTTCGATCCTGTAGGAGATAGATCAATGACAGTTTTTGTGGAACCGCCCACTCTTAATTCATGGAGGATAATGTACGTTATAAATATGTATGTTGGGCATTTTTGTGCTATAAGTAGATAGGTACCTAAGATACGAAAACCATTGACCTAATATGTCGTACCTACAATCAGCAGGTCAGCACAAGTCCGCAATGAATTATTTTCGTATTTTGAATACTTTGAATACAAAATATGTAGGTGCCCACGTCAGGCTATCAGGCGGCAAATAGCATCCCCTCATATTAAACATTTATCTTAGTGTTACTTATTGTTATGATACGGAACCGACTGCCGATAACATTGTTGTATGTATGGGCGTAGCCACAGCCCCCCGGCTCCTCCCAGGTTTTCGGATTTTAAGCATTACGACTATGGGCGTTGCATAGAAAGAATTGACTTCAAAAGTCCTTTACCTCCCCTTCACCTGTTTCCGCCTCGTGGCGACACCCTTGCTTATGAAGATTATGCTTTTGGTTTAAAAGCGCCGCAACGGTACAGTTATATGGTATATAGGTGTGTACTTACCAGTAGTGACTGAGAGCGGCCATGGAGCCGTCACCAGCAGGACCGGCAGAGGCTGACGGCTGCTGGGAGCCGTCACCAGCCGGACGGGCAGAGGCTGACGGCTGCTGGGAGCCGTCATCAGCAGGACGGGCAGAGGCTGACGGCTGGTGGGAGCCGGAGGATGCAGGCCTACAAACGAGTCAATTGGCGATCAACGAAATGTGGGAGATCCATGACATTTGCTTTGTATTTCAGTGCAGTGAAGGAAAGGATTTAAATTTTGTGTCAGTATCGTCATTTCATGAACGAAATACTTAGGTACTTGCCCAATGTTACCGGAAGCTTTCGGGCGCCACAGGGTGAATTTGTCCCGAATGTTGAGAATTCTCTTGGATCCTCTCCCACGCAGAACTGGACTGTGAACTTATTTGCTAGACCCAGGGCATCGTCGACTGGTGCTTACTTGAAAAATTGAAGGATTGATGGAGTAGAACAAGACCGGCCTGCCGACTCTCACTGTTTTTGGACCTGCGTCCCCGACGTCTTACGTTTCTTTTTAACAGGCCTGATCCTTCCATTGTTAGTACCTGTACATGCAGTCTTTATGTAACTTGTGAAGTGAAATAATTTCAATGGAAACTTCCACACACTACTTCCGCTGCTGTATTTTATTCCACAGCGAACGCATCAGCTAGCAGCCACCGGCACCCCCACGGCGGCACCGGCAACACAAATGAATGAGCATAGGGCGCGCAGATGACTCTCTCGCAGCATGACAGCGTCACGCCGCCGCACGGGTGAATTTGAGAGGCATGCGCTTGTTTTTATTACGCACCTCCTCGAGAAGGATTTTGTAATAAAATACAGTACTCGGCGAGGCTTGGCGTGGTACCGTGCAAAACTTGCGGGTATCTACAGCGTTGCGAGGGTAAGTGCATACACAATGGTGTAGGTACTGTGCTTTAATTCATCAAAGTGATAAAAATATAACAGTGAGCGTTGGATGGCTCATTTATTGTACAGATCAAGTACAAAATGTAGGTTTCTGATGGTTCCAACGACTTCTGAGGCAGCCAGGCTCTCAGAAAGATCCTTCAGCATGGGCCCTCGCTGGGGTGGAAAGTCTCGACGACTGGGGTGGAAATCTTGGCGACTAGGGTGGAAGCTTCCACCCCAGTTAACATGTTAAAATAGGCCCTGCACGCCGCCCCTCACGATTCACACACCTTGCCAGGAAATATGAACCTTGCAACCTGGCTCGCAAAAGTACTTTGGGAATAAACATTAAAAAACGTTCCCAAGCGTCAGGCGCTCAACCTGGGTGGCAGCCGACAACAGGTCGACACCGCGGCAATTCGGCCCGGCCATAGCCTGCAGTCAGGCGGCGTCATCTGCCGTGAGACTCATATCTTTGGTGCGATCTGTGATGAGCTTTAATGTTTAACCTGTTATTACCTGATCCAATTTGTAGTCAATCCGGCCACGCCCACTAAACATACCAAGATCAGAGGAAATATACGCACGTACTCCTGAAATTTAAACCGGCTAGTAATAGCGAAAAGCCAGTACCTACTAAACCGACTTCCCTCTTCATAATAATTCTTACTAAACTCATTCGAGGCTGTGTTGGAACTTCTCATATCGTCCGGGACAACTGCCTCCTCGATTCCCATAATTTAGCATTCGGCCCATGGCGTAGCCATTATCGGTCTTAATATCATTCCATGATCTTCAGAAAGTTCCACCCCACATTCATTCCGTATTACCGTTCGACAGTGGAAAGATATAGAAGGCTTAGAGGAGATCTCATCGAGGTTTTTAAATTTGTCAATGGTCTGAATAGGGGATACCTTGGGGAAATCTTTGAATTTAACAGAAATGATGCAATTAGAGGTCATAAATTCAAAATTAAAGTTAACCACAGCAGAACAAGGTTAAGGCAAACTTTCTTCACCAACAGGGTAGTGGAACACTGGAACCAGCTGCCAGAAAACATCGTCAGTAGCAGCACATTGAACATCTTTAAAAACAGCATAGACAATCATTATAAGAATAGAGGGCTTGCTTTTCAGTATTACAGGGAGGGCTGATTGACAGATTTGGTGGGCAACTGGTTCAGTGTACAGAGTGCAACCAAGAAGGGCCCTTGTGGCTCATAGTTGCACTAATCTTTTATGTCTTTATGTCTTTATGTCTAAAGAAAGCATGCTACAAATGCCGCTAGACTCCAAACTTGGGTGACTTGATAGCATGATTCAGCTCGCATGGTATGTGAAGGGTAAGTTTCAGGCAACACTCGAAGAGAAACTGTTCATAGAGAAAGACACGTTCTAATAGATGGTCGTAGTTACATGACTCTCTCCCTTTATTTCAAAACGTGAACATGATAAGTTTTCCCTGAAAAGCAAGGTAGGGAATGGAGGCTTCGGTCATTGAAAACATATGATGTCACGAAAAGTTCGAATTGCGTGACTATTAAACCATATGTTCATGGCCTTGGTTTGTACGCTATTTGGTGACGTTTTAGATGGACTATCGGTTAACTATTCATTACAATTTTATGCTAGCGGTACTACATTAATTCAATGGCATCAATTAATGTCACATTGATCGACATTAGTTTGGCATTTGCTCAAATAGTTCATCGAGAATAGGTGTGCATTTAAGCTGTCCCAGAATATATTGCTATTTTACGAAAGCGCTGACGCTGGTCTTTTCCATAACATCTATCAGCGGAGATGGTTAGTACTGGTTGGCGTAGTATTTTTGTCCTATGTGGCATATATTAATTTGTCCTGGATGGCTATACTTCATAGAACTGCAACATTGCTATAGAGTATGCACATTATTATATGTCGTAAGTGTTTACATGTACGATTTCTGATGGATGATGATGCCTGCTTCGTGGCGTGTGTATTGCTTCCTCACGCTTAAGTTAGGGCAAGATTTACTGATCTGAAGGAATGCACCTAGGTAACTGAGTCTTGTGTTGTGGTTACATCTTGATATAATCTATGGAAAGTGTTTACTTTAAGCCTAATGTGGCATTTTTTTGAAAATGCTAGATGCCTATAAGGTGGTTTCAATGCAGGTTTTTGCTCCCAGTTCACTTGGGCTCAGTAACACATCACTCGGGCTATTGCAAGATCTGGCGTAATAATCCACATGAATTGGAAGCAATCACTGATCCTAATTCCTGTCAGTTTCAATAACAATAGTTTTTGCTATCGACAACTGAAACAAGTAGAATTAAATCTAGAACCATTAGCAAATATTGATGTGATTTGGTTTTTGCTGACACTGCACTCAAGTGCATGGCATTTGGCAGATGATATATGACTGCCAGATGACAAATTGGCACTATAGTTAAATGGGTGAAGGCTACAATAATAAGTTAATTTTCTGAGCAACAATGCATAGTATGACAAAAGGGTAAATTTGTCTGAAGAGGTGTTTGTGGATTTTTTTTCTGGAATACCATGTTCATGAACA
Source organism: Imbricaverruca yamaguchii (assembly GCA_034440575.1). Classification (NCBI taxonomy): domain Eukaryota; kingdom Metazoa; phylum Arthropoda; class Thecostraca; family Neoverrucidae; genus Imbricaverruca; species Imbricaverruca yamaguchii. The sequence goes on along the minus strand of JAOTOL010001411.1, from coordinate 905,923 downwards.
AGATTTGGAAGATGTGACCATATGTTTTTTCTAGAAATGCTTACTTTTCAATTTCAATGACAGTCATGTTTGGGCAGGGGTGGTCGAGTAGTTAAAGTGTGTGGCTCTTTGTACCAAAGGTCCTGGGTTCGACACTAGCACTACTCGGGACATTTCGCAATCCTGTGGCCCACTGGCAAAACAGTGGGTGGCACCATTAGCAGTGAATGTGCATAAGGTGCATTGTGAACCAGTGTCCTAAAATTACTTCACTATTAACTGTGGATGAAGAAAGAAGTTGCTCGGGATTAGTGAAAGATTGGAAGAAAATTAAAGGATCGCCACTTAAGGATTAAAAAAGAGGAATGCCTTTGGCTTCAGTCAGATGCATTTTACAGTATTTAGCAGGTGTGTGCATCAGTGTAGGATTTTCATATTTTTTTCTTGGTAGTGGAGTACAATTTTTTTTTAGGCTGGAGTACAAAAAAAAAACAGGTATGCACTAACTGACAACTGACCTTGTTTTAGTGGAGCTGAAAACCAATGTCACCATTTTTGTATGCATGAACATCTTGCCAAACTAAGCCATGCCTAAAATTTTGCTGCACTAAAAAAATTAGTTGTCCATAACCAGGTGGCATTGCTTTAATGGAATTAAAAATAAATGTCTGCATTTCATGCTGTATGTACCATGTAAGCATTATATATGTACATATAGCTAACTTCTAAGTCAGCAATATGTCAGCAAGCTGAGTCGTGAATATGTGCAATTGTGTTGAGGAATGCATCTAGTGGGAAATGCCCTCAGTAGCCAAGTACTCCCCAAAATATATTGTATACCCATGATATATGGAAATGGGATAGATGTTGCCTGAGTGTAGGTGCGTGAAGCAATTCCAGAGTTCACAAACAAATATTTATGATGAATGGGCTTGATGTGATGTGAACGCACAAATAACATATCTGTTGGCAGAGATCAGGATGACTCGCACTGACTCACATTGGGCAGACCACACAACCGGGATCATCCTTCAACAAACACTTCTCCGAGGGACTGGTCCCACAACTAATGGGCCAAGTTCACCCGCGATTCATTGGAATTATTGCTAACTTCAGTTGTCTTTAGACGGATTGGTGGCCAAGATTTTGAACGCTCCCCAAATGAGTTTCATGGCCCCAGTGGGTCCCATCGCGATGAGCCGGTTTTACAGCGGAAGTTTCGTCATATGTCACGTGGTCTCAGGAACAAGATAGAGGGAGAATACCCGGCATATTGATATGTACAAGTTAAAAGCGACCATAAAATAAAATTATCATATCGATTTTAATAACGAAATATGTTTTACTATTCCTGCTGTCAAAATAAGGAGAGTTAATCTTACATCAGAAAATTATAACATGTTTCTGATTTGTGTGGAGACTGCACACAGCTCTAGAGAATATGAGAGGCTACAAACGACTGACATACATATAATTTGTGCTGTTGTTAAATTAGCGAAGGATGAGGTTATAAACAAACTTCAGGCGCAGTGGTAGAGAAAATAATAACAAAAGCATACTTAATCCATGTTGACCAAGTCTATAAATATGGGTTTCGGAATATATAATGGTTTAATGAAAATTATACTAAAACAGTCCGGCTAAAATAGTTTTATTCTCATCACCAAGAAGGATATTTTGCATGAAAAAGCTGAGGGAAGGAATTCAAACCCATTCTTATTCTCATTATAAGTTCCTTCATGTACTTGTTTAGTTCATGTCTGGAATGTTTATTTGAAGCAAGGATCGAGTTAGGAGTATCTAGAGCTGCCAGATGGGAGTATTTTTAAAACCTCCCACGGTCGGTTTTATTTTTCTTCTTAGATAGAGCTGGTCGGATTCGCTAACTCAGCCCGAGAAGTACAACTCCGCATGGGGCGGGGTTGTACTTGCCAATAGTCAACAAACCCCACATGCCAATAGTCATGTGGGGTTTGTTGTGCCAGGTGTGTGTTGAGCCAGTTCCTGGTGTTGGGTGTGCATTTGTGAACTGTTGACATTGATTAAGTATACTTTTGTAACCATTTTCTCTACCATTGCTCATGAAGTTGGCTTATAACCTCATCCTTCACTAATAATTTAACCACAGCCAATTTTGACATCTGAGGCATTATGTAGTGTATTATGCATTGTTGGCAAATGGTGCGCACAAACTTGGAAGGGTGCAAAGGTTGACCGGGCCATGAAATGCATTTTGGGGTGCTTGAGATTTTGGACAACAATGGAAGTTAGCAATAATTCAAATGGATCACAGGTGAACTCGGCTCATTAGTTGTGGGACTAGTCCTTCAGAAGTATTTGTTGAAGGATGATCCTGGTTGTGTGGTCCGCCAAAGATGAGTGAGATTCATCCTGAGCTCTGCCAGGTGAAGTATTCATGTATTCACATCACATCATGCCTATTTATCATAAATATTTGTTTGTGAACTGTGGGAATACATCACCCACCTACACTCAGGCAATATCCATCCAATTTCCAGATATCATTGGTATATTTTTGGAAATACTTTGGCTACTGAGGGCATTTCCACTAGATGCATTCTTTGGCAAAATTGCACCTATTCACGACTTAGCTTGCTGACATATTCCTGACTTAGCAGTTATATGTACATATATGTTTGTATGGTACATACAGCATGAAATGCTAACATTTATTTTTATTTCCATTAAAGCAGTACTACCTGGTTATGGACAACTCATTTTGTTGTGCAGCAAACTTTTTGATGTGGCTTAGTTTGCCAATATGTTTATGCTTACAAAAATGCTAACATTGGTTTTCAGTCCCACTAAAACAAGGTTAATTGTCAGCAAGTGCACAGCTAATTTTTGGAATCCAGCTAAAAAATTCGTACTCCAACTAAAAAAATTTACTCCATTACCAAGAAAAAAAAGGAAATCCTACACTGGTAGGTAGTGAGTTGAACATTGTGCATGGATGTAACCTGCAGAACTACAATGGATCCCAAATTATGAATAATTATTTATTGTGTTTTATTATTTAATTTGTGTTTAATGCATGATTTGTAATAATATGCTGAGCTTGTTTTCAGTCAACAAACAAGAAGAAGACCAGGAAGCTGAGAGGCCATGTCAGCCACGGCCATGGTCGTGTCGGTATGTAGATGGTATTTATACCTGGGATAGCTTTATGTCTGCACAGTTTTTTAGTTATTACCAATATGAGTTCTCAACATTTATAATGTGTACAGTTGATCAATCACAAAATGTATTTGTAATCTAATTCAGTTCATGTTTGTGGTATGAATTGAGGCTGAAATTAACTAATTGATTGCTGTAAGTGCTGAAGTGACTAGAACCATGAAAGTGGACTCATAACTCATTGGCAGTTTTGTTCTTGCATTGTTCTAGTAATTATGCATGTTTTATGCATTACCCTGTAAGCATGACACATCTGTGATCTAATTTGTTCATTTATTAAGTTGCTAACTAATATTTTTACCTTCAGTGCTGTATAAATTAGGTCAATGCACTTTAATCTGACTTGAAATAGACTATGTTGTATGCCTAGAAAAGGATTGTATGATTTTTTTAAACCAACATTTTGTAGCTACTAACTAGCAACATGTAGTCCTCTGAAGGTGCATTCACAAAGAAAAAATGAAAGGTGAACAAACCATGAATGCAAATCCAAACATGCCTCCAACTTCTCTTTTTCTGGAAGATATGTATCACACAATTGGTTGGTTTATCACATGATATCAATGTGGCCCTCTATGACCCTCAAAGTGGTCATTTTTATAACTGGCACGGTTGTCGGTTCGAATAATCTTGTCTGAACCCTGTATACAGCTTCCATGTCTTGTTCCCAGGCAAGCACAGGAAGCACCCTGGTGGCCGTGGTAACGCTGGCGGCCAGCATCATCACCGCATCAACTTCGACAAGTACCATCCTGGCTACTTCGGGAAGGTAAGCCGGTGCTCTGGCTATCGTTGTAACTGTCGCACAGTTAGATACGATCAGTGGGCGGCAAGTCATTTTGCAGCTGTTCCTCTTCAAACAATGCCTTTGGGTGTATAACTAATGTTCGCCCTTCTCTCCCCCCCCCCCCCCCTCTTGGCTGTTTGCTGATCCCGCTGTTATCAGGGTTGGCAAGCTACCGCCACCATAACGTTTTAGTCAGCTCAAATTCACTGCGAGTTTGGAGTGTTGGCGACCGCAGTGAACTAACACACTCTGCCCCCCAAACAAATGCATTTTTCTCAACATATGGCTGGGAGCCAGTCATTTTTTTAATGGAAAGGATGTGGTATATTTAAGAATTATGTACCATTCCAGTCCTAATCTTTCAGAACTATGCACCGCTCTAGGCCTGGTTAGAAAAACTGATTAACCCTGGATTTTTGCCATCCAGAACATCTTCTCTTCAAAAGCATCATCTGATTTGATGGTGTTTGATAGTGACACAAACGTAATGCACTTCGATAATGACGCCAAATCCTGTTCATCATTAAACCCGGTTTCTCATTCCACGAGTGCTACCCTGTATGGTTATCGAATATAGCTAGGTTTGAATATAGCTCATATGGTTCTAAAGTTGTTACATTTATTATTTATAATGCCATTCTTATATGGTAAACCAAAATTTGTCATCCCGATGTTCTGAAGCACAAGTTGCTTTCTTATAGGAAACAAGCATGCAATTATACTCCCGTAATTACTCGTAAATATAGGGTGTAATGACATGGACATTACACCGGGGACGAGTAGCCTATGGGTAAGTTGCTCGTCTCACAATCGAAAGGTTGTGGGTTCGAGTCTTACCTGTCGCTACTCTTCGCCCGCGAACAATCGGCGCGAGGGATTGGCGACGCAACATGACTCAACGGTCGGTGTGTCGTAAAACCAGTAATCAACAGACATGGACATTACACCCTCGTTGTAGTGTCCTTATCTGAATGAAATACTTTCTGGAGTTTAAAAACTGCTTGATGGTTGTTCCAATCCAACCAGCAGATCGATGAAACCGACGGGTGGTTTCGGGAAAATTAATGAGGTTCTCATGTTCCAAAGGCTGCTGCTGAGATACACACGAAATGTCTACCAAGCGACGCTATGTGACCTGGTATTTGAGCCCATGATTCTTCCGATATGCCGAACAAAGTTTTCCTTACAATCTTGTACCAGGTCAGGTCGAAGTCGTGACACGATTTTCTGACGTATAATTTTGATCAACTCCTAGTTTTCTCTGGCCCAGTGCAAAAGTGGACGCTGGATCTGAATTCAGCACCCGCAATTATACAATCAGGCAGTCATATTTCGGTAGAGAGAGGTACATCGTTTATGAATACTGCCATCTTTTTTGTTATTTATGCACTGAACGTAACATGGGATACGTCCAAATTTCGGCGTTGGGGAAACGGGAACATGTTTAGATTACTCCTTTCCTATATTTACTCATGTAGGCATTTCAACTATCATGCAATGAGAAATTAATGCTTAACTCGGGGGGTGGCGGTCGGTTAGTAACACCCCCTCTAAAATCCAAACTAAGCATCGCAGGAAAACGAGAGGTGTCATCGGAAAGCGCTCCACGGGTAGGGACCGGGTCCACCCCCAAAACAATTTTCCCTCAAAAGTGACGTCACCAGGGGGCTAGACTAGACTTTTCACGACTTACATTATGTTTTTGGCTTTAGAGAGTTCATTTTCGGAGATATATGATTACAAAAAAAATTGTTGGAATGAGGACAGCGGAACCGACCAGGGCTTTAATTTTTTGTGGGGCTCCAATTTTATTTTATTTCAAAATTGAGTTTTCAAGTCTTCTTTAATTTTATTTTTCCAATGGGTGGAACAGACCGATAAACGTTGTTGGAGGTCAACTTGCCCTAATAAAAAAAAATGATCATTTTAGCCAGAATCCTCTATTTGAACTGTAATTTGGCAAATATGCAAAATTTATATGTAGTCAAAACTGGGGAAAATTATACTCGTACGTTTTGTTGCATCCCTAAAAATATGCAATCCCTGAAAGTTTCATTCAAATATCTGTATCCGTTAAAGCGTGACGACTGGTTGAACTTTTTTGGAGGTGACCTCACTTGACCTTGACTAACTCGTTGACCCTAGATGATCTGACTTCAAAATTCTCAAACAGCATGCTAAATTGATGTGGGAAAAGGTCTACCAAATTTATGCGCACTGTCGCGCGCCGTTGATCCACTATCCGCGAAAAATCTGAGGGAGGTTGAAGAACCCCCGAGACTGGACGGGTTAAGAAATGCAATAAACTTGTCATGATTCATCAACCAATTATCAAGTGCTTACAGTGTACCATTGCCATGGAATGTCAGTTATCCCACTGGAAAATAAATATAAAATAAATTTGAATGTATAATGTATGTATTATCTTTCACTGGAGGGGAAGCCATGGTGTCCAGCTAAAGCAGCGTTATAATTTTTTTCGTTAGGTGCGAGATGTCGAGTCCACGAAGATGCCGATCTTCCCCCATGGAAGCGATGTCGTTTTTAGTATCGTTGAAGTCCTTCAGACTCAATTTTGAGCCATTAGCCTGTTTATATGTGCATCTGTTTCGTTTATTTTTGGAGACACCTATTGCAGGGATACTTATGTTAATGACAATGATGTACTGCCATACTATCGGCAAATTCTCTTGAACCGTAGACCATATAATTAGTAGCGTTCGGCACAAGAATATCAATCTATAATGGTAAGCATAAGCATGATACTTGCACACAGACCACGGTTAGAAGCGGGACATGTAGACTTCACAAACACATCAAGAAGCAAGATGCCTATAGTTGTTTGGGAAGGATGTCTTCTCATTGTTCAGAAGGTGGTACGTTCCACCCTATTCCACGAATAATTTATCACTGCACATATAATTTATGCCAGGGTCCCTCCCATTTCACACATTTTAGTCAAAAACAAGCTTTTGCTGTTTGTTTACATTACACCACAATACCCCGGGTTTGAAAGAGAAGGGTTAGCTGGTGCATTACTACCATAATATATTACCTGCGTTTTCGAGTTTCATATTTTATTGAAAATTTGTTTAGTTTAGTGTCGCAAGCGCTCACCTTGCTTTTCATGACGCGATCCGATCCATACTTCACTGCGCGTCTCCGGCTTAGCCGCTGAGAGGCTCGACATACCTGACGGCATTACTACGAGTAGGTTTTTTTTTATCGAACACACCACTTAACTGAAATCGTTTAATTAGATAGGAAATGCACATCCTATGAGCAAAATACTTCAGTTTTTTACACGAAGTATTTATACGTTTTTCTGCAACAAAATATCCATGGCGTGAAACTTGTCCATTGTTCAGCCGATGTGACGTCACTGGTTCCCAAATATTGGGGTGTCTGAGTCAAATAACAGTTGAAATTGGGAGATTTCTTAGTTGTGGGTACATAGGCGCTACATAACCAGTAGCAGTTGATGCGCCCTTAAGCCCAAATAATCAATCAATAGTTCTGGGTACAAGTTTCCCCTCCCCCTACCAAAACTATTAGCCACTCCAGTGACATTAAACTGGCTCCACCCTTGGAACTGTAGAGTTATTGTATGTGCCACTGTATGACCGACGCAGTTGATGCGTCCCTAAGCTCCGATGCCTCTGTTTCGTCAGGTCGGTATGCGCGACTTCCACGTGCATAAGAATCGGAAGTTCCGGCCTGCGATCAACCTCGATAAGGTGTGGTCTCTGGTGTCGGAAGATACCAGGCTGCATTACGAGAAGAACCAAGCGAAAGCGCCCGTTATCAACGTTGTCAAGGCTGGCTACTACAAGGTTCTCGGCAAGGGTCTGCTGCCCAAGCAGCCAATCATCGTGAAGGCCAAGTTCTTTTCACGGCTGGCCGAGGAGAAGATAAAAAGTGTTGGAGGATGTTGTGTACTGACGGCGTAACTAATCACCATTGTGGAATATAAACACCGTGCAAACTGTGGGTAGCTTGTACACCACTGAACGCTACAGAATCGGTTATCGGTTACGAGCGAGCTATTTCGGCGCATTGCCCTAGTTGCATACAATGGATTAAGGGCACCATCTTATGAACACGACTGGGGGAGGAAGTGCACGTCCGTTCATCGTAGAATTGTTGCTGAATTGATGCACTGCAGAAAAGTGAGTGCACTGGTGGAGAAAACCCCAGAAGTGACGGAGGAACATGTTCAGAATTTGCCCGAATGATGGGGGTCGCTCTGGAATCATGTGGTTGGGGACTGTAGGAGCGGAGGTCTGGTCAGTATTAGGTATTATTCAATATTGGGAATGCTCATCCATCAGCTAACCACACCCCCACCCAAATCAAGCGTGCGATTGTTTCACATGTTTGTTCATGCCGGATTGATATAATTGCGCTCAATAGTAGTGTAGAAGCAGTGGGGACATCCGGTGTGAGTAGGAGGGAACGCGATTGTCTCCTGCAGTCACGGTGGTGCTGCCGCGGGTCGGGACCATTCCATAAGTGTCACTCGGAGAGGGAGCAGATTCGGCTTGAGCAGCATGGTGGCCCTGCGGTCGCCAGTGGATCCTCGCCTCCAGTGACAATGTAGATGCCTTGCTCCGTAGAATTTGTTAGTTTCTTCGAATATGACCTCAGCAGTCGGCGCGCCCTAAAGCCCTAATAACTAACTAGTTCTTCGTCATTTCTGAATAGGTCACTGCCGCACTTTACGTTATTCACTTTAATCCAGATGACATGGCATCTGGTGTTTGCATGACCACTGCAGTCGATGCGCCCTCAATCCCCAGTGACACCCGGTGTTGACATACAAGCGGTACCTGACGGCCTCCAGCTTTCCGTCTGTTTCAGCTTCGTGGCAGCGAGATTCTTACCCGAGTCACTATTTACCGAAAAGCACGGTCTCGTCCTGTATGCTTTCCTTATCTGGTGCAGAGCGCCATCTGTTGGAATTAAGACTGCGTCTACATTTTGCTCGTATCCTGTGTTGGCAAGGTATTACTGCAAACAGATACACTGGCATAGCCAGTACACGTGGGACACACATACCGAACAGTACATATGGTGATTGTCAGCATCGCGGCCTCTGTCTGTGTCTCCTGTCCCGGCATCACTAGACTGCCATCCACGATAAAAGCAAATCTAATCACCTTCAACGTGCATCTTCTATGCAGTGAATTGACACCGCTCGACGTCAATCAGGCTCGCATGGGATCATGTATGGCTTAGTAAACTAATAACCGGGGCGCCGCATAGCACATTGGGCTTACGGCGTCATCTTGCTATGACGTTGGCAGATGAAGCGGGACGCCACTCCGCTGATAGCGAAAGTCGAGGACGTCTGACCTGTATTTCTGCCAGGATGATTCCACCTACAAGCAGGCCTTACAGCCGGCGCACCAAAGCTGGCTGATGAAGTCGACAGACTAAAGCCAGCTGAATAAGGCCGGCTGACTGACGCCAGAAGTATGCAGCAGACGTGAATACCGTCTGAATGAAGCCGACATATTACAGCCGTCACAATGAAACCGATGTAATGCAACCGTCAGAATGAAGCCAACATATTACAGCCGTCACAGTGAAGCCGATGTAATACAACCGTCAGAATGAAGTCTACATATTAAAGCCGACATATTAGTCGTCAAAATGGATGCGGCGCATTAGAGCCGTCGATATGATGCCGGTGTATTACAGCCGACGGGGAGCGCCGCATGGCGTCTCGGCGGTGAAGCGATCGGTCCATCGAGTCCGCACGTGCTATGGGTGTGGTGTCTCCCCCGCCACTCACCACCGTCCCTCAGATATGCGGGGGGAGGGAGGGGAGTCAGCCGTGAATGTGCCTTCTACGTCCGCCAGGTTGCGTAAGTCACACGGGCCACTTCGCACTCAACACCGGCTGGGTTTGCCGCAAGCGCTTCCAAAGCTGTTGGTGTGACGCCGGCTTTGATGACGAGGTTGTGGACAGCGGTGATGGCGGCTCGACGCCGCCACTCCTGCCCAGGTGGAAACTGCTGGCTGGGAAGTAGGCCGCTGCTGCCCCTGCACCGCAGCGGGCTTCTGGCTTCACAGCCTGCTGCTACCCCTGGACAGTAGCAGACTTTTGGCTATGTTGCGGGCGCCTGCTGCACTAGTCGGTTTCGCAGTGCCGATCAACGCCCCCGATTTCTTACTCATACCTGAAAATGACCGCGAGTGTGCTGTTAGTTTCGTCGGTGTCTGATTATATAACGTCTGCGGGGGGGGTTCCCCCCCCCCATTGAAGGGGTTCCCCCCGGAAGGTTTTCGCAACCTCAATTTTCCAAAGTGGTGGATGTAAAAACCCCTCCTCAAATTTCCCAATCAGGCGCAGCTCTTCGAAAATGACGCCCCACCAGCCCTCCCGTTAAAACTGGCTAACTGCCCTTGTGTTGAGTGACTAGATAGTAATATGAAGCTAAACCCATATTGGACCGACAGTTACACTAACACCTGAAATAAACTACTTCACTCAGTATTGGGAAGTTCGCTACGTGAAAGTAGGAAGGGCTTAAAACATCAAAATGCGTCGAGGACACGTGCTGGTTTCCAAGATGTTCAAAAGGCGCTGTGATAGCCGACCGTGATGCCTATGGACAGTTTTTGCCATTTTTGCCGCGTGCAATGCTAAAAGCGAATGATTTTATGCCTCGACCACCTCGGCTGTTTCTATTCTGTGTATATGACGGCTTGTTGTTTATTCCACACACCACATTCACGGCTGATGGCGCCAGCCCTCGGCTGTTTCGCCGGTGTGGCCCGGGAATGTCCTAAGTGGCGCTAACAACCCGGACCTTTGGTACCCATAGCAACCTAACCACCCCCCCCCCCCTATATACGGCTACATGCAGCCTCGTGGTGAACCTAAAACGCGCAGATTTCTTGGAAAGGCGAAATTTCCATTTAGCGAGTGGAAATGCAACTGTAAATCGCCCCTCCGTGATGGATTCTACATGACCAATGCAGTCGATGCTCCCTAATAATTAACTAACCCGTCCGTGAACGCCATGCACCGCTGGAATGCGACAGCCATCTGTGTCTGCGTGCCTCGATACTCCACAGACATGTGCTGGTACCCTGGCCTGCCACAGTAGTGGGTGGGTGCTCGTGACACTGACCGTGGTGACCCTGGAGCTGCTGCGGCAGTAGAGCAGCAGCGCTACCACCGTGACGACTCCGCCACTGGCGATTGTCGCCCACTGCACCCCCTTCAGAATCTTCAGTGGCGTTCCCACCTGCTGGTTGAAGTCGTCGGCGCCCGCTTGATCTATCGTGGCCGTCTGTCAAACATGGGGTTGATGACACGTGACTGGCGGTGGCAGGTGGTAGGGGGCTACCGACTCACGTGTGACATGTTTTGCACCTCAGACAGTTGCCTATGTTTACTGTTTATCGGGTGGTTCACGACGCACTTTATGCACATTCACGGCTAATGGCACCGCCCACACTTCTTCGATGGGCCGCGGGATTGGGAAATGTCCCGAGCGGCGCTAGTGTCGAACCAGGACCTTTGGTACCCGGAGCCTAACAGCTTAGCCACTGGGCCATCCCCGCCCCCAGTCGCCTATGTGTGGTACGGGGAAGTGTTGGGATGGTGGGAACCGTGTGTGTCCGCTGAAGCGGAGTGGGATGAGTGTGGTGACCAAGCACCCACTTCTTTTACTACAATGAGGCCTAATATTTTTGACAAGTACAGCCACAATTTCCTGTGGGTCAGTCACATTTTCCGCCCCAGAAGAAAGTTCAGCATAACAAATATGAAGGAATATTGTGTCGTACCGGTTTAAAAGACATTAGCTGTATTGTTAGAACCTTTGTTATTGCCGGAATGTTAATGGGATGTGCCCACCGGAGAATATTCGCACAGACATGAGCAATATGGCACGATGCTAACGGCATCAACACTTCCGATGTTAGTTGTATGGTATAGTGTTCCCGCACATCACAGCATACCCTCCGCGCTGCCCCATCTGTGTTGAATTACACAATGTCTGCGGTGTGGTATTAATTGCAATACTACGGCGTTTCAACGATCATTAACAAGATGCAACTGAATGCTTAAGCTAACAATATTGATCACTCAGGTGTAATATTGCTAATCAACTTACGAAATGTGCACTGCCAATGAATACGGAAGAACAGTGTACAGTATGAAAGATACTGATAAGAAAGGTCAGTGCGACGGCCCAAGCACCCGAACTAGATCGCTGTCACCCCTAAACGTACAAATACCGTTCAGAATGTGTTTGTAACTGAATGATGTGCAGCCGATGCGAGTTCGGCTTCTTACCTCATTTGTGTACACGACAGGGAACAGAATCTCTGGGATATGTTCGAGCCCGTGTACTTGTCGGTACTGCTTCAATTGCAGGTTTATCTGGATCTTTTTGCCACCGTTCAGCGCCATACCTGTCATCTGCAGGCAGCGGAACACACGGTATTTCCACCAGTATCATCACCTGATCAGATCACGCAAGGCCGGAACAGTTCGGTCGCAAGGGCGGTCGACTCTTGCTGATAGGATCATGAGTTCGAATCCCGCAACAGGCGGGATTATCGAATAATAAATTCATATAGTGTTCAGATTTAACAGAGCCACAGGGGCCCATCTGGGTTAAACCTGTAAATGCAAGATAGTAGCGTTTTGACACAACCAAAAACTACGGGGAACGCATCGACTGGAACAGTGAAATTACCGGCGAGCCACCACTGACAAACAAGAGGCGACGTCATGAGCATCATCAAGTCCCCGCTGAAAGTCGGACTGTTTCCCGTTCACGCGCAACGGACGATACAAGTCGTCATCGAGGCGGTCAGTGATGTCGGGGAGGGCGCCAAACACGGCTTTCCAAGGGGGCCGACGTTGCTACACCACGAATTAGCCAATTTCGCCGGCCGACGGCCCCGCGGAGTCGGGCGACGTCTGCCCGCTCCATTCACGGCTGCCCACCCCAAGGATGTTTTGGAGCATGGGCGCTGTATGACCTGTGCGGTTGATGCACCCGTAAACCACGATAACAACGGTGTTTTGAAGCCGGGCCGGACCCGATCGACGAGCACCTGTGCTGATCAAAGGCGGGAGCGAAGCAAATATCTGGAGCAATAAAGTGCGCGAACCCCGACTAATCACCTTGTTCTGGCGCGGCTACCTCACCCCAGCTGCACGCCTGGATGCAACAACAGGACAAAGAGTGCTCGCCGACCGTGAGACCAGCGGCCCCGGTGGAAACTCCGGATCGCCGCCAGCTCCGGGGTAAACCAAGCAAACAATGGCGGTGGCAGAACGTCACAATGGCCCCAGGCGGCATCAAGAAACACATTGCCTGAGGACCCGGGACCCGAAAGAAAATATTCACGTCAAAAGGCACATTTTGCTGCATGCGACTTTTACATGGTGGTGGCAGTCTGTTGTTAAATATTTATTTCAGTTTCAGGGCGCAGACATCTACGTTGCCAATTGTTTCAATGGTATGTAGACACAAAGTCGGAACAGATGACTACTTATATTTATTTGCGCCTGACTAGTAACTAGACACTAGAGAATGACCGGTATCAGCTAACCCAAAGATAAAGACAAAAGTTGTGTCTGGAGGACGTTGATAAAGCTCCAGGCCTGACCCAGTGGTGTCAAGACCTACTCTGTCGGTGTGCTCTGACCGATACGTGAGTATCGGGTTGTGGTTGCTGTTTACAGCGCACCAGTTGGTATTCGCATCACACGGTTTCTCGTATCACGTACCGTATACCTTATGTTCGTATCCTGCATGCCATATAATGCCCACAATATGTGTACCTGTCCCAGATCACAGCTCACCTAATACCTACCGGCAGCTTTGGCAACTCACAGGCTCCAGGTCGACGAACGTTTCGTGCAGATTTTTGTCCGGAGACAAGCCGATCACGGCGTCCACGTACTGCTGGGCTCCGTTGTAGAAATGCGGTGCCGAGGCGACAATGGGCGCTCCTGTCGGCAAGTGGTGTGACCTCAGGTGACCTTGACCTGGCCCGATGGACTGGCATCGGGAGATTACCACGCCACGGCCCGGCTGGTGTTAGCTCAAGAGATTACCCTGAGGCGATCCAGCTGGTGTGGCCACAGGAGGTGTCATGACGAGACTCGGCTATTGTGATCTCAGGAGATTGCCCTGACACGGCCCCGGCTGGTTGACCTGAGATGACTCTGACTTGGCCCAGCTTGTTGACCTCAAAGGATTGCTCTGACATGGTCTCGGCACTCATGTGACCGAGCGACACTCACCGTGCTGACACGGGCTGAGCGCCATCACGCCCGTGTCCAGACAGTGGCCGGGCGGCACGCAGAAGCACTGGTTGTCCGGGTTGACAGTGACGTTCTCCATCATGTTGCGCGGCGGCGTGAACCGACGGCCGGCGATGCCGAAGTACTGCACGTCCTTCTCGTAGTCCAGGTAGATGGACCTGGCGCGTCGTGTCGCACACCGTCAGACGAGTGGCACGCCCACCACAGGCGGTACAGCCCACCACAGGCGGTACAGCCCACCACAGGCGGTACAGCCCACCGCAGGCGGTACAGCCCACCACAGGCGGTACAGCCCACAACAGGCGGTACAGCCCACCGCAGGCGGTACAGCCCACCGCAGGCGGTACAGCCCACACCAGGCGGTACAGCCCACCACAGGCGGTACAACCCACAACAGGCGGTACAGCCCACCGCAGGCGGTACAGCCCACCACACGGTAAGCCCACGACAGGCGGTACAGCCCACCACAGGCGGTACAACCCACAACAGGCGGTACAGCCCACCGCAGGCGGTACAGCCCACCACACGGTAAGCCCACAACAGGCGGTACAACCCACCACAGGCGGTACAGCCCACCACAGGCGGTACAGCCCACCACAGGCGGTACAGCCCACAACAGGCGGTACAGCCCACCACAGGCGGTACAGCCCACCACAGGCGGTACAGCCCACCACAGGCGGTACAGCCCACAACAGGCGGTACAGCCCACCACAGGCGGTACAGCCCACCACAGGCGGTACAACCCACCACAGGCGGTACAGCCCACAACAGGCGGTACAGCCCACCACAGGCGGTACAGCCCACAACAGGCGGTACAGCCCACCACAGGCGGTACAGCCCACCACAGGCGGTACAACCCACAACAGGCGGTACAGCCCACCACAGGCGGTACAGCCCACCACAGGCGGTACAGCCCACCACAGGCGGTACAGCCCACCACAGGCGGTACAACCCACAACAGGCGGTACAGCCCACCACAGGCGGTACAGCCCACCACAGGCGGTACGACCCACAACAGGCGGTACAGCCCACCACGGGCGGTACAGCCCACCACAGCCGGTACAGCCCACCACAGGCGGTACAGCCCACCACAGGCGGTACAGCCCACCACAGGCGGTACAGCCCACAACAGGCGGTACAGCCCACCACAGGCGGTGCATCCCACAACAGGCGGTACATCCCACCACAGGCGGTACAGCCCACCACAGGCGGTACGGCCCACCACAGCCGGTACAGCCCACCACGGGCGGTACGGCCCACAACAGGTGGTGGCGCAGCGTGCCGCCGCGTGTGCATGTCCAGGCGCGGCGCCGGCCAGTTTTCCTCCGCATGGACGTGTGCGGTGGGGATCGGCGCCCGATGACGGAACACCTGACGTGTCGCAACGCGCCGCTGCGAGCCGGCCGTACGTTTTTGCCGCGATAGGTGGTCGACACGGCCGGTCGCATGCTGCGCGCAGCGGCGAGCTGGCGACTCTGAACCGAATGCACGCGGAGTGAAGAGTGCAGAGTGCTATCGGCAGTGACAAGACGGCCAGGCGGTTGCCATTTGCGCGCCAGGGCAGGGCTGCCGGCACTCTCCGGAAGGTGTCATAGCAGCGAGGTGACCGCATGACAACAATGTGACCGCATGACAACAATCCCTGCGGGCCGACAAGGACCCTTCAGTCACCGGTCCGTGCACGTTTGAGCGTTGGTAGGGCTCACATGTTGCTCTCTGTGGATCGGTATGGCTCATGCCTTTAGCGGTGTGTCGGTAGTCCTTGCATGCCTTTCTCTGTGTATCGGTAGTGTTCACATGCCTTTCTCCGTGAATCGGTAGTGTTCACACGCCTTTCTCTGTGCGTCGGTGCGCCTCTTTTTTCGTTGTAATGACGTTCTGGTGTCCAACGCCAACCGGGTACCTACCACTACTTTGTCACTGAAATCCAGCTCCATCAAAGCTCTCAAGAAAATGGCATCAATAATTATAAGTAATTACCAAGGCCACAGCCTCCCCAAGAGGGCAGTCAATGACCACCTCCTTCAGACAATGACACAGATAACCCTCTCCAAAGGACTTGCTTTGAAATCGAAATAAAATTGAAGCCGGTGTCTTGGTTTCTCATGCCTTTTAATTCTTTTCCTCACCCAAGGATGAACAGTCTGGCTCGAACTTTACAGCGTAAGTCAATGAGCCTCCTTTTCTCCAATTAAGTTATCAAATCGTTGGAAGATCAAAAAAAGTTTGAGATGGCTTTCCCGTTTGGAACCTAGAAATGAACACCTGGTTCAGCTTTGATCACACCCCGTGATGTCTCCGATCAAACCCTGTGAAGGAGCTTCGTGATTTGCAAGGTAGAACCGCTTTGCAGAGCTTCCAGTTTCTAAATAATATGCCCATTCAGCCAATATGCGGTGCATTTCTTGGCTAGATTTCGTCGTGCTTGGCTTGTCAGAAGCATCAAGTTTATAGGCTGACCTTGAAGACAGTCATTTACAAAGCACGTGTGTCTGAAGAGTATCTAAGAAGAGTAAGCGGTCAAAGAGGCAACCGCCAAGATACGAACTTGGCGAGTTACAAGCTAAAGCAAAACCAACAACGCCATTCGTTGGTGCTCATGGAACAGGCGGACAGCATAATGCCTGTCGCTAGCATATTCAATTTTTTTTTCAGGCTAATTCAAATATGAACCAGAAAATCAGTGACAGATAAGCACTTTCCGCTGCACGCACACAACACATGCTAAAATGATAGCAGCCGTGCTGGTACTATTGCATGCAGGGTGGACTTCATTTTGTCCCCATGCAATCCTCATGAAGGGCAGTTATGTCAGGAAAATTGTAGCCGGGTTACCACGAACTATGATCTCTGTGAATGAGTCGGGAGAGTCGATATAAATCCATTATAGATCATTCCACGTCCTGATTCTGACGGACTCGGACTCCGCCAAAAACTTCCTCAACTAGTTGCCTGCCACCCACCCAAAGGCGCACCGGAGGGTGGGGGACAGGGGGCCCGCCCCCATGAGACCAAAGTGCCCTTTTGGCCAAAAGTGCCATTTTGACCGAAAAGTGCCCTCTTGGCCGGAATGTCCCAAATTCGGCCCAAAAATCACCTGCCTGATGTGCCCCGCCTGTGCCAAAGGTGCCCTTCAGGCCCAAAACTGCCCTTTTGGCGAATTGTTTTTTTTCACGCCCCCCTGGTCAAAAAAGTGCCCTCTTGGCCAGAATGCCCAAATTTAGCCCAAAAATGACCTGCCTTATGTGCCCCGCCTGTGCCAAAACTGCCCTTTTGGCCAATTTTTTTGCACGCCCCCGCACCCCGGTCAACAACCTTCCAGTGTGCCCCGGACCGCAAAGTGCCCTTTTGGAGCCGGTCGGGTGCCCTTTTGGAGCCGGCCAAGTGCCCTTTTCGGTCCGGGCCCCTCTCCATGGAAAAATCCTGGGTGCGCGCCTGCACCCACCTGCACATGTCCTTGTTGAAAATGTAGATGCGGTTGACGTCGCCGATGTTATCCGGGAAGGTAACGCCATCGGTTCCGTTTAGCATGTCGCAGTAGGTGTCGTTCCAGTAGCTCAGGTGCGCCTCGTTCTGGTACGACTGGATGAAGGTGAACTCGTCCATGTTGGTCTTGCCCGTGAGTATAGTGTACGGGCCATCCAGGGTGTTGTTATACTGGCGAAAAAAAGTGTGAGGAAATGAAAATGTGCTGTTGTTTTCCACCGGGCATGGCTCGCATGACAAGCAATACAGCTGCGTTTTCAGAGATAATTTCCTATCGCATGACAGACGCCGCAGATGCGCACGCCACTAATATCAAGTTGAGTTGAGTTATCTCTCTACTTCTTTCAATCCTTGTTTCTCGGAGGGCTATAGTGATATGCCATTTTTTTTGCAGGGTGCGTCACTGTATACGTTTGGAAGACACCACTGCCTCCGAGATGGTTTCGCCCCCCCCCCTACAAACCACCAATGCTGTCACTGCACCCTCAAACGTCCATGGACAAAACGTTCAGAGCGTACCAGTTTCCTCTTGTCCACATAGTTTTTACTACGTCACAGAGAGGGATATAATGTAATGTCACAGAGAGGGATATAATGTAATGTCACAGAGAGGGATATAATGTCATCCGGCCACTAGGTGGTGCTGTCGGCTACTTCTGAGGCTTTAATACGCGCGTCGTTTAGGCGAAGTGCGTTTGTGGTTGAATGTGCACCATCTGCGAAGATGACGTGAGCTTGAAAAAAGCCGATGAGGTGAATGGATAGATGAGCAGGTCTTGAAGCGCCGAAAAGTGGACCTGAGGAGAGGACTGCAGGATATGAAGAGATCTGAAGAAAGACATGTAGAGGTCGAAACTGACCACAGGATGCAGTATGAAAGATGTGAAGCTTGGATATGCTGTTGAACTGAGCTGAATGACAGGAACAATATCGGTGGTAGCGTTGGTGAAGCAGCCAAGACAGCGCCATTAGAGTGGCCCGAGATGGAAGGTGTTGGGTGACGAAGCAGCCCTAGCAGCACCACTAGAGTGGACTGGGATGGTAAGTGTTGGGTTGGATGCATCCCGACACTTAGATTGTGTAGATATGTTTAGAACATACTATCATATATTTTCTGATCATTTCTTCAGTATTTCCAATGATTCTAAGTAAATCATTGTCCGTGCGCAGAACACGGTCTGCTCGATATCACTGTTAGAAATTTACTACACGTGATCTTATTTGTGGTATCTGAAGCTGAAGTTACGGCCACTTCATCCAGGTAACTGGATCCCAGTGACGGATCCAGCGAGGCATATTTTGACTTCTTAATTTGGGACGAAAAATCCCAGTTGACCTAAATATATGGTAATGTTACTTCCATGTTCGTAAATTCCGACCAAATTCTTCTTTTTTGGCATATATTGTCGCCGTCGTCTCCTCGACGACAATTGCTTAGAACATGCCCTGGGGTCCAGAGGGAGACACTCGTTATATCTGCAAGATTCTTGCATGCAACTACGAGAGAATGAGATCTTAGATTCGATATTAGCAAACGATTAAATTGTGACATATTGTGACGCACTGTTGATGTTGTGACGCACTGTGAGGCATTTTTTGTGCCGCTGCGAACCGGCCCATCAGCCTGCGCCTATGCGTACGTGCGCAGATGATGTATCGCGATGGAAATGGAGGCACACCCGCCGTGCGAATTTGAATAGCAGGTGCCGTCGCACTGCGAGTATTTCTGGTTGTAAATGCCCGTGTAAGTACCTTGCTGGTTGCAAGTACCTTTCCGATTGCAATCGTGTAAAGGACTGCACATCATTGTTTAGTCTATGCATTCATTTAGCCTGGCTGTAAAAACGTGTAGGTTGTGTTTTCTGATACAAGTGGCACGGATGGTGCACCAATTATGTTTAGCCATTAAACTTAGGTTGCTCGGTGATATGAACTCGCCTGTTGAATAACCACATCGGAGACTTAATTTAGTTACTCAATTTAGTTTAATTAACACGGCCTAATTTATTTCGTGGGCAAATAAAAGCAAAAGGTTTTCATTTTAATAGCGATCAAACAGAGACAGGACGGCTTCAGTGACGAGCGAGCGGTGCGCGCAGTGCTCGTGACGTCACAGGTCGGTCGGCGGTAAGGCCAGGATAATGTTGGCCGGTCCGGCGGACGGAGCAGACTTTCTCCGGTCGGGCGACTGCATGACCCGGCATGGACCCTAATGTTTAAAGGGACCTGTCAAACCCCTTCAGTTTTTTCCTTGCTGCTGTTTATCGCCAGATATGACAGGACTCAACAACTTCGTGACTTTTCTGAAATCGTTTCGCACGTGCTGTGCCCAAGAACATTTTTATTTCTGCTGGGGTTGATCGGAGGCCGTTCTGGGCAGATATTTTGGGACATGTGAGACTTACTTTGATAGCTTGATGAGCTTTCAAAGTCAGTCGCATATTTCCACGTCATGCTCATAGCTACTTGCTTCTAGCCAACAACGTGAACAGCCGACACCACCCACGCGGTAGCAGGCTGGCTAAGTTCAACAACAACAGCGTAGTGGATGCAGAACACATGCTGGACATTCTGCGCTACTAATTATGCACATAAACGGCAGAGGTGGTTACAGGGTAAAGTAATGGGGGGAGGCGGGGTCAACATGGTAATACAGGAAGCCCTTGGTACACTGTCACATTGTTGTTGACTCCTTGGGAATTCCTGCAGTGAAATTATAAAGCAATTTGTATCATACGCAGATCGTGGTCAGCTTTTGAGACAGATGCATATATACTAGGTATGTTCAAGTACAAGGCTGTCCCTGAGGATTGAGAACATGTGAAGCTTTACGCATGCTGTATGCACCGGCTGATCCACAAGCTGCTGCAGACAGAGGCAGATCCATGGTAAACAAACAAGGGAGCTTCTCCATCGTGTGTACCTGACATCGCCGGTTATTTTAATTTTTTTAGAGGAAAATTTGGCAAACTATTACTAAAATACCCCGGGTTTATGATTAAAAATTTACGTGATCACATCACGACCTGTCGCTGGCCACAAGTGTGTCCCCATAATTCGGTTAGCCAAGATACGCCTGACTTTTTAATTGACCTTCGTTGGTGCACAATTGAAAGCACTATTTATTTGGAGTCGATTGCCAATATTTAGACAGGGCTCGGAATAAGCATTCCTTAACAATTGCGCGCGATTTCTCATACCTTACACCATATGGTGAAGTCAGCGAACTCTACGTTCCACCGTCACTCACCGCGTACAGACGAAACTTCCCGTCGGCGAAGGTGGGCGGCAGCATCGACGGGAAGTTGTTCGCGACGTATGTGAACAAGTTGTCTTCGACGCCGGTCATCAGGAGCTCACCCGCCTTGTAAGTCATAAACGAGCGGCCTTGCTCCATACTGTTGATGATGTTGTACAGGAATTTCCGGAAAGACGCAGGCAGCGCGTCCCCCATACTGGCAACCACCTGGACACCAACCGACCGCTGGTTATTCTGCTTGTCGTCGCTGGTTAGCATGCTGCTACTTCACTGTTGGTGCCATAGCTCGAAGGTACCATGGCCTGCGGGCTGCTGCCCTGGAAAACTACAGACATGGCCACATACGTCGGCATTACATTGCACGCAGTGCACAACATGCGAATAATTCATTATACTTAAGTTAGCTGCGTTCACTTCTCCAGAAATTCCACCAATTATCTTCCAAGGTATGTCAGTGGCGTAGCGAAGGGGAGGACAAAGGGGACAGTCGGCCCCTGAAGGGTGGAAGGGGGCTCACCAGGCGTCCGCCTTGAGGCCCGCACAAAGGCGTCGGTGCAGGGTCCCTGAGATAACGTGAAGGGACCCTGAATTGGGGAATGGGGACCAAGGCTGACCAAAGGGTCCCGGGCTGATGAAGAGGGCCCCGAGTCAACGGAGAATACATACCATAGGGAAGATGTCGAGGGATCTTGGCCGGGACAACTTGAAGAGCATCTGGATTTACGAAGGGTATCCCGGGTAGCTGGAAGGGCTCGGGGAAGGCTCAGAGTCAATATGAAGGATCTCTATGACCCGACGGCGGAGCCCAAGCCGAAGAAAGGGTCCCTGACTGGATGGACGGAGCCCATGCGTTCCGAAAGGTACCTCCGACTGGCTGGAAAGTCAATTAATGGATTATTTGGTGCGCTGGTGCATTACTGCACTTTCAATGCATTCCTAAATGTTTCATTACTTGAGTTTTCATGTACGGTGCTCTCTTGTCACTTTACCAGGTATAGACGTGAAACCTGGCATGCATATAGACATGACGTTCTATCACACAAACCCACGGTTTTGCCCTCACTCAATAATTTGCACACGCTAAGCAGAAAAACAAAAGGAAATGATTACCTTCACTTCATCTAGTGACCTGCTCTTATTGTGATCGCTGTATGCTGGTGTCTCTTCTCCAATCAGCGTGTTCGCTGTGTAGTAGTGTCTCTTCTATTGTCTGCATGTGCGCTCAGCACTGGTGTCCTTCCTACTGGCGCCGGCGCGTTTACTCTCTACCGGTGTGTTTCCTTTGTGTCGTTATGTTATCTATACACTGGTGTTGTTCGTGCTGTAACGGCTAAAGTTCGGATTTCAGCTGGTGCGCCTGGCACTCTTACCACCATGGGGGCGTTGATGGTGGTGATGTTCGTGTCCTCGCTGAGACCTTCCCTGGAGGTGTCCTGATCGAAGTGGTAGGTGATGACTTCGTCATAGGTCAGCTCAGTGCCGTCCTCTGACCATGACAGGTTGACACGCTGACGGTTTTCTCTGAAGCAACACGAGCACCAGGACGCGGTAAGTGACAGCGCTTGATTGATGGTCATGATGCTGCTGCTGCTGCTGATGATGATGATGTTGACCTTAACTGCTGATTTTTTTTTTTTTTTTGGGGGGGAGGCGTATCGACAATAGTTAGATCATATTACCCACCTTACTGTTTTTGGTGATTACAACAAATATACATAGCTCACTGACTCATCAGGGAATGGCAGCGCATTTAGACCGTCAAGAAGATAAGATAGCACAATCCTGATCGAACCCGGTACATCTACCAAAGAGGAATGTAATCGTATATATAACTGACCAAACTTGCTATTTACAAGAATACTATTCTTGTACTATATATTCTTGTATATTAAGAATGCCATTCTTGTATGATAATTCGCCTGAGGCGAATTACCGCCAATCACATCTTGCAATGTCAGAGTACCCTCACGCCGACCAAACATGCATCTCCGCTCGTCTGTAATCCGAAGACACGCGATTAAAACATGGCTGTTCGCCAAACTTCAGATCTCCGACAGCTTAGTTTCTCCCCACTACACATAATGAACCGATCAGTGGCGAAGATACGTCTAGTTGAAAGGCGACGAAGTGCAACCTCGTCCCATCTTGCCTTTGACCAGGACCAAGTCCATTTTGCTAGGCGGGGTTTGTTGGTAGTTAGTTAGTTATTAGGGCTTAAGGGCGCATCGACTACATTGGTCATGTAGCGCCCAGGGGGTTTGTTGGTGCTCCCCACTGCATCCCACCTTTATTGCCACTTTTCATGCAATACACCCCTCCCCCAAAAAAAATCCGTATCGGCACACGTTCTTAGTTTCACGATTTAGGTGGACATCTTAAGAGCTGGTGTTTGACGAATGAAATGCTGACGTGCGATTAGCTTCCAAACTATGCATGGATGACACAGAAAGCAATTGTATTGGGAAGCTAATGTATTCTTTATCTCATCATATTTCTTCATTTTCGGCATGCTGAGGTAGCTAAATGTTATGGACAACTCAGCGACATGACCTTTACCTTGTATAATTTGCATGCAAAACATGAATATATGTATAAATGTATATATATTTATATATATATATATATATATATATATATATATATATATATATATATATATATATATATATTCATGTTTTACATGCAAATTATACAAGGTAAAGGTCATACATGCATATATATATATATATATATATATATATATATAGAATCCTTTCAATACAATCATTCAAGCAAGATGTTTGTGTTTGTTTAACGTCCGAAAATTCGAAGGCCAGATGTAACAGTGTTGCTAGACACGTACTGTTTTAATCGTACAATGTCTAACTGTGGGTGTTGTGACCCCGTAAATCAGCCGACCTACCATGCCCCGCATAGGTCGCGTCTAGTACTGTTCCGTCCGACGCCGGCAACGCGGTCACCGGCCCTCGTCGGAACCGAGTCAGCGTTCTACGGGACAACGCCCGGCAACTGCAACGTGTGCCTGGCCTTCCGGTCGTGGTCGAGCCAGGGCGGTGGCCAGACCCCCGCTGGGAGACGTGTCTGGGCTGTCGAGCCGCGCGGGCCTGTCGCTGTCGGTCGCGTGCGTAAATTAATAACTGCATTTCGGCCTCCAAATTTACAATTGAAATCAATCGTTGTCACCATATATTCGCCATACATATTGCACAATATACCGTGCAGAGTACTTATCATTTTTGCCTTCGGAGTTATTGCGGCGCGCGGGTCAAGACCCTAGACTGTTCACGAGCCTAGAAGAAGGACCTTCACTACACAGATCAGGTCACACCGTATGCTCAGTTCAAGTTAGTTCAAGCTTGAATATCACCGGAACATCACTTTTGAAGCATACAAATGAATCGTTCGAAGAAGGTACTAAATCTCTGAAAGATCGATGCTGTTTTTTCTTGCGGGGGAGGTAAATTGCACAGCTTCTGACTTCATGACCTGACCTCAAGTTACACTGGGGAAATGCATAGACTAATCAAACGATCTCTTCAGCTTTGGCCTAAGTGCACATTGATTGGAAGGTGCATCTGAGGGAAAATCAGATCAGTAAAAACGTCAGATCACACAAGATCCAGTCTTCTCAGGCCATTCGATGACCATCCAATGTCATGTGATTCAACGGCTCTGAAACCGATTCCAAGTATCATTTGGAGAGGGACAGCAACATTTTGTATGAGGTGGCGTTTTGTGAAATATGCAGAAGCTCCTGTACCTTATGCCATCGTCGTTTGACACATAATTTTACCCAAGGTGATTATTAGCGCTGGCTCCCAAGATACTAAGATTACCAATGTTTTGGGGCACATTTTGAGAAATAAAAAGCAAGATTGGAAAAGTTCCTGATAAAGTTTCTATCCGTAATAATTGACTTAGTCGAAGCTTTTTCATGCCTGACATATACTCCTAACTATTATGGATCCTTTGACTCCCCATAGGATGCATATATTTAAGTTCTGTTTTAAAGAGTTTTCTTTCAGTTTGCATTTTTTTAACATTCTATGTTTTGATATTCTTATTTGTTCAGTGTCAAACAATTAAACTTGAAACACTGTTTAAAAATCATTCAAATATGTCTAGCGCAATTATTTTCCCAATGGGTAGATTCCAAATGGGTAGGCTATGGGAAAATTTCGTAGCCAACAAGCTTATAATTTAGGACAGGTCAGATGATGGCAGCACGAATGCACCCATCCGTCCTGTTTCTTGACGATCGTTCATAAACTGGCAGATATATTGAAGCGAATATCTGGACTTTGTCAACAACTGATAAGCGATTAATATGCAATAAGTTGTGTTTAATCCGTCAGTTAATATAGGCACTTAGGCCTGCGGGGACCCAAAGTCGACCGGGAGGCGCCCAGCCGTCGAGTGCTCACAGGCGCTCGGTTGGTTTCGACGACTCGGCGATGCTGCGGTGGCAATACGGTGCTGCATGGGCGGATGCAGCGCAGTAGAGACAGACGGCACCAATTGTTCCGCACAACTTGCGCTGAACTGAACATCAGGCAACCGAGGCAGACAATGGCGGACCGAAAGAGGGCAAAATGGGAAATTTCCTTTTCCTGGAAGGTGGCGGTCCCCAATGTTGTTGCACAGTATCATGCATTTTCTATTATGGGTATAATGTTCAAAATGTAACATATTTGTGTTCACCAGCACAATGCTAAGATAACCTTCCATTTTTTAGTGTTTGCTTCCGTATCTAATTTAGATCGGATTCCGGTGTTTCTGGAGCTGTTGGCCAGCAAAAAGAGCTACTATCACCGAATGCGATGTATATTGCTTACTTTTTCGTATCTTATCTTTAATCTGCAGGCAATAATTTTATCAAAGGACAGTGATAATCACCTCCGGTAGCAGTTGATGCATGCATACATATATATATATATATATATATATATATATATATATATATATATATAAATATATATATATATATATATATATATATATATATATATATATATATATATATATATATATATATATATTATATTAGGGTGTGTCACGAAGGACCTTTTTTTGGAAATTGCACTTTGCTTAGTGAAATTATCGTGCAGATCACCTTAAAAAAACCTGTGGTCGAAACCAAATCGAAATCAAACAATAAACAAAATATGCGACAGGCCGACAAAGAAACAAATTTGCCGGGCGCCCGGCGTTGAAGTCTCCAGTGATGGCGCTCCGTTGCGATTGGCATCTAATACCACGCGTCCGGCCACCGTCGGAGCGCCGCCACGGCGCTGTGACGAAAAAGGCCGCAGTCGGTGCTGTGGATGACTGATGAATGGATTCTGGTGATGAAGCTCATTAACAAAACTCAATGAAAGTGTTTAGTGGGGTAAAAGGCTTTTGATAAGCACCAGTCGCTTAATAAGTTGCCTGGATATCTGACGCATGAAAGAAAGGTTCACTTTACGTCGCTTGTTCGTTCGATTTTCAATCAGTAGATCTATCGGTGTATAATGCTAATATCTTCACTTTTGAAAGCTTGAACATCTTCAAAATTCCTCGTCTGTTTACATCGAAGACCAATTAAATCATTCTGAGACACATCATATCTTATTGTTATGACAAATAGACCAGGCGAAATCGGCATCATGCTCCGTTCCACTACAACCGAAGGAGACGGGCATACAGCGACGTCACCTTTTGTACGAGCGGCCACATTTTTTGTACGAACTATCATTTTATAACTGTACTACTTGTCTACATGCTCGACAGAAAACCCGACATGAAATCCTTTTTGCTGCTGAGCACTGGCATTGCTGACCTGTGTTTCAACTTCGCCACAATGTAACCGTGGCGGGCCTCTTCACCAATTACCTTCAAAGACACCACTTTCACCATCCGTTCCACCGTCTGACTGTGCACGGGGTATGGCGGTACTTCGAGAGGACTCGCGATGATGTCTAGTAAGTCATCATCGGACAGTTGTTGCGTCAATGGCGGCTCGGTTATCGCCTCATTACACCAATCAATCAGCTCAATGATGCTGTTTGCCCCCATATTCACTTTTGTAAGCTTGAACTTCCGCACTTCGTCAGTATCACTATCGACTTGAGTTCTGCGACACTGCTGGATTTGAGTGACCGCCCTTTCCCGTGTGGCTTGATCTAGGCCCGCTGCCATTGCTAGCAGTACTGCCTCAGGGTGACACCAGTAGCTGTTGCGCTGCATTACCGGCTGCACCATGGCCGCTATCTCAGGTCGCAAACTTTTGAGAAGTTGCACGCTGTGCAGCGCATTGCCAGGGCCGTCAGAACATTTCCAGTTCTTCTTGAAGCAGAACCACATGGGAGTATAGTGGCACACAATGAACTCCGCTAGCATTCTCAGACTGTCTGATGGCTGTTCGGTTGATATGTAGAGCCGGAGAATTCGCGCCGCCAGAGTCAGCCACCTGGAGTGGTTTAGTGGACCGATCTTCATTTTCGCAGTCCTATCTGAGATACCTTCAGGATCTCAGATACGCTGGACTCAGTCTCAGTCTGGACACTACGCGCCAGACTGTACAGAATAGCCTGCTCTGAACTTAGGTCACTGAGAATCTCCTGCGTCATTTCTGAAATATGTCCGCCATCGATTGGCTCAAAATCGACCACTGGCAAGGTTTCTACTGCGCCTGCAGCAGCCCGGCCAATCAGCCCACTAAACGACTTAGGTCCTGTTGTGACTCCATCTAACTGGCTAAATACTGCACGAAGATTAAGTTCATTTGCATGAAGTTGGCACACAAACCAGTGGACGGGACGGGGCGTTTTTGTCCGAGCTCAAACAAACTGATAACACTACCTTTTTGGCCAGTATTAACTCTCGTGCCGTCACAGACAAGCACAGAAACATTCGCACCAAACTCATATGCCAAGGCGTTCAGGTCCTGAAAAATGTCCTCCGCTTTCCCAGTCTGTGGGGTAAAATGTCCTAAATATGCACTGTCTGGCTCGGATACAACAACAATGTGCTCTTCCGTCTTCTTTGAACTGGCTGTCATAAGCGTGTCGTCTTTTCTACCGTCGAAGTAGAGACCAGATACACGACCTGCATGATCCTCATGGCTCTGGGCTACTACCTCTCTTCTAATCCGATCCCTTGCTCGTCATACTTTTTTGCTATCCACTATGCAGTCCATATCGTCAGAAGTGATCCGACCAATGTCCACTTGGAAACCGTTTATGATCGCAGCACACGCACGATTAGACACTCCGTACCAATCTGCTGCTGGAGCCGTATTTAGCAGTTCGTCTGTATTACTGTTCACCATATACTCTGACTCATTGACTACAGATGTAAGCGATGATGAATCTGTGGCGGAATCTTGGTCTGAATCAGAATCTAGCTGTGCCATTCCAGAAGGTCCTGGTTGTGGTGATGTGACTCTCTCGGCAGTTAGACGCCTCCTTTCGTCCATGGCGCGTCGACGAGTGGTTTCACGGATATCTGCGGTGCCGATTTGCATTTGGCGAGGTCCTCTTTGGTCTTGGACAAAGGGAAACTCAATTCGTGGCACTTTGTCGGCCATCGCACATGTGCAGCTGTAGATGTCAGCACATTTGCAGCGGGCTATATCAAACAATTTTCCAAACCACTCATCACCGGACGGACGTACACCTGGTGATGCCGACTTCTTTCCAGCAGTTTTCATGTATCGCAAGTAGCGATCGCGGCATTCTCGAACCATATGTTCGAATCGGGCCCTCCCAACAATTGGTATTCCTTCGCAGCACCACATTTTCATCACACTTTCCGCGACAAACTTTACATGGGGTGCTAGCCTCTCTTTCAACCTTTTGTTTGTAACAGCAGACTTAGATTGACTAATAAAACAGGGATGTATGGCATGCGAAGCTATTTTGTGTCGTTAGTGCGTACGCAATTTATTCGAATGATGATTCATAGCACTGTGAAAGGTGGAGCACAGACAAAGGAAAGTGGAGCGATCAGTCCTTCAGTGAAGTTTAATCTTTACAATCAGATATATCCCGGCTCCCCTGATCTGTTTTTTAATTACCAGAATCCATTCATAAGTCATCCAGAGCACCGATTGCCGCCTTTTTTGTCACAGCGCCGCGGCGGCGCTCCGACGGCGGCCGACGCGTGGTGTTAGATGCCAATCGCAACGGAGCGCCATCACTGGAGACTTCAACGCCGGGCGCCCGGCAAATTTGTTTCTTTATTGGCCTGTCGCATATTTTGTTTATTGTTTGATTTCGATTTGATTTCGACCACAGGGTTTTTTTAGGTGATCTGCACGATAATTTCACTAAGCATAAGAAAAACCGTTCAGGCGACATACCCTAATATATATGTATATATATATGTATATATATACATATATATATATATATGTACATATATATATATATATATATATATATATATATATATATATATATATATATACGTATATATATATATATATATATATATATATATATAATATATATATATATATATACATATATATATATATATAGACGTATGTGTATGTATATATATGCATGTATATATATATATATATATATATATATATATATATATATATATATATATATATATATATATATATATATATATATATATATATAGTATATATATATGTACATATATTGAAAGTTTACCTCAGCATTCGTCGTTTTACATCCCATCAATCAACATGCCGTTATAAAATTCGATACACCACCTGGTCATTTCCTTCGTGCTGTCAATCCCTATCGGCACCCTCCTCATGTCCAAGAAGCACCTTTTCTGCACGACCGCCGATTATATCGTGTCAGTTGTTAGCTCACTCAGTCAGCCAGAGTGAAATATCAGCTTCTGCAGCGACTCGAACCGTATCTCGTCAGGACAGAAAAAAAATTGACAAAGGCAGCCAACATGCGCAATGACAGCAAGTCATCACCATTGCCCTTTGTTCTGAGACATTGTAATGTGTTTTGAAGTTATCTAACAATATCAAGCACTTGATTCCAAAGACCCAGTACATCTACAAGGGCTTTCGTCTACAAATATACCATCTTTAATTTTGGGAATGCCACTTAGGCTAGCCTTTTAGGGGAGGCCGGATCTAGTTGATACACGAGATGGAAAGTTCAGAGGGTGCGACGAAAAAAAGTATCGGGGATGATGCGAGAAGGCTTAGATATGGCGTAAATATAGCTACCTTCTTGGTACCTATCCAAAGTGATGGGATATTTTGAGTTTCGCCAAAATTGTATCAACTAGACTCGGTCTCCCATGCATTGTTGACGCAATGTATTTACTTGAACCAGGCCACCACAGCATACCTGCTAGCCACAACACTATAGCAATCTTACTTGATGACTCGCGAGAGTCATCTAGAACCCAGATGATGCACTTCATATTTTACTTGTATGCTAGTAGATGAGTCACAATTGAACGTTTCGCCATGGCTCTTTGTATATAAGTGTATTTGGCACACCTACAGGACGTTTGTTACTTTTATCGAACTCCGATTGCAATGTGATATTTGTTGACGTGATCGATGTGGGACGAGGCAGGCCATGTGATTCACCATTCACCTTGCACTGTACTTGGCTTTTTTCTCTTTATATGCTTTATCAGATTACGCTGTGTTTTTTGTGTAATGCATGTGCTTTGCAAGACTCATCATGTTGTTTTTCTGTACGATTTCATATAATCGCTAACCAACGCCTTGCACTGTTCCAACTTTCGACTACACTTTTTAGTGGACTTCGTTCTGTTAGGAATCCGTGAATAAGTAGCAAAACAAATGAATGCAGCCTGGAGCCAGCCCGTCTTTGTCCGTACAAACCTGGCGACGTGTGACAGTGCGACATATGGCACCTCTGCTGACTTGTGACTTTTCGCTATATGTACATCACATAAGCAGTTGTGCTCTCAAAATCGTGGGTCAGAGCGTGAGGATGCTGTTGAACACTGGCGCCGGAAGTGGGTGGAATCCGACCATGCATCCTTCTTTGACGACATCGGATAAACGTGCAGGAATATCGTAATGAATGTTCGTAACTTTGTTAAGCATTGACAAGCGAATCGAATTGTTGCTCGTCCCGAGCAAATCACATTGTTGAAATCTGCTGGTTAATATAGGAATCGCGGGGGTGCAAATTCGACCGACCGGCCACCGGGCGACCAAGTTCACCAAGGTTTTGTCGGCTCGATGACCTTATTTGTTACCTTATTTGACCATGGAGGCATTGACATAAAATCATGACATTTATACTCCATATAGAGTTTGCTACAACCGCAATCCACTCTCTAAACCGTGTGTCCTGTGCTTCTAGCTTGTGTATTTTCAGATATTTTAGGACAGGGCGCGTCCACCCTCCCGCTCCAGGCCGCGATATGTGCGAGACCCTCCGACGGGTATGTTAAATCGGTCGACACGTGGAAATGAGCGCGAGGCCGGGTGCCCGACTGCAACCTGCCACACGACGACCAGTGCTCACTTGTATGAGAAGGGGCCGAGTTCGTGAAGGATAGGCTTGGCACCAGCCACCACGTCCTGGCTATTGTTGACGCTGAACAAAATGAACTGCATGTAGACATTGACTTCTGATGTCGGCGACTGCCAAGGGTCGAAGCTCTTCGAACTGGGCGTCAAAACCATCTCCTGTGAAATTCAACGGTTAGGTTACTAGAGTATGGCCTGACGGTGCGGAAAGTCAAAATATTTTCATTATTACAGAATTAATGAAACAATAAGGGTATCCACTCGGGCATCGTATATTATTCGTGAGGAGACAACTCTTTGGAAACAAGGGTGAAATACTGTAAGTATTGCATGCACCGAGTTGACGCAAGGACGCTCTTCCTCTGAGTTCTAAAGCGACGTCCATCGTGGGAGCGGTACGTCGTTATCGTCGCCAAGTACACCATCATGAGCCACCAATAAGGGCACTGGTCAAGCGATAGCAAGGGGCACTGGATAAACGATGACAAGGGGAACGATACAAGCGATGGCAAGGGAACGAGACAGGCGATGGCATGGAGCACTGGACATGCGATGTCAAGGGGCACTGGACATGCGATGGCAAGGGGCATGGGACAAGCCATGGGAAGGGGCATGGGACAAGCCATGGGAAGGGGCATGGGACAAGCGATGGCAAGAGGCGGCAGTTCGGGCCCGTGCCGAGCCGCAGGTTTGGACTGCCTGCCACTATTTCTTAACATAATTTTTCGTTTGTGAACATATGGATGCACTGCTAGCAGATGATCACAAAAGACCAGAGAAGTCACTCCACATAGAACATGCATTAGCCTACACCAATGAACAGTAATACGTACAAATGCGCTCGATAAACAAAAAGCAGACATCCGCAAAACATGGTAACATTTTGTATGTCCGCGGATTACTAGCTTGGTACGCCTGGGAACAGGCCGCCGCATTCATCAAACTTCAACTGTGTCGAGTTTGTCCGGACTGTTCAGATGCAGCATTGCATCATTTGCATTGGAGAAGATGCGCTCGCACGCCACCCTCGCTCGCAATGAGGGTTAGAAAATCGAATGTTATCCTGGTGTGGTTGAGCGAAAACAGATAATCGTAAGAACGATCATTGCTGATGGCGACATCTTCAGACCAAGTATGTTAGAAAATATGCCAAGTACTACCAGTGGTAGATAGAACTGGTCATTTAAAACAGTCGTGCTCTAGAACAGGCGCATACAATTTGTTCTAGAGCATGATTACGCAATAGAACATCTCTAGAACAACTTGTTCTAGAACATGACTAGAACTAAATTGCCAATTCACATCTACCACTGCAATTGTCAATTCACACAAATTGTTCACAACACATATCTAACGATCAACCTCGAGCTGTTCGCGACATTTCCTACGTACCACATTTTTCCTCATTATTTGTCCCACTTTCACTCTTCGGTGGGGCCAAATGGATACAAGTAGCATATACAAATACATAATAGAAATGCAAGTACTTATCACCGATGCTGTGCTTGAGCAGAAATTAGGAGGTAGCTAAATAATCCACATGTCGGGTTCATTTTTAAGCAAAACCATGTTCCGTGGGTTTAAATATTTTGTATCGAGAACTCTACACATTTAAGCTCCACTTCCCCCAGATTCTCTATATGACACGTTGGATACATCGAAAAACGAAATTGTGATATGCTAATCATGTTGGATGGGAGCAGAGCTTGTCGCATACCTTGTCGATCATATTGCCAACGATGACTGGATAGCCGTACCCGCCCATGACGAGCCCGAACACCAGCACCACCAGTCCCACGGCCGCCAGCAGGCCGTACTTGAGGGTCGGTTCCATGCCGTGGGCTCAGTCAGCTGGTGTCGCGGTCTAGGCCGGTAACTTCGCCGTCCGACGCTGTATCCCACACTGGCGCCTCATCTCAAGACGGCTGACAATCACACGGCGAGCAGATTGGGCACCGCAGGAGCGAGCGAAGCCTCGGAGACGTAGGAGGAGCGGTGTGACCGCCACACGGCCGGATAGCGGAGCGACAGATGTGACAGGCGGAGCGACAGATGTGACAGGCGGAGCGACAGATGTGACAGGCGGAGGAGCGGTGTGACCGCCACACGGCCGGATAGCGGAGCGACAGATGTGACAGGCGGAGCGACAGATGTGACAGGCGGAGCGACAGATGTGACAGGCGGAGCGACAGATGTGACAGGCGGAGGAGCGGTGTGACCGCCACACGGCCGGATAGCGGAGCGACAGATGTGACAGGCGGAGCGACAGATGTGACAGGCGGAGCGACAGATGTGACAGGCGGAGCGACAGATGTGACAGGCGGAGCGACACATGTGACAGGCGGAGCGACACATGTGACAGGCAGAGCGACAGGTGTGACAGGCGGAGCGACAGATGTGACAGGCAGAGCGACAGATGTGACAGGCGGAGGA
The DNA here is from genome assembly GCA_034440575.1 of Imbricaverruca yamaguchii. NCBI lineage: Eukaryota > Metazoa > Arthropoda > Thecostraca > Neoverrucidae > Imbricaverruca > Imbricaverruca yamaguchii. Next base: position 871,974 of record JAOTOL010001411.1, on the reverse strand, counting down.
GCGGTGTGACCGTCACGCGTCCGGATAGCAGAGCGACAGATGTGACAGGCGGAAGAGCGGTGTGACCGTCACGCGTCCGGATAGTGGAGCGACAGATGTGACAGGCGGAGCGACACATGTGACAGGCAGAGCGACAGGTGTGACAGGCGGAGCGACAGATGTGACAGGCAGAGCGACAGATGTGACAGGCGGAGGAGCGGTGTGACCGTCACGCGTCCGGATAGCGGAGCGACAGATGTGACAGGCGGAAGAGCGGTGTGACCGTCACGCGTCCGGATAGTGGAGCGACAGATGTGACAGGCGGAGGAGCGGTGTGACCGTCACGCGTCCAGATAGCGGAGCGACAGATGTGACAGGCGGAAGAGCGGTGTGACCGTCACGCGTCCGGATAGTGGAGCGACAGATGTGACAGGCGGAGCGACAGATGTGACAGGCAGAGCGACAGGTGTGACAGGCAGAGCGACAGGTGTGACAGGCAGAGCGACAGGTGTGACCGTCATGCGTCCGGATAGCGGAGCGACAGATGTGACAGGCGGAAGAGCGGTGTGACCGTCACGCGTCCGGATAGCGGAGCGACAGATGTGACAGGCGGAAGAGCGGTGTGACCGTCACGCGTCCGGATAGTGGAGCGACAGATGTGACAGGCGGAGGAGCGGTGTGACCGTCACGCGTCCGGATAGCGGAGCGACAGATGTGACAGGCGGAGCGACAGACGTGACAGGCGGAGCGACAGATGTGACAGGCGGAGCGACAGATGTGACAGGCGGAGCGACAGATGTGACAGACGGAGCGACAGGTGTGACAGGCGGAGCGACAGACGTGACAGGCGGAGCCGACAGATGTGACAGGCAGAGCCACACCCGACGCCGTAGTGACGTACCCAGTGCGATCGGCCGCCACCCCGCTATCAATCGTTATCAGCCGACAGCGCGGTGCACTTGTGCCGAGTAACCTCCAGTGAAGGGGCTCCCAGTGGCACGGCCAGGATAAGATCCCCTTGGATACGGTCAATATGCGGATTAGGGCCTTTCGGTTGCAGCCAGGTGAGACGTCGCTCTGTGTCTGGGGAACAACGTGCTGACCCGGTGAACTGACCTCCTACCGTGTAGATCTTGGTATGACATTTAAGGTGGCCTAGATTATGGAGCGGAGTAACATTGCACGACGCCCGGTACCCAAAGCATGATATTCACGTCGTATGATTATGCTTCAAAATCGGATTGAGTTTGGTCATTTTCATGTGTTCTCAGGACAACGCAATGTGGTAGTGAACGTTTGGGATAATCATTATCTGGTAGAACTGAACTTTCTTTTAAAAAAACCTGGCAGGGTGCAAACTGGATCTTACTTTGGATTGAGATGATGTGGACGGGCAGTGCAGGTGCTGGACAAGCTGCTGGACAGCTTCGTTGGGGAGATGTGATAGATATTCCACGCATCTTGATTTCCTGAAGCCGATTCTTAGTTCTTGAAGGTTTTATAGTGGATGATATGCTAAGTTGGAGTATGCTATTGCGCGATGAAATTAAAAGAGTGCAAAATAGCTGTAGTGAGCATCGAAGTGTTCTGACTTGTGCTCCCTCAAGGCATTCGCCAGTTTTCCATCGCAACGTCAAGCCCAGCGGCATGTAGCCCAGTCCATCCGTCAACGGAGGAGCAGCGACTCGGTCTTGGCGGATTTTAGTCGTATGTCACCGTTGGGTCCTGACGGCTGAACAACAGGGCCGAACAAAATAAAGGGAAAAGCCATCTCATAAGCTGGAAACCTCAAATAGTCATCTCAAAAGCTCAAATAGTGCACCATCTCATCAGCTAAAATAATGGAGGACGTTCCAAAATATGGAGACTCCCACATTCCCTTGAATGAAGAAGCCAACACCTATGCTACAAATGCATACAACCGTGGACACATTGGACTCGGAAGACTGTGATCAATCAACAACTGAATGTTTACGCAATAAAGGGAATAATTGAATGGCACGAGTATGCACATAGACCCCTTCCATGTTGCTTGACAATGCTGTATCTGAATTTATGTATATAAGTAGTTGTACATATAACCGAAGACACGCTACCTTCTCTTATTATCACGCGCTAAACACGCAACGAAAAGGAAATCCACATGTAAACAACTACGTAGCCTTAAATCCGTCGTCAAATAATCCAACTAAAACAGTTCGCGAGGTGTAGCATTTGCCGCATCTGACGTCAAATCGTCACCTTCCAGGAAAATGCTAGATTTGGAATATTTTATTATAGGATCTTGAAACCAGCCAGATATATAGCCAGATCTAGATTCTTTTTCGTAATAAGGAGAACATTTAATTGTGGGTCCTTTTTCATGCATGCAAGGAAAAACGCTATTACAGGCATTTTGGTTAAGGATAGCTCAGAAGATCAATGGCATAAGGTCAGCTCAACTATCATGAATATCCTACACAATGTCGTCTGATACAGAATGCTTCAACGTTGCAATCTCTCGTGGGTCTGTTCGAAACAACTTTAGCCTTACGTCTATGTCGTACTCTAGATTGTCTGAACCCCGAATGCATCATTGAGTTTGCCACGTTCGTAAAGAGGTCCCCACCAGCGCTTTAGGTGAACACTACTCGACACTGGGTGGAGTGCATCGTCGTCGTTATCAGCTCTTCAAGAACGGGAGCCACTCTCGACCCGTCCCTGGGAATGCGTCGGATTACTGATATCATAGGACCCTCGACGTGCGACCTCCCGACCTTTCCAACCAACATAAGCAATCTCGAGTAGGTCTTGGTTGTTATAGCGAGCAGATACACATAGTAAACACATCGTTGTATCCTGGTTAATGCTGTATCGGCGCGACACAGATAGTAAATTGGCACCGACAGGGCCTCATGTGATCTATCGTTAAATTTTGTCGTGAAATTCTACGTACTTTTTTAGTCAGGGGTGACGGGTCCATCTGTATCTGGAGCGGACGTGCCATCACCCTGCAGCCGAAAAAGAAATGCCTGGCCGGAATACCAGGTCATTGTGAAATCGTTTCCATAGCGCAAACCGCAACTTCTAAATCGTCGTTGAAGAAACATGCATACTTCAACGCCGCACAATTTGGTATGTCCTTTCCAAGGATACATGAGATATGCGGACTTATGTGTTTATTTTTCGATAATTTAGCCGGAAGAATATATATGCTAAACTGGCCTGGATAGCTGGCAAATAGTTGGTGTCATGGCGTTGGTAATGAAACCAGTGCGGCGCGTTGACAATGGCACAGCATTTTGAGTTCTGATCTGGGACTACGATCTGAGAACTGTATTAACTCGTCCCGCCTCGAGGGTCTTCAACCGTCCCCCTCAGGTTTTTCCCGGATAGTGGACGAACGGCGCAGTAGCGCGCCCAAGTTTGCCATACCTTTTCCCACATCAATTTGGCATGCTGTTTACAAATTTTGAAGTCAGGTCATCTAGGGTCAACGAGTTAGTCAAGGTCAAGTGAGGTCACCTCCAAAAGAAGTTCAACCAGTCGTCACGCTTTAACGGATACATATATTTTAATCAAACTCTCAGCGTTTGCTTATCTTGAGGGATGCAACAAAACGCACGAGTGGATTCTTTGTTCGGTTTTGACTACACATAAATTTTGCGTATTTACCAAATTGCAGTTAAGATAGAGAATTTTGGCTAAAGTAAGCATTTTTTATTAGGGCAAGTTGACTTCCAGCAACGTTTCTCGGTCTGCTCTACCCATTGGAAATGGAAAATTGAAGAAAACGTGAAATATCAATAAAAAAAACAATTATTTTTCGTGGGCCAAAAAAATTAAAGGCCTGGTCGATTTCGCTGTCCTTTTCTCATTCCAATATTATTTTTCTCATATATCCCCCAAATGAACTCCCCAGAGCCAAAAACATAATGCATGTACTGAGGAGTCGTGAAAATCTAGCCCCCTGGTGACGTCACTTTTTGGGGAAATTGTTTTGGGGGTGGACTCGGACCCTACTCGTCGAGCGCTTTTCGATGACACCTCTTTCGTTTTCGTGCGAAGCTTAGTTTGTATTTTAGAGGGGGGTTACTAACCGCCCCCTCCCGAGACGGGGTGTGATGATCTGACCGGAAAGACCTTGTCAAGGTCATTATTGCAATTAAATTTAGACGAGCCTGGCCAAGCAGGTGGGGCATCAGGTTAGGTGCGTACCTATCATGATGAGATTAAGGTGAGATTAGGGTGTGGAAGAGATTAGGGTTAAGAGATTAAGGTAACTCCAAATACCAATACTATCACAACTTAGCATTAAAATTGGAGGTGCTTCGGAGATGACTGGCATTGAATCTGACCCGTACCTGCACGTATGCAGTCAGGCAGTAGTAGGCTGCCTGCCTCAATCTAGCTAATATTGATTTTACCTGTAAGTTTGTATATCATACAATTTACTGAAAACAATATGCAATCATAACACATGCGCATGTACGTATAACCATTTGACATAACCAGAGGCGTAGGTATCTCAAAGCTCGGGGAAGAGCCATTTATAAGTCGATTATTTCCATGCAACGCTTTAAGGTCTGTTAACACCGTCAAATTGTTGTTTTTGAGACGGGACGTAAGTGGAACGTAGTGATTTCGTAAGCCGAGCGAAATAGCAACAAACAGTTGTGCGCCGTTCGAACGAAGTGCAGTGTGAACCGGAGCATTTTGACCATCACACAACGCTCGTAAAACGATTGTTTTCCGAACGGAACCTATCGTTCAGAATATAAGCTAAATCGATCCATTTGCGATCACAGAGCGTAAGTGATTTTTTTTTGCATTGAAATTTGCAATATTTATTTGAGATGTATTTCCAATACATGTCTGTGGAAATAGATAGCATCGAGACGTACTGGAAGATCTGCACGAAAACGCACGTTGGTGGATAAATTGTTTGTTTGAATGATATTTGTCTTACTCTGTATGAATCCTTACAGTGGGCGATATGTAAATAACCCAAGGGCACCTAGGTGTATGTCCTCGACTGTGTTTTCCTATTTACCTTGAATGGGACTCCAGTCTTCTATTTTTGGTTTACCTCGAAGAAATTCAAGATGAATCGTGGGATAGCATGGGAGGAGACCACATACAGGAATATCATATTGCATCCTAACCCCACCTAATGGTCGGCCCCCAAAGTGAATTTCATAAATCAGTGCCCCACCAACGTATTTCATAACCAATATTGACTAGGTAGGTAGGTACCTATTCACCTTCACCTATACCATTGCCATGCTAACTCCATCAGCTGATCCTAACGCCGGCCGGGGAAATTACCTAGGTATGTTCCATGAAATCGTGATGGTGAAGTACATAATTAGGTGAAAGTAGACTTTACCTTTATACAGCCAGTGCGTTGCACATTAGAAAGGTAGTTTTTCTTCATAGATATAAGGCGCTCGCAGGCGGTGAGCTACACAATATTGCGGTCAGGATAGTTCTGCAGTGGGCAGCACTTATATTACAACTTATCCTCTGGGCCTGATGGACCTCGTTACTAGGCTGCTATTGGTCACAGTGGCGGATCTCAGGGGGAAAAGGGAGTCATGGCCTCGCCCATTGGGACGCAGAGATGCCTCCGGTCCGACAGAAAAGGCCCAGATCCATTAAAGTGCTCCTCTGAACTGACGGCAGAGGCGCAGCTACTTTCTGCTGTTGCCTGTCAGTTTCTGCCGCTGACTTGGCAAACCTTATGAACCAAACATACTAGACCAAACAAGAAGCTTTTATATTTTTTTTCACGTAAGACCTTTTTTGGTCGGGCTACTCCAAGAAAATTATGGCTACGTCACTGGGTGACAGAGATTACTCCGCCCCTCCCCACCGACGAAGCAAAAAAACCTGGTAGAATAATGCGCCTGGCAACCTCCAAGTGGTATACGGGGCGACCAGGACGGCAACGGACGGCCTGAGGCGATGGTAATCTCAGTGTTGTGGAAAGGGCACAGAATGTGTGTGGTACACTTTCTCGCAGCGATAAAAATGGTACTAGAGTTCAGGGGGCAACCGACCTTTGCATGGACCCATTGACCCAGTCCTGGTATCACGTTGACAATAAGATTAATCATCCTCAAGCGGTTTCGATTGATTAAAAAATATGTGCTGCTAACTGCTTCTACGCCACGAAGTCCAAGAAAACTACCACCAGATATCGTACGATGCTACTTATAATACATCCCAAACATTTTCCGAGAGACCCCCCTCCCTTCCCCCGTGGCACCATTGTCCGTGGGCACCAGAACTCAGAACTGAATCGGCCACTGGTCCGCCCATAGCTGGCTAGTGACAGGAGTTCATCTCCTCTGCTAGCTGTTCAATTCGGAGACCGCGCGACACGCATTACGCGGTGTTATTGAGCGACCTTGAACCAAAGTCAACGATCAGGAAGTCAACGAACGCCGACGCTCAATTCTAAAAGCCTGTTTACATGTGGTGAAATACCGGCAGAATCTTTCCTCGGCAGACCAGGCATTCGCCACGTCGGCGGCAGAAATTGGCAGGCCGCGGCGGACTACGTCACGCTGCATTCTGGCAACGCCATATTAGCGGGCTGACGTCATCTATATAATGCGCCATGAAACGTCTCAAGTGCTTGGCTACTGCGCCACAAATGACCCACTGCATTACTAATTGACTCAAGTGGTACCACGCACTGCGGTACCGAAATAGCATTAATTCCTAGATATTTGGTACTAGCTCATAACAAGAAGGGCTCTTGCGCGACGATGGTACCGTTTCTTTTTTGGAAGACGTGGTAATACGATTACGATAATAGGGAAGCAGAGGAAGACATTCTCCTGCTAAATAGCTGAAAATGGTACCGAAAACTGAAGTATCGAAAACCGCTCATTCCTACCGATTTGAGACATACGGTCGCAGGAAGTTAGCACGGTGGGGGTGGGGTGGGGGTGGGAGGCTATGTAGGTAACGACCCCAACTTTGCACAGGTTGATCATTAACCGTAAGAGTGTTGGATAGAAATAATCGACTTCCCGAAATGATTGTGTCACCAAACCAGATTTTGAGTTGATATATTTCAAGGAACAGCAAAGGCCTCGTGTTAAATTTGTCAGTTGGTACCGCATTATCAACGCCAAAAGTACACAAAGTTCCACCCCTGAACAGACTCCGTTTGGTGGCATGAGCCTCCTTCCACTAAAAAAGCACGCGTATTGGGTAAACAATCTTTTGCATTTATTTGAATTGCAGTGCAGGGCATCTTACAAAGGACAACAGAAAGCACAATTTACTCATCAACATCTTCATCCGTAATACTCACGGTATTAAAATTTAAAAAAATACAGCCACCGAAATGTCAAACATCAACCACAGAAACCATCCGACGCTCCCATCTGACTCCAGGAGACAGCAGAAAACTTGCAATATATGAAGCTGTCTGCCGTCGATGTCGCCGACGTCGACGAAGCTACTAAATCAAAATCGCTATGGCTAATACAGTGCGTAACGTTATCAATATATTCTGCTACGTCAGAGGCTGCGGACGCCGCCGACGTCGGTTTCTGCTCGATTCTGCTTTGTTCTGCCGAGTCCTGCTCAGTCCTGCCAACGTCACGATTTTCCCATGAGTCTGCTGAGTTTCCGTTTCATGTAAATGGGCCTTAAGCGTGCGATGGCGCGTGCGACTGGCTATTGCGCACCTATGCGTCTAATCGAGGCGATTAGTTTGAAATTTGCACACATTTATGCATTACGTTTGCTTTTTATGGGAATGTGAATTGCAGGCACAATATTGAAACTATTACCCTGAAGTGGCCTGTCCTTCTCAATATTGAATATACTAACCACCGGTTCCCGTAAGACCCATCATCATGATAGGTACGCACCTAACCTGATGCCCCACCTGCTTGGCCAGGCTCGTCTAAATTTAATTGCAATAATGACCTTGACAAGGTTCCCACCAAACCCGGAGGATCCGTATCCGATCACTCAGAGTGAATATGAAAAAAATCAACAAATTAATATCGATAGTGCATATAACCAGGGGGATGCGAACCCGCTATCCCTCTTGATGCACCCGGGATCGTCCGTAATTGATGTCTGTGTGAGATGCTATTGGCTACCCTCCCATTGCACCTCTACCTACTTCGCTGGATGCGGGCAGAAGATATGCACTGCCTATTGCAGAGCTATCCTGCCATCAATGTAGTGTAGCTTACCGCCTGTGAGTGCCGTGTACCCATGAATGTAACCGCCTGCCCAGTGTGCAGTGCATTGACTGTATCAAGGTATATCTACATTAACCTAATTACGTATAACACCGTCACGAGGCAACTACAGCAGTGAAGGTGAACAGGTACATAGCTACCAATCTAGTGAATATTGGTTGTGAATGTGCTGGTGAGACACTGATTTATGGCGGTTGTCAAGGGTGGCCGACCGTTAGGTGGGCTCAGGATACAATATCATTTACCCTTATTTGGTCTCCGCCCATTTTATCCTACTTGCCATCTTGAACTTCTTCGAAGTGAACCAAAATGGAAGACCAGGGTCCCATCAAAGATGAATAGGAAAACACCGCCGAGGACCTGCGCCCATATGCCCTTCAGTTGCATGCATATCATTCACTGTAAGGATTCATACCGGTTAAGAAAATTATCATTGAAACAAAAAAAGTTGCACACCAACGTACGTTTTCATGCAGAACTGCTGGTGCGTCACGACGATATCCACTTCCGCTGATCTGTATTTCTCACGTAAATGTTGCAAACTTCGGCAAAACCGCATTGGCTACGTTCCGTGCTAACCTAAAAAAGATAAACTGAAAAGATAACTTGAGTTTATCTCTTAATCGATACGTTCCGTTCGGAAAACGACCATTTTAGGAGTGTTATGTTTGCTAGGAGTAGTACGGCATACTAGCAAAAATGTGCCGATTCACAATTCACTTCGATCAAACGGCGCAAAACTGTTACGCTGATTACGCTACCATTACGCTGATTGTCTGATTGTCCAACGTTGGGTGTCTGGCTGCCTAACCTTGGATGTCCGGTTATCCAATGCTGGGTATCTAGCTTTATAACGTTCAGTGTCTTGTTGTCTAACGTTGGGTATCTGGCCGTTTAACGTCGAGTATCTGACTGTCTGACGGAAGGTGTTTGGTTGTCTTACATCGGGTGTCTGTCGACTGGTGACAAGCGTCTGGTTTTTACGCGTTGTCTTCTGGCAGTATATCTGGGTACTGGATAGATCACCAAATATCAACAAGCTTCGTCCCCTGTCCATCGTTTTTCCCTTGTCTTGGTAGCGACAACGTTGTTAAGCGTGAGTATGTGTTGCTGCACTATTTTAGCCGATAGATAACAAATAATACGATCAGGGGACATAAGCCGAGCTGGCGGCTATTTCTGAACCAACAATGAGCATTGATAGGGACTAGTATGAGCTGCTTACATGAGTTTCAAAAACATATAACATGGACACGTTACCTGCACTTGCCACATAATATGTCGACGTTTCCTACACCCATCAAATAATATGGAAACGTTTTCTGCAGCTTCCAAATGATGTGTCAACGTTACCTGTACCTGCAAAATACACCGACAATGCTGACTGACATGCCAATTAATATGGTAACGTTATCTGTAGTTGCCAAATAATTTGGCAACGTTACCTGTACCTGTCAAATAATATGACAGCGCTACCTGTCCTATCGGCAACGTTGCCGATCCCCTCTGCCTGCTTACATCACAGGGCAGTGGGAGTGTTATGGCAGTGTTATGGTGGTGTTATGGCAGTGTTATGACAGCGTTATGCCAGTGTTATGGCAGTATTATGTTTGCAGTGTTATGGCAGTGTTATGGTAGTGTTATGACGGTGTTATGGCAGTCGGCATAGTAGTGTCATAACACTGCTATGGCAGTGTTATGAAAGTGCTACGGCAGTGTTATGACAGCGTTATGCCAGTGTTATAGCAGTATTATATTTGCAGTGTTATGGCAGTGTTATGGTAGTGTTATGACGGTGTTATGGCAGTCGGCATAGTAGTGTCATAACAATACTATGGCAGTGTTATGAAAGTGCTACGGCAGTGTTATGACAATGCTAAGGTAGTGTCATGACAGTGTTATGGCAATGCCATGGCAGTGTTATGGCAGTGTTATGACAGTGACAGCATCGGGCATGCATTCCATATCTAACGTTTCGACTTGCATCTCCTTCCCAGCACGTTGACCGGAGAGGACCGGAAGAGGCACACCAAACGGGTTATTGACATTAAGCTGACCTCAGACATCACCGAACTTCCAATTCAGTTGTGCGAGCGGATCAGTACGACCACTTGTCAAACTGAGGAAACACAAGCATGACATCACAGGGAATGCCGAAACGAAAACGGAATGCAGCATGAATTAGTACTATTTGCACGAAGCATACCAAGATGTCAGATTGGGTCTCATTGCCTGTTCGCTCATTGGTGCAAATTACATACGAATACGAATTGAACGCAACATTGCACTGTATTTGCATCCTTCAACATCTAACACACACCGGATAACGAACACGCTAATACTCTATATTCCACCCATAACGTTTCTGATGAAGACCACATCGGAACAATTCTGACATTGTTTCTGACATGGTCCACGCTTCTGTTCGACAACAAATTCACGCTGTAACAGCCATCTTGATGGCAACGAATAGCTACACTGTACAACATCGCAGCTTGAACTTTGACATCAGCAGTTGAGATGGTCTGACACATCTCAACCCGACGACATCGGTGACATTCGGCTCACTTGTGTGCACAACTCTCGACAGGACATCACGTACATTTACACCGGAGGGCCTCTCACACATCGCGCACCGGAGGGGGTGAGGATGGGGGGGGGGGCGGATTCGTCGCACACTAAGATCTCGTAAACCACTGAAGCTACTGAAGGAAACTACTGAAGCACACAACTTGGAGGGCAGATTGTAGCTTTAGTGAACTCGCTTCAGCATGAAGTGCGTGACCCTAGATCGATGCCCTCAGGGACAAATGAGGTTGAGATCGGCCAGCGCCCCACGCCGGCGCTCCGCTTCAGCAACGAAGCTGTTATTGCCTTGAACGAAGCTGTTGTGACCTTGAACATTTGTTGTGACCTTGAACGTTTGATGTGACCTTGAACGTTTGTTGCGACCTTGCACGTTTGACGGCTGATAGCCGGTCGCCGCTCGGCCGTTCGACTTTACACTCTCGAAGCTCTTATATTTTACGAACGTCCTATAACTATCGTGATACAGTTACTATTCCTATAACTATTGTCCTATATTTACCAACCGATTTTGATTTTGTTTGCTGCATAAGCTGTGCTGATCAATGTTGAATAAAGCCACGCCAATTCATTACAGCGTCGGCGCACGCCTAAAAGATATCGTAAAAACAGGAGGGGTGGGCGTATTCCCCCACCTCCTCCTGCGCGCGTGATAAGGATCACACTGCTCCATGCTGACCCACGTACGGCGCTGTTGGTCCCTAGTTCAGGACATTGAGATCATGGTAGCGCTGGCTATCCAGCATCACACATTACGCTAGCCACATAAACAATATACAATGCGTGCGTATACACGCATAAATCCGCTTACAATGTATTGAAAACGGAACCACATAGAGCCGTGTAATAATATGGCTGTTCAATCAGACTGTTACTGACATTAGCCACTTTGCCGTTGGTCAGTGTTCTAGCGCACACTCAGAAATTGCAGTAGGTGATTGCAATACAATTAGATGGAACGATATATGGACTACACTGAACGTGTCCCTTTCATATAAGCCAATCGCACTCAATGAGTTGTTCTTGCTGCGACAAAGCAATGGAGCTCATGATAATGTACGGCTGAGTTCGAGGTGAGTGAGGGCGACGGACCAGTGCGACTGAACCACACCCAAACACACCTCAATCTTGACAACGTCTCCAACCATCACCTTTGACAACTTGTTGTCCCAGTTTTGCTTTGCCGTGCGCAAGAGGTTATTCTTGGATGAACAGATTGCTATTCATAAACTCAGGCGCCTCATTTGGATCGAGGAAGCCCGGCACCGTTATCTCCAGCGATCGCGTGATGCCGCCTTTCTTCTCCAGCAGCCAGTACGTGGGCATAGAGCCCTTGCCCTGCCGACAAGAATCCCGGTCAGTCGATTTAAGCGGTCAGCACACACCGGTATCTGAATCCTCTGTCGGACACGGCGACACGGAAGATAGCTTCAGCTCGTCACACACGTTAGTGGTCGGCACAGGGGTGCACTCAGGATTTTCTTAAGTGGAGGTCCGGCGTAGGCAAACCTCGGATTTGTGATTGGAGGGACTGAGGGGAGGACAGGTGATGCTGGTCTCTGTCATTTTCAGGAGAAACTCCCTCAGCGGGGGAGATTGTGGAGGACACACATGGACTGGCGCGCTCACATTTGCTCTAAGCCGCATCCCTGTCAGTATGAAGTGGAAAAGTCCATCCGTTACCTCATCAGTTGCCGTACTCGTCCAGGTAGGGATTTCCATCCGTTATCCAATTCATATTCGCATCCGTACCAGGTAAATATACCCACCCTTATCCAAGCCGTATCCGTACTACGTAGATATTTTCATGCGTTCAGAAATTCGTTTCCAAAAAGTTGTACAGCTGTAAACTGCTTGAGCGCAGGAAGAAATACCAAGTAGGCCATGCGTAATATCCATTATCATAACTAATGATCCAAAGGAAATATACCTTCACATTTAGCGCTATATGTGGATTACAATTTTCATTCGCAGCACCATATTCTATCGGAGAAACAACTTCGCTTCCGATCACACATGCAGCTAACATTTGCTAGCTCATGGGCCATAAGCAAAATAAACAAAAAAGAATATAGTAACAAATAATGAAGCAAGACGAGTATTATCGGCCTGGCCAAAAAAATGTGAACAATACGCATACAGTGCAAGTGCGAGCAAATTTCGCTGATCTTTCATATCATATATTCCTACTACAGGTGAGAAATGTAAGGACCGAAAGTACGGTTAGAACCGGCGGGGTATCTGTCCACGATATGGGTAGGAATCGGATTATATAACTAGTATCTACCCCGCTGTGGGTAGGAAGGTGATTATAAATAGCAGCTGCACCTGCTATGGATAGGAATGTGATTATGTATTGTATACAAATGTTATGTGTAGGAATGCGATTATATATCGTCTGCAAATGTTATGAATGCGAACATGATTATAAATAGTATCTGCACAGACTATGGGGAGGAATGTAATTATAAATAGTATCTGCACAGTCTATGGGTAGGAATGCTATTATAAATAGTACCTGCACAGGCTATGGGTAGGAATGTGGCTGCAGTCAACTAAACAGCGTCCGAGTTAGATGCTGGCTATAAATTGAGAGAACAATTGAATAAATTACGTTCAAAGTATACGTTCATGTGCTTGTCATTCTGGGCGTTGGCAAGTATGACTATAACAGGGCAGCCTTATATTTGCAGAAGGCTTCACAAAGCAGCGAAGCAATGCTGTTCCACAGACGAATAGCATCAGCTGACCTGGACATTCTATTGTGGTAAACAATTTACTTGGAAAACAGAATGGAGGATATCATCCAAGGAAGCTTAATTTGAAAATAATGCAGGTTCGTTATGTTAATTTCAGCAGCATTGTGTGTATATCCAGTAACAAATGCAATCTAATGCGCCAAATTATTCAGAACAATTGTCAAGATATTAAGCACCATAAATTGAATACTTTTCACCCACTGGGCTACTTCAGCTCAAGTCATTTGTGACTTCAACTGAAGGAGCCTAGTGGGTAAGAGCCCAGTGGTGTCTAATATTTGGATGATTACTTTGAAATACTCTTGAGCGTACGGTTACATTTGTAATCGGACATAAAACTTAATTAATACGACAAAACGTGGGGAGTGCCAAACAATATCCAATCTGGATCAGTTAATCGTTTCAAAATTCCATCTAATCCGAACGGTTATACCTATCAACTTGATGTCCGTAAGGATAACCAATCCGTGTATTGCTGTATAATGTGGGGCGGACCTCAAGTGGTGGCCAGATCCCAAAATATCGGCGCCAGATCCACAAATATAGTATGGTCTTTATTTGCAAGCTTTCAGACTAGATAAAAATTGACCCTGCCGAGGGCCCGTACCCTCTTCAGTGCATTGGTAGGTGGGGAGTTGGTCCCCCACCATGCCTTGTATGCTGAAGTGCATAGCAAACTAGCCAATGGCTAAAGTACAACAGCAAACAACAAAACACATAAAATAAATGTGCAGACCAAAATGGATTGGGGGCACACTCCATAGGCCTCGATGCTAAAAGTTGAAAATATTTGGGTGGGATCAAAACCAACATTGAGAGGTCAGTTACCGCTATAATTATATAAAGCAATACCACTGCAGAGCGGCATTAATCCCACTCTGATACACTTATCAGTAGTAATCCTACTTCAACAGCATCAGGATCGTTTGCACCGTGCACCACAGCCACGCGCAGGTATGACGCTACAGCGCCACTGCTCACCTTAATGTCGACGTTTTCTCGAAACTCGAGCTTGTATCCACCGGTCTTGACGAGCAGCTCGTGTGTGGTATCACTCACGTGGACCTTTTGCGCTGCAACATACGCAGACAATTTTCGAATGAGATTGCGCCATGGCACAATGCATATATGCCACGGGACAGGCGACAAACCATCATGACACAAGCCATCTACGTCGGCCGGATGCCTGCTACAGGACAGGATAACAAAATCTCCCCATACAGACCGCCGACTAGGCCAGAGTGGTTTCGTATTATTTGTCAGGCGAATCATGGAAATCCATGCACTCGGAAATATCAGGAAATGATTGTCTTTCTCCGATAATCTATTCAACATTCTAATCTATAATCTATTCAACATTCTACAAGCGTGCAAAATGATCAATTCAGACCGGTGAAAATTGGAGGTATCGGCCACATCTGAACTTCAGGGAGTGCACTGCGCAATAGGGCGCCATTTTCCGTCCAGGGATGCCATTTTACGATGGGGAACAGGGTCAGGGAGCATTGCCCAGGTGGCCTCTCTGGGTCCGTCCGTGCCACCACGCATCACGTGACTGGAGGACAGGGGTCATGCGATTTCATATGGTGGGCACCACATTCCACGCGTACTCACGTAGGCCTGTCGATTCCATGCGTGATGCGACATTAATCGTATCTCCAAACAGGCAGTAGCGTGGCATCTTTGTTCCCACCACACCTGTGAACATCACCACCAAAGACTGTTGACATGTGATAAGTCTTTTGACCACGACCAACGAACGTCACAAGTTTACATACACAATGACCACGAAACTGTTGTGCACACGTTTCCAGTAGAATGAGCAGCCATATACGGCATGCTCACTCCAGTACCCTAGCAGTTCATGCAGTCACTAACCAAAGAGTTACCTACGCAATGGATTCAATTATATGTGAATCTGAGCGCCTCTCATCGCATTTAAACATGCTCCAGGTCCTAGCCGGGCTGGGGATTACGAAAGGTTACGTTGAATCTGCCAACGTTCCAGCGCCAACGTGCATCCAATATATATTTTTCGATGCATATAACCAGCCATTTCAAACCTGTCCCTTGGAGATCGAAAGACTAATCGCGCCTGACTTGATTTCTTCAAAGGTCAACACCTCACAGTGTCAATATCACCTCATCCTCCCTCCCCTTCTCATGTTTGGCACCTCTAGCTTCACCTCGCACTGGCGCGTCGACCTCAGACACGCCCGCTGCATACGTCGACCTCAGCTACGCCCACCGCGTACGTCGACCTCAGACACGCCCGCTGCATACGTCGACCTCAGCTACGCCCACCGCGTACGTCGACCTCAGCCACGCCCCCCCCCTGCGAGCGCGACCTTAACCACGCCTCCCGGCGTGCGCGAGCTCACCTGCCACGCAGGGCCCAGTGTTCAGACCGATGCGTATCTGAACCAGCTCGCCTCTCATGTGCGGAACCTCGAACTTCTTGATGCCCTGCAGAAGGTCCAGTGACATGTCTGCCACCTCGCTGGCATGCTTCTCTCCTGCGGCCCAGCGGAAGTGGTCAATTGCACGCTAGGGCAGTTCAGCCTCCCTCCCTGACCTCTTACACGTCAGTGGTGTGGTACTCACGAAGCTTTGGCGATGGCTATCTCATTCCAACCAGCACGCGCATGCAACGTTATCTACCGTCTTTGCAATGGGCATTGTATTCCTGAGCGTACAGCTTGCTGTATTTTGGTTCTTATATAGTTGATAAAATGTATTTATACTTTGGTATATCTCCAGCATTCAGTCTTCGCGCCTACAACATTGGTTTGGCACAAGTAGTGTCCAACATGGAAGCTATCACAAAAGCTTTTTCGTCTTGTTTCGTCCCAAGCTGAGGTAGCTGGCGGTTGCTTAGGTTGACTAGGAATTTAATTGCACTTGTTTCTCAAACGATGTGATGGATGGATGTGATGGATGGTTAGTAGGATAATGCTAGCTACTCATATGGAGCTGTTAGCAAGCTATGCTGAAGTGAAACGCCCACATGACTCCAGTTACAGAGCCAACCTGCCCAATTAACATTGACTAATGAAGAGTATCAATATTGAGACGAATGCTTGAATTTGTCCTTTGACTCCAAGTGTTTGACTCCAGTTACAGAGCCAACCTGCCCAATTAGCATTTACTAATTAAGAGTATCAATATTGAGACGAATGCTTGAATTTGTCCTTTGACTCCAAGTGCGCACTCACCAGGAGTTGCTTCAGGTGCTTTGATATGTCTTGGTGAAATCGCTGTTTTGAAGCAGAACCGATTCGAGTGGCACCTACTCACCTATTTAAATATGGAACATACATTTTATCCATTTTTGCTAGATGCTGGTACACACTTGACCTTAATTAGCTCGTCTTAGTCCCGTCTTTCCGGTCAGATCCTCACACCCCGTCTCGGAGGGACGGGGTGAATAGAACCCCTCTAATCTCCAAACTATGCGTCGTACGAAAACGAAAGAGTTGTCATTGTAAAGGGCTCTACGAGCAGGATCAGAAACCACCCGCAAAATTCCCCCCAAAGTGACGTAACTTGTTTCTATGCTTTCACAACTGACTTAACTTTTTTTTGGCTCTGGAGTTCATTTTGGAAAAATATTTCAAGCACACAAATTAATTGGATCCAGAAATGGATGGCGAAATCGACCTTGGGCCGAACACTTTTGCCCACCCAAAAATTAAAATGCTATTTTGTTTATTTTGACATTTTTAGCTTTCAATTGGATTTTATTTTATTTTTATAATGGGTGGAGTGGACAACAAAACACTTCTTGATGTCAGCTTGCTCTCATAAAGTACTTACTTTAGCCAGAATCTTCGATTTTAGCCATAATGATCAAATATGCAAAGTCAAATATCATCAGAAAACGAAAAAAAATCACCAATTCCCCGATACGTTTTGTTTCCTCCATAAGAATAAGCAAACGATGAAAGTTTCATTAAAATAGGAGTATCCGTTCAAGCGTGACAGCTGGTTGAACTTCTCTGGAGGTGACCTCACTTGACGTTAACCCTAGATGACCTGACCTGAAAATGTTCGCACCATATTTCAAATTGATATGGGATGGGTATGCCAGATTTCTGCGCGCTACCATGCGCTGTTCTTTCACTAGCCGCGGAAAACTTTATGGGGTGGGCGCATGTCACCCCCCCCACCCGAGATGGGGCGGGATACAAAAATGTCCGTACCTGGCCATTCAGAACAACGGTTGACTGTTGTGCAAGTCTGCAGTTTGGAAGTCTACATTGCACATCGTCCCTCTTCAATCGGCTTTATTTAATACCCATGCTCATTAATAGGCAGCAAGGAGTGGTCTCCTTCCCAGGATGTCCTAATTATGCTCAATGTCAATAATGAGAAGAACGTAAAGAAGGAAGAAGACAAAACAAATAAAGGTAGATCACACCGCTCTCCGCCTTTGCTTCTTCTACGCAGACCGCCGCAACATATGAGTAAAATGATGTTCCTGAAGCCCTCTCAGACAAATAGCACAGCTATTAACGTCACCGAGGTCTCCGTGAATGACTGTACTTAGGTGTTAACTCGGCAATCACTGGGGTATTTTCACTCACACAGGTCACTGGGCGGGACTTTTTCCCCTTGCATACTAGTGCCAATGAACCAATTTCGCCGATTGAAACGGCTTGCGCACGCTCCATAGCTTTAATTGAGATCAAATAATTTGTGTTCCTGGAGGTCATTGGTGAGGCCACAGATCATGAGAACTAGAATAATTTGACTGCTTTTGAGTGGTCATCTTTCATAATCGTAGATATAATTTAGAGTGACTATGTCACAATCAATTTATGTCAGAAATTGGATACATGGCGGTCGGCTTTCCAAAGTTGTCCGGGCATGTCTGTCTGTCTGTCTGTATGGGCCGGTTCGGCGCATGCTGTGCCAACATCGTCGGAGGGATTTCTCTCAAATTTTCGCACGCTATGCACCCGTCCGGCGGACAAATTATGACTGTGGTTTCGTGTTTCGCGGATCATCATCAACGAGAGGAAAACTAGCAACGCAGTTTGTTTTGAAAGACTGAGACCATTTACCACCTCTCTTTGTGAAACATATTTGCGGTTTTAGTTTGGTTGGTTAGTGGAATTTAGGGGCGCGTCGAATGCGTAGGTCATGCAGCGCCCATAACATCGTTAGTGAAACAGTGGAATGGAAGTAACATCAGTGAAACAGTGAAACAGAAAGAGCAAGCGCAAGCAAACATCATCAGTGAAACAGTTAAATGGGAGTAACATCAGTGAAACAGTGAAACAGTAAGAATAAGCGAAGATCAGTTAGAGCGACATGTCACGGTTCCGAGCGCATAGTGCTGCATGTCAGTGAGGTGTGTAAATCGCTCTAAATTTGACATTCGGGAGAAAGCGAAACAGCTGTCATGAAGTTACAACACCGTTACCCCGTGAACCCAGGAGTTCGCGGGGTGACGGCGGCTGCAAGACTCCAAGAAGGCGTCTTCGAGCATCGGCGAGCAGGGGACAGGATATCAGAACATGACGTACTGACAGTGGTGCGTGACATCCAGGGCAGTTTGGCCTGTCCTCCTCACAGAGCAGATGGTGATGCGTTGAGTGTGTGCGCCCTAGCCCAAAGCGGCAAGGCACGACCTCTCCCCGCCTCGTCCTACGATAGGACGAGGGTCACTCCCCAAGATATGGCTTGATCGTTTTTGCAGTTTGTTGTCATGCAGTGTGTCCCAGCTAGACTGCCATTAAAAAACGTTTTGATAGAGGGGTCATACTCCTTCGCGGAGAGCGGGATAGATCGCATATATAGGGCTTGTGCTGCTCGTTTCGTGGCAACATCCGTTGCCTCGTTCCCCACGATGTCGATATGGCTCGGAATCCAACAGAGGACAATAGTCTTCCCAGCTTGAGCCAGTGATCCAGGACACCGTAAAACGTCCTGTAAAACGGTGTCGGGTGGGTTAAACTGTTTTAGCCACCGGAGCCTGCTCAGTGAGTCGGTAAAAATGACATAAGAGGCATCCCGCCCCACTTCAATAAAAGCGAGGGCCTCTATGATCGCCACCAACCCTGAAGTGTAAACAGTTGGATATAGGGAAAACGATCTTGACAGAGGCCCAGTAACAAATGCATTGCCCACACCAGCGTCAGTCTTGGATCCACCTGTGTAAGTTGAGATGTATCCCTCGTGCGAGGCTGTGTTCTAGCGCACGTGACAGTCGGTACTGTGGTGTAGCACGGTCCTTTCCAACCGAGTGATACATCTATTATAGGAGTAGTATCTTGCCATGGGGGTGTTTGAGTCAGATTTGATCGCATAATTCTCTTCGGTCGAGTCCCACCGTCATCAAAAAGCCTGAGTATGCGAACGCAAAATGGGGTGCCAAGCGGTTTAAAATTAGTTAGTGCACCGATCCTCCAGGAATCGAGTTCATGACATTGACAAAGGCATGGACCGAACAGCCGCCACACTGACGAAACAATCATATTCGGCTGCCACAACCTTGAAATGTACCAGTACGATGCACGTATGTTTGTAGAAATGTACAATGTACCACTCGTTCAAACCGAGAAACCCGAAGGTAGAGCATCGGGTGGCACAGCGTACAAGTTGGCACAGCGCACACTTTCCCGATTGGAAAATATAGGTCAGAGAGGTGTACAAGACGGTACAGCAGGACCCTACGAAACTAATTGCATCGAGTACGCTTATATGCCAATTGTTTGATTGTGCAAAGCTGAATCCAGACCGTTCCAGACCAGCGGACATTTTGCGAAACGACAAGCAGCCGAACTTTAGGCGGCAAGCCGAGTTGAGTTGAGTTGGGGTCCCGGAAGTTGTCTATTTCTCAATGACACCAGGGTAAAAATTGGGCGTAAAATTTGACAACTTGATGTTTAAAGAAAATCGAAAGGGAACGTTCTCACAAATTAAAACTGTATTCAAAATGTTGGCGAAAAAGTAGTTTTTGAAAGTTTTCACAAATATACTGCTGCAATTGTATTGAAGTATTGTATCTTACTACCCCGTAACCGTTTACGGGTCTCTGAAACATTCCTTCATCCAAGAGATATTGCATTTTAACAAGATAGGTGCATGGCAGAATGTCATCTTGAAAGTCACAATGCGGGGAAAACACCGATGTCCAGTGAGACAATAAATCATGTCCGGGGCCTAAGATAATCCATTTGATGAAACACGAGCCAAATGTGAGGGAGTGGGGTGCTGAACTAAGCCCTCCACCGGCTGAGCTGGCATGAAATGGCCCGTTTGCTGGCGCCGCTGGCTGTTGGTGCTATGGCGGCCCATGGTGCTGAGTTCGCACCGTTTCTGTTCGGAAGTCCAGAGACGCACATGTAGGCATCCCCTATCGTCTCCACCTTGTAGACGTCGTAGCGGTCTATCCGGCTGTCGAACACCTTGTATAGCACGTTCAGGAAGGTTACCACCTGCAATGCAGTCGGGCACAACATATCACCACCTGTAGCCTGTAAAGCACCCCATCACCACCTGTAGCGTAGTCAGACACACCCTATCGTCACCTTTAACGCAGTCGGGTACATCATATTACCACCTGTAGCCTGCAAAGCACCCTATCACCACCTGTAGCGTAGTCAGACACACCATATCGTCACCTTTAACGCAGTCAGGTACAACATATCACCACCTGTAGCCTGTAAAGCACCCCATCATCACCTGTAGCGTGGTCAGACACACCCTATCGTCACCCGTAACGCAGTCAGGTGCACCATATCACCACCCGTAACGTGCAACACAGCCAGTCGGCGGCTGACCCTGACCGCGCGCGGCCGGTCAGGTCGCGGCGACGTCAGCCGAGTGAGCCGATTGCCGAAGGGAGCGCCAGGTCGGTCGTCCGTCAGTGGCAGCGAGCGTGGACCATGGCAAGCGCGGCAGTGACGGATAGCGCGGAATCGGCTATAGGTGCCGGGACGGGGACTGGGAGCAGCAGGTGGCTCCGCCTGGTGGCGGAGCAGAGGTGCGCTAGTGACGGATAGCATTTCTGGATTTGAAGAAAAAAGAACGAAAAGAAAGCTGGTCCGGTCAGGGGCGTCGCCACCGGGGGAGCAGCGGGGGCAATTGTCCCCTGCCGTAAGACTGGGGGCGCCGCCCCCTGAGATTTGAGGAGGGCCTCAGGACGAAAAGGAGGCCCCCAGGACGAAAAGGAAGCCCCCAGGACGAAAAGGAGGCCCTCAGGACGTAAGAGGCCCCCAGGGCGGAAAGGAGACCACCAGGCCGAAAAGGAGCCCCCAAGACGAAAAAGAGATTCTACAAATTAGGGGTCTCCAGGAGGAGGCCCATAATTTATAAAAGAAGTCACCTAGGAGAGAGTAGAAGGCCCCAAAATCAAGCGAGTGCCAAATATTGACACGGGGGCCCCCAGGACGAGTAGGTGGCCCTCCAGGACGAAAAGGAGGCCCCATGATGAAAAGGAGGCCCCAGGACAAAGGAAAAGGAAAAAGAGCGGACTCCAGGACGTAAAAGAGGCCCTCCAGGACGAAAAGGATGCCCTCCAGGACGGAAAGGAGGCACCCCAAGACGAAAAGGAGACCCTCCACGACGAAAAGGAGGCTCTCGGGACGAAAAGGAGGCCCCCAAGACGAAAACGAGATTTTAGAAATTAGGGGCCTCCAGGAGGAGGCCCATAATTTGAAAAAGAAGTCACCTGGGGGAGGGTAAGAGGCCCCAGAAATAAAGAGAGTGCCAAAAATTGGCACGGAGGCCCCCAGCATTGCAAAGGAGTCTCAATACGGAAAGGGAGGCCCAATAAAACAAGAGGAGGCCCTAAGCCGGAAAAGAAGGCCAGTGGATATGAGATGAGGTTTCGGAGCAGGGACGTCGCTACCGGGGTGGGGGCAGCGGGGGAAAGCGGGGTCTCCACCCCTTGCCTTGAGACTTAGGGGTGGGGGCGCCCCCTGTAATTTGAGGAGACCACTATCCGGAAAGGCATAAAACAAAAAGGTGAGCAAGGAGCCCGATGGAACAGAGGATGATGCTGTCAAGGTGGATCCAAGATCGATAACGAGGCCCCCAGGAAATATAATCAGGTTCCTATAAGAGACATAGAACAGAGATTGTGAGGAGGCCCCAATACGGGAAGGGAGGCCCCAGAAAGTGAGAGGAGGCCCGAAGACGGAAAAGAAAGCCAGTGGATATGAGATGAGGTTTCGGAGACGCAAAAATAGGCACCAAACAAGTAAGGTTCCACCAAAATAGAAAATGATGATCCAGAGACATGGCAGGGGGCACCTAGTTCGGAAGAGGGCGACACAAGGTTGGAAATAAGACCCCATGATAAACGAGGAGGCCCTAAAATTGGAGATAAAGGCCATTGGATAAGAGAGATAGCTCCCAGGCGGAAAGGAAGGCTCGCATATGTCCAAAAGGTCCCCGGGAAATAGCAAGGCCACTGAGATAAGAAAGGTTATGTAGAATTTGGTAGAGGAGGAACCTGGGAGAGAAGAGGAGTCCACCAGGAGATAGGATAACACCCTTAAGATGGGCGAAGTTCGAATCAAAACGCAGAGCAAGAGGTCCCCAAGACGTGAGAAGAGCCTACTTTGAAAAAGGACTCTAGTAGAGAAATGAGGGCCCTGCCGGACTCGAGAGGAGTCCCCCAAAAAGGAGTAGGTCTACAGAACTGAATGAAGCCCCGAAGACCAGAAAGATTTCCAAGGAAATGAGAAGAGACCCTTAACATGGGAGTGGTGATAGGTATGAAGGGGTGGGAGGTTTCCAAAATTGAAGATTCCCTGAAGACTGGTAAGGCTTTGCCAGGATAAAGGAGGAAGCCCACGAAGCGTGGCATGAGGCCTCTAATTTGGCAGATAATGCCACTGGGACATAAGAGGAAGCCCCATGTCATGGTAAAGGGCCCCAGGATGTAAGAGAAGGCCTTTCAAGATAAGAGAGGAGGACAATGAATATGGAGGAGGGTAGGACATAAGACGTTGAACACCGGTAAAGAGGCTCCAGGATATGAGACGAGATACTTATGACACACGATGAGGCCTATAATTTACAAGAAACCCCTAAGAGATGGTAAAAGTCGTGCCGGGGTGTTTCATATTTAGAGCATGGACCAAAAAATCCGGCAGGGGACCTTGAAAATCACGCTGAGCCTGGGTGTACCAAACATTTGCGACCGGACCATGAATATATATATATATATATAGTGGAACGACGGGTCGTACCATTCCACAACAATCTCATTGGAACCAAAACAAATGAAGCCAGAGCAACAAAAACACTCCGGACATGGGTCCAATTCTGAAAAACATTCACAAAACACACACACACACAAAAACACTCGAACTCTGGACAATGACGCCAAAAAACCTAAAACGTTTTAGACCCAAAAAGTGCCCAGGTAGCTAAAGCTCGCGCTAGGATCCAAGCAAATGACGTCGGGGCCCAGAAGATGACATTCAACTATATATATAAAAATCGCGTCGCAGCCCTTGAAAATCACCCTGGAGGCCCAGAAGGGCGCGCCGGGCCCCAAAAGTTGCAGCTGCTCCAAAATTCAATTCTTAACCAGAATGTCACTCTGGGACAAAAAAAAATCCTTCAGTGGCCGCAGTGCATTCAAAGGGCAAATTCCCCCTCTATCCTGAGAGACATAAGCTCCCAAGAATCGTGCCGGGGCTCCAAAACTCGCGCTGGGGCCACCAAAATTCGCGTCGGTCCACCAGAATTCGCGCAGGGGTCTCTCGCGATTAAGTACTTCGGGCCCTCCGAAAACTCGTTCCGAGGCTCGAAAACTTGCAATAGGAACCGCCAAAATCGCGTTGGGGCAACAGCTAAGTACAACGCATCCCACAGTCTAAAACCTGTCCTCCAAAATATCGCGCTCGGAACCCACAATTCCCATCGGTAGTCCCGTCGAAGCTCCAAAAAGTTGGCGTTTAGGCTCACACGTAAGAACAGTGTGACCACAAAACGAACTCGATATGCGAAAAAAAAATCAAGCTGGAGCCTTCCAAAATAAGAATGTATTTAATAAAATAAATGTCCTGTTCAAGAACATGGCTCTGGAGCGCCAAACATGCAACCAGATGCCTTCACAAATTGCGTGTGGCACTGAAAAACATACCGTATCTAAAAAAGTCGATGTAAGATGCAAAAACACGGCGCCAGGGACCCGAAAAGTCAGGCTGGGATTCGGAATTTACAACAACAAAAAAAAAATCCACAAAAATCTCGTTGAGCCCAGAAGACTGGCGTTGGGTCCCCGGAACCACGCGCCTGGGCGCGATTAATCGTGCTGGGACTAAGAAGCACCGCACCGAAGCCACAACATCGTACTGGAGCACCACAAATGTGCGTAAGAAGTCCCCAAAAACACAACAGGAACCTAAGAACATAACGAGGCCGACAATACAACTGGCCCTTCAAAAGGCACATAGTCTCCCAAAAAGCGACAGGGCCTTAACATGCCTGAACCTCTAAAAAAATGCACAAGGAGCTCTTATGGCACACAGAGGTCATAAGGACACACCAGGGCCTGAAAAGAGGCTGGGGCCGCAAATGGCAACATGGTTCCAAAACGAACAAAAGCACCGGGTGTTAAATGAAGACATCGGGATCTTCGAAAACGCCCTGACACATAGAAAATCATCGGTGTCAAAAAAACAACAACACACTGAAACGAAGAGGGGTTTCGAAAATGCATTAGGCCGCTGCGCAAAAAGACGCAGCGGGTCCAACAAAGAACATTGAGGAAGGGCCTCGGTTCGACAGCCGTTCTGAGAGGATAGCAGCAAAGATATCCGGTGCGTCAAAGCTGATCGGAATCCGCATTCCATAACTACCAGAAAATGTGGGAGGTAGGAAATTAATGATCGGATTTAATTACTCGACTTTTCGCAGCGAGCGCCCATACTAAGCATTGCAGCACGTCAAATATGGTACAAGTTTATCATGTGACAGTAATTAGCAAAAGGCAGAAGGCCTAGCAGAAACCGTAGCATCGCACGAAGTGTTGCGAATGCGCCGAATGCGCGCACGTGCACGGACATTGGCGTCCTGGCGACCGGGTGATATGAACTGGAATGCCTGAAATTGGGAAATTTTACATTTCAAAGTCATGAGCAGTATATTTTAAACTCAAGTTAGGGGTTTAATACATTTTCTAAACTCCTGCTCGTTTTAGCGTTTTGTTGCTTTTTATGGACCGAGGATATTTTTAGGTGTCAGGTCGTTTTCGAAAATCCCGATGTGCTTATTTAACCCCTGGTCCTTTTGTTCGTTTTTGAACCATTTTGCCTTTTGTGGTTCCAGCCACTTTTTCAGACCCTTGTCCATGGTTCAGGCATGGTCCCCGTGTGGCTTGAGAGCTTCCAGTGTATTTTTTTAGAGCTCCAACGCATGTTTATTTATGGCTGCAACGCATGTTTTGAGGCCCTGCCGCCTTTTGGAGATTGTTTGCTTCAGAGCGTCAGTTGTATTTTCGGCCCCAGTTGTGCTCTTGGGGTCCTGCTGTGTTTATTCGGGGCTTCTAACGCACATTTGTGGTCGTTCGGTTTTGGGGCTTCGGTGCGATTTTTATGTGTCCCAGCCTGACTAATCGCTCCCAGGCGCGTGGTTCCGCTTACCCAACGCCAGTTTTCTGGGCTGAATGCTATTTTTGTGGATCTTTTCTGATTTTTTATCTCAAAAGTCCGAATTCCGGCCCGACATTTCGACACCCTGGTGCCATATATTTGTATCCCACCTCGATTTTTCGAGATTCGTTTTTTTCGGCGGCGTACACAATTTGTGAAGGCATCTGGAAATATGTTCTGTGCTCCAGAGCCATTTTACCGACCGGGGCATTCATTTTTGGGGAATCCCTCTTTTTTGGAGTGCTCCAGCTTGACATTTTTGGATACCGATCCGGTTGTTGTGGTATGGGTGTAATTTAAGCAGCGTGAGTTGAGTTATCAAGAGATATCAAAATAAAATCGTAGAATTGGGTGGGGGAATTAGGGTTGAAATCCGACGAATCAGGAAAGATAGTGGTAGATTAGGCACCTCCACAGGATAATTTAGTTGATAACTAATCATTTGATTTAGATAAGTCCCCTTTGAAAAAATTGCGGTCGAAATCCAAGGCACGTGAACTAATTCGTGAAGAATTTGTTATTTTAAGTTGTTTGATAGGTGCCTCGCAACCAGCACCAAATGTTAGAAAAATTCGCAAATTCTTAAGATTCCGATCCGAAAACCAATGTAACCCACTTCTTGTTGTTATCTTCGTGAAATTATCGTCCTAGGACTGAGAAATGATCGCTTAAGCTTTGCTTAGGGCATCACACTGGTGGTAATAAATAACAGTAGTGATAAATCTATCTATATTCAGTTAATCTTGGAGGACATAACGGTGGGTTGATCAATGGGACATGTCTGAAGGATATGCTCAGCATCAGCTTCGCCATAATCTAGAGGCCAGCGGGAAGATTCTTCTGTTCGAAAAAGCATTGAGACATTGGTTGGTTTTGACACTTAGGTATTTATCCACATATTACTAATTTATACCTTGTTATGTTCCAGTTTTCAGCAAAAAAAAATATTGTTTTTGCGTGTTGAGTAAATAATGCACCATGCCAAGAACAAACAGTACATGAATATGAAATCATGTTTCAAATTCCCGAAACATACTAAGGGCCTAAAAACAATAGGAGGCCCTAACACAATGGAGGCCCCTTTTCGGGAAGCAGGAAGCCCCCTTTTGATCTTGCCCCCTGGAAGAATTTCGTGGCGACCCAACTGGGTCCGGTAATCTTCAAGCATTACCCTCCACACCTTTTTATATCAACAAGGTATCCAAGTCATCGTCGGCTGACAGCCAGTCAGCCGTTAGTGACGTCACTGGAACGTACCGAGAAACGCCTCCGTCCGTGCGCACTGAATGAGCCCGGGAGCGTCACCAGGAATATTCATAACACTCGCACGTCCGGAGGTCCGCGCCAACTTCGCATGTCCGGGGGGGGGCAGATGTCTGCCCCCCTACGATCTCTAGAACTATGCTAGCTAGCGACAAACGAAAAATGGCGTTGGATAGCAGGCGACAGGCTCTATCGAAAGTGTTTCGGTCATTTTTCGCTCAGGTCAACATTCAGGTCACTGGGTCATCATAGGTCAAATTCGACCAGATCAGGTGGGACTCAGATATTGACACATATCTCAGGACTTGCAAACAGATAGAAACAAACGGCGAACGCCTTTCGACAGTCCTTGAAATGCGCTACCGACAAAAGGCGGTGCAATTTAAGGTCAGGCCAACCGAAACTATGACCTCAGGTCAAGGACATGAAGTCGCCTAGGGAGGTCATGTAATGTATCAATCGACACGTCTTGGCGATACAAGAACAATGACGGTAATTTCAGCCTTCTAGCTCAATGCAGCGCGATATAATGCGCAAAAATGTGTAGTGATCTCAGGTGACCTCAGATGACCTTCGCGAGGTCACTGAGAAAAAATGTCAGCGGTAACATTGAGCATAGCTTCCAACTACATGGCACAACGTTTTGAGATCATTCCGAGCGCAAATATGTAACCAGGAAACATTTGTATATTTTACCATAGCCCTATAATGGGGAAGCCATGGCCGCGACCTGACCTAAGGTTATGGTTCCTTCCATACATATTATGGTTCCTGGTGACGTGTTATAAGGTTGAAATCAATCGCCCAATTATTGTGGAAGTTATGCCACCTAGAACTCCAAGTGTACTTGTGCCACTTCACCTGATCTGATGACCTGACCTGAGATGACCCAGAGTTAAAAATGTATGAAGATATGCGGAAAAGACCAATGAACAGCTATGCGAGGTTTGGCTTTGCCAACCCGATAAGTTTGGCGGCAAATGAGGAAAAACCGGAGGGGGCAGATATCTGCCCCCTGCCCCTTAACACGTGCGCGTGTTAAGGGTTCGATGTGATGCTCATTCAGGGGCGCCAGCAAAAAAAATATGTCTCGGAAGCTGTTGTGGAGGTATACCTTCAGGGCTCACAGGACATTTCCCTTCGAGGGGTGGTGGTCAAGATAGCACGTTAGGTGCGCCACGAGGCTTTTCTTGTTTAGGGGAAGGTGTGCAGATTCCACTTGACGAGCGTCACCAGTGTACTCTCCCCAAGGAATGTAGACTCAGATGCCACTTCAGGGGCTTCATCAACAATTTTCCATCAGGGCTGGTGCTTCATATGGACTTCCGGACATCCGAAATTTCATTCTGGGAGTGTGTGGGAGAAGAACAGTTGTGCAAAAACCAAATCAGGGGCGTCACCGGGGATCAATCTCGAGGGGCACTGCTTCAGATGGAACCTCGCAGACGTAACATGAAAGAACATCGCTTCATTTATATGCTGCAGTTGTGGTGGTGCCAATTCAGTAGGTCACCAGCGAAAATTCGCCCCGAGCTTACTCCTCTCGCAGCGTACAGATGTGTCCCCAGGAATCTGTCCATGGGATGCGATTGTGGTGGTAGCAATTCAGAGACGTCAGCAGGGATTTGTCTCCAATGTGAAGATGCAGCGATTTGAGTGAATATTTGATAAATTATACGAATCTAAATCTAACACAGATGGGCGAATCAACGATTATCTGACTTCCATCAATTTCCAGATATTGACCGAAATGGAAAATAACCGTTGTGATGGCCGTATCACAAATGAGGACTGGCATGATGATGGATGATGAATACCAGAGCACCTTCTGTTTTAGGATTTTAGAAGGAGTTTTTCCTTTGTCTTCTGACCAGGCTTGGGGAGCATAATGGCATGTAGTTAGCCGATCAGTGGAAGGAGAAGGTTCGGATGTTTGTCGCCCAGATGCGAGGAAAGCATGAGGCTGATGTGCACTATTCGGCAGAAGGTCTTAATTGGTCGACTTTGTGTGTAAAAGCTACTGCAGTCTAGCAAGATGCGACCTATGATTAACATGGTGTTGCAGGTGTCGCAGTGAGATGCTTCCTGGTGGCCATCCTCTAGTTGAGGCCGTGCATGTTTCGACAACCAGTTCTAAGTCTAATGAGGATGACAAACTGTTGGCAGTGCGACTGACTTGGTGTGTTCCACGCACACCTCTCACCAAAAATAATGTTAGGTACCATACTCCAAGCAAATATCGTGTCGCTACTCTGCAACAGTTAACTGTTTGACGTTAAGACTACTCAGGACTCAAGACTCGGACTCAAGACTAAGACTGCTCAAGACTTGTGTCGTAGCTCTAGTAAGCAACACTGCCTGCATTGCATATTGACGCTAGCAAATATTTCAAGACTCGTGGCCAGAGGAAAGCGCCTTAGAAGCCGCGGGTGAAACCAAAATTTATATTTTTATCAATATCTAAAAACCTGGTAAGCGAAGAACGGAAGATGAAGAAACCATGGTGCAAAAGTTTAGTCGGTTTGTATTGAGTAGTCTTAACATTGAACAGTTAACCGTTCCAGAATTGTGACACGATATTAGCTTGGAGTATGGTACTTAGAATTACTTTTGGTGAGAGGTGTGCGTGGAAGACATCAAGTCAGTCGCACCGCCAAAAGTATATCATCCTCACTAGACTTGGAACTGGCTGTCGAAACAAGCCCGGTCTTAACTAGGAGATGAACCACCAGGAAGCATCTCACTGTGACACCTGCAACACCATGTTAATCTTAGGTCGCATCCCGCTAGACTGTAGTTGCTTTTAAACACAAAGTCGACCAATTAAGACCTGCCAACAAGTGGACTTCACCCTCATGCTTTCCTCGCCGCTGGGCGACGAACGTGCAGACTTCCCTCCACTGGTCGGCTATGTGCTTTCAATCAAATTAGCGGGAGCATTGTAGACACCACACAACCAACACGTACTGTATGTCCGCGCAATCACTCACAGCAGTACCGGACGGACATGGCCGATGTACGGCAACCAGGTCCGGTCGACTCTAGCGCCACCAGACATTTCCCAACCCGCGGCCACCGGCGAACAGCGCGCGCCATTACCGACGCAAAAGGTACCAACCAATAAACAAACAATAAACAAACTCACAGCAGTACCGGACACATCCGTGTCCGCGCAACCACTCACAACAGTACCGGACACAGCCGTGTCCGCGCAACCACTCACAGCAGTACCGGACACATCCGTGTCCGCGCAACCACTCACAGCAGTGCTGGACACAGCCGTGTCCGCGCAACCACTCACAGCGGCATCGGACACAGCCGTGTCCGCGCAACCACTCACAGCGGCATCGGACACATCCGTGTCCGCGCAACCACTCACAGCAGTGCTGGACACAGCCGTGTCCGCGCAACCACTCACAGCAGTATCTGGACACAGCCGTGTCCGCGCAACCACTCACAGCGGCATCGGACACAGCCGTGTCCGCGCAACCACTCACAGCAGTGCCGGACACAGCCGTGTCCGCGCAACCACCCACATACCCTCGACACACACCGTGTCCGCGCAACCACTCACAGCAGTACCGGACACATCCGTGTCCGCGCAACCACTCACAGCAAACCGTGTCCGCGCAACCATCACAGCAGTTCCGCGCAACCACTCACAGCAGTGCTGGACACAGCCGTGTCCGCGCAACCACTCACAGCAGTACCGGACACAGCCGTGTCCGCGCAACCACTCACAGCAGTACCGGACACATCCGTGTCCGCGCAACCACTCACAGCAGTACCGGACACAGCCGTGTCCGCGCAACCACTCACAGCAGTGCCGGACACAGCCGTGTCCGCGCAACCACTCACAGCAGTACCGGACACAGCCGTGTCCGCGCAACCACTCACAGCAGTACCGGACACATCCGTGTCCGCGCAACCACTCACAGCAGTGCTGGACACAGCCGTGTCCGCGCAACCACTCGCAGCAGTACCGGACACATCCGTGTCCGCGCAACCACTCACAGCAGTACCGGACACATCCGTGTCCGCGCAACCACTCACAGCGGCATCGGACACAGCCATGCACAGATGGCATCTGATGTAGACGAGCCAAATCGTTTTGCCACTCGACATAAATGCCTACCTGGTTTATTGGTTGGTTCACGACACACTTTATGCACATTCACAGCAGTACCGCCACACTGTTTCGCCGGTGGGCCGCGGGATTGGGAAATGTCCTGAGTGGCGCTAGAGTCGAACCCGGGACCTTGGTACCCATAGCCCGACACCTTAACCACTCGAGCCATCCCCCCCAAATGCCTACCTGGATATGTCAACAGAAGTAGATGAGCCGACTTGCAGCTGACATACCGGGGAACCGTTATCTAGCGGCGCCATCGAACGCAGGTAAGCCAAATTGCAAAACACCGCTCTAACCCTACACAGTCCTGCGAGAACTCGCCCCTCCCCGCGGAATGGTACTAACAACTAATAACCACTAACACGAGGAAGCCAGTGTGAGAGGCGGTTTGTAAAACTACCTCCTTGCCCGCACGATGAAGACCACTCGGTGCTCCTGGACAAGAGAAGGGTGATGTCGGTTCCCTAACAAAATTAGTTTGCTTGCCAACATTCCCCTACACCAGATACACATTATGTTGTGGACGAGTAAAGTAAGCTGAGCTTGATCATCTGGGAGACTGTCAGCCGGCCACCCCCGCCTTCAGCACCTTAACGCCACATGCACCACAACGAAAACTCCTGGTTTGGAAAACTCCTGGTCCTGGTGGAAAATATCTGCCTTGGTTTGGCTTGCAAAGCCCACCCGTTTTAAAGGCGGCGCAAATGACTTGTATGGTCCGGTACGCCTCTAAATATCCCCCCACACCACATATAACCAGCGGAGAACAGTCGAATGGCAGGCTATCTCACTGTGAAGATCTGCTCACCTGAATGGGTGTGCTCTGTGCAGAGATCTTGGTGAAGCCGACGATATCGCTGAAGTACACGGTGACCGACTCAAAGGACTCGGCCGGCACCTGACCTTTGCCCTTGAGCTGCTTGGCAATTGGCTCTGGAAGCATCTGATACAGCAGGCGGTCTGCCTTCTTCTTCTCCCTGGAAATTTCCATTGTCTTCGCCGTCACCATCTGGGTAAATTCCTGCGGAAGACGTTTCTTGTCAGCTTGATACCTGGACAAGCATTAGTTTCTGTCAACTTGACATTTTATCACTGTCCATTTACATGACGTTTTTCAAGATCTACCCAGGTACATGCGAAACTCGAGATGCATTCGTTATCACTCACCTCGCAACCCATCAATTTACTAGGACGTGAATGAGGCCCACCATTTGCTTGACTCTCCTAGATGTTGCTGGCAGATTCTGACCTAAACCAAAATTTAGTGCAGCATGCTTCCTTGTTTCTTTTATTGTTTACTGCTCGTCTATTGGATGGTTCACGGCACACTTTATGCACATTCGCGGCTAATGGCATTCGCCGCCTACACTGTTTCGCCGGTGGGCCGCGGGATTGAGAAATGTCCTGAGCGGCGCTAGTATCGAACCTGGAGCCTTTGGTACCCATAACCCAACACCTTAACCACTTGGCCATCCCCGCCCCTTGTTTCTTTTATGAATAGTCCGTTGCTCATGGTCACGCGAACAGGAGTGGACCAGCTATTTTATTCGACGACACAGACACCACGTTAGCACCAACATAAAACATAACACTCCCAGCAAATAGATCGCAACGCGAAACCAATATACGATGTCATAATAAGCTATATAGCTGTATACATAATATCAAAGGTAACT
The DNA here is from genome assembly GCA_034440575.1 of Imbricaverruca yamaguchii. Classification (NCBI taxonomy): domain Eukaryota; kingdom Metazoa; phylum Arthropoda; class Thecostraca; family Neoverrucidae; genus Imbricaverruca; species Imbricaverruca yamaguchii. Next base: position 838,743 of record JAOTOL010001411.1, on the reverse strand, counting down.
AACACGTGAGTGTTGGTTACCTTTGATATCACTCAACAGGTCACTCATAGATGATGATGATGGATGACGTCGGGTCGGGTCAGGTCGGGGCAGGTGGTGTCGGGTCGGGGCATGTGGTGTGGGGTCGGGTCAGGTTAGGTGGTGTCAGGTCGTGTTAGGTGAAGTGGAATACATGAGCTTCATTCGTGTGCACATGAGAGTAGATTGGCGTTGTCACCGCTTTCTCGTAGTTGCAAGTACAGTGAAAGAAGTGTTGCAGTACTGGATCTTACCTGCATTGTCAAGGCGATTTTGCGCACCAAAAGTATGATTACGGGCGATAGAACAAGGACCAGCACCAGCAGCAGAATGGCAACCATTTGTTGAGTGTAGGCCTGACTCACTTGGTTCTTCACATTCAACCTACGGCCAAACAGATCGTTATTTGTTGCTAAAATACACGAACGATTGTACAGAGAACTACTTCGAGTCGCCCCTCGGCTTTCAGATGGCACGAAACACAATTCATTTATGTATACGCCTGATTACGCTGCAGCTATTATTTGCTGATCTTTAATTAATGATACAAGTATACCCAAAAGAACATTGTATCCCTGTTGAAGCACAAGAACCTTGATGCAAATCATGGAGTCATTGCATGGATCGAACACGAGAAACGTCTAGCTTTACAAGATGTCATGATTGGTGTATTATTTCGGCTGTCTTATTCAAGCACATTACCTTATTTTATAATGAATCAAAATAGTAAAGGCGAACTGTGGGTGCTGCAAGGTTTTTGCTCCAAGGAACTACAATCAAATTCTATCAATTATAGTATGGAAGAAAACGTACATTCCAGAGCAAAAACTTTGACTATTTTGTACAGTAACTAAAAATAGCAGCAATGCATTTAATTCAGCCTACTGATTTCTCCTTGGCGATGGTGAGTTCGAAATAAGACGCCGAGGCAGAAGGAATGATTAAATGCCTAGAATGTTTGACATCCGAATCAGCATATCGATCGGCAGTTTCTCGAATACCATGTAGAAAAGTTAAATTCATACATGAAGAAATGTGCTGAGTGCATGGCGCCAGCCGGGTAGTAAAATATTGACTCTGGCATGAACTTTACTATAGGAACAGCATGGTCAATGCATTCTAATTGATGCTAATTTCACTGCAGACTTCACGGCCTTGCGCCGAAATTTAGTGCGCAAAGGTAAAGGTAGGTAAAAATCGTCACTACGGATTTAACAAACCTTTATTGCTTAAAAAGAATGCGAAGGACATACACGATGTTAGTGGAAGCTTTACAATTATGTTAGCAGTACGTTAAGCAATAATTTAAGCAAATTGTTTCCTTTGAAATATTCGCACTTACTTTGGCGATTCCCTGTTTCCAACTCACTCTCTACACCCCATAGCCCCTACAGACACCGTTCTGACTGGCCAATCATCGCTATCTCATCAACTGCGACCTTCGACCAACTCTATCACTTCAGCTCGAATGCAACTGCGCTTATCTCTGCTCATCTCTACTTGTCTATTTTCAAGACGTCATTTGGCAATTTCTCCGTCAACTCTTTGCCAGTCAGCTCTAGTATTCCTTCCTGTTTATTCTCCTTACCTCGGTACTCCTTACGCTACTTTACTCTACCTATAACACCTACACATACATACACACAAAAACAGATATCACCAACACGGTGGCAGGCTGGCAAAATCCCCCCCCCCCCCACACGGGATGATCCAGGAATATGCATGGCAAGGGACACATTTCCTTTGAAAGGAATTTTTGGCGGAAAAGGTCGTTGAGCGCATGGGATGGGTGGAGGGATGTACTCGAGCCATTGGCGGCACGTGCCTCCCCTGGAAGGCTCGAATACATCCCCACTTAACGGATTTTTCAGCAATATGTGCCCACTTGGAAGGAAAAGGCTGATCGATTCAGTGTGCTGAAGCAGCCCCCCCCCCCCAGTTCAACGGACTTTTAGCCGAAGGCGAAGTTATCACGGTAAGCGGACTAAATCATTTGCCCGTGTGTCGTACTTTGGATACGGTGATAGCGCCGCCGATGTCCACCCTCCCTGTTGTCTGATATATGTATGTATATATATATATATATATATATATATATATATATATATATATAATATAACACACACACACACACCAAGCGGTGGCACCGCCGATATCACCAAGCGGTGAGGCTGGCAAAACTCACACACATACACACACACACATATATATATATATATATATATATATATATATATATATATATATATATATATATATATATATATATATATATATATATATATATATATAGCTAGTCATGCTCGTTCCAAAGTTAAAGAAGCCCCACTGGTAGAATATGCGTCTGTTTTTAACAGTGCCATACAAAGCACCACTTCATAAAACAAAACTTTGACTATCGTCTTACCAAACATTCACAACCTGCCACTCGCCTGCCACTATGAAGGTGGCTGACACTCCTGGGTGCACCAGCACTGACATTTATATATACTCCATGAAAACAAGTTCAGAATGATGCAATTGTAAGCATCACACATAATGCATAGCATTCAGTGCTGTTGACAAGGCAAAGCAGCTTCGGCTCCCAACATTCATGACAGCAAGTCAGATACCACTTACGTGATTATATCCCTGAGCTGGACTTGAACATCCCTGAGCAAGTCCGCCATGGTGGTGCCGTTGGAGAAGAAGGAGATGGCGAATGCCGTGGAACCATTCCGCGGCTCGTTGTTAAGAATCTCGCCACGCCTGCAAATAAATTCCACCATGAATAAATATGTTTGAGCATCGAAAACCTGATTGGCGAATGTAGCCCAATGGCGGGATTCGCCCTGTGCGTACCCACATCAAACCTGTTGATAAGTTTAGCCCTGGACATTGCAACATTACAACAAAAGCGTACTGGCAGGTGCTGATTTGGTAATGCGACATCCAATCATAGTAGCCTTTATCCTTCTCACAGCATGACGGATTATTATTCCTAGAATACAGGGAGATTGTAATCATTTAATCCTAGCTAGGTCAGTGAATCCTAAGGTGATTTCATGGCCAATGCGAAGGCTAATACCATAAACAAGTTCCTTGTCTACAGTGCTGTGAATGGGGTGCAGGTACTTTTGTTAACCAAGTGTAATTTATTAGCAGTGCAGGTACATGTACAGCGCGGCGACATGCTCGACATGAATTAACTCGATAAAAGAGCATCTAATTGTATGCACGAAATCTATGAACCTAAGTTGGTCCTACCTGCCGCTACCCTATATTCGCAAGTTGTCCTCGCCGTCGCTGACAGAAAAAACATTGAACCTGATTGGCTGCCGTTGGCGATAGCAGCAAATTGCTGCGCCGATACTAGTGCTGAGAAGTGAACTCAGATTGCCCAATGCAAACATGTCCGGTACCTGGTGCAAGTAGGGCATGCAAGTTGCGAGCTAAATGAGCCGAGTTGGCAACAAGCTAACAAACAAACACTAACAGCGTTCGATAGAAAGACTTCCCCACTAAACATGCGGGTCTAGTTCAAAGTCGACCATGCAATGCAGACTCCCCATTTAAGAAGCCAAGGGAGGATCATTTTCACCAGCGAACTAAATATTCGCCGATGAGAAGGGCACTCATTCTGCATTGCCCGTCTCCTGCCACGCCGTCCACTTCCCGCCCGCGTACAGTGCAGTGGCAGCCTCACAGACGGATGTAGCTGTTGTAGCCCTCGAAGTTGTCGAAGATGATGTGGATCTTCTCGGACATCTCGGCCGAGTAGGAGCGCGTGTTGTTCATGTACTCCCAGAACAGTGTGTCGGAACGGACGGCGTGCGTGAGGAAGCGCGACGGCAGCTGGCCCAGCGAGAAGTAGCGCAGCCCGTACGTCAGGAACAGACTGAAGTGCTCCATCGATCTGATGATGTTCAGGTAGGACAGCATGTAGCTGAAATCAGGCGCTCTCGTCAGGCTAGCCTCGTGTGGACGTATTCGCGATTAAACTGTTGTAGAGTGCAGGTCTGTTAAATACACACGCACATAATTTGGAAGACATTTATTTGCGATGATTTGCTGCATGCGGTGTTGGTAGTGCTGTTACTTCCCACTACACCTTTGCCATAATTCTCAGTTTCTCACTTTTGATAACTTAATTTTGACGTTTTCTTGAAGCTGAATTCCCGGTTAGGTGCGAACAATTGGTTTTCGTAGCAGGCGCATATTTTATGAGGGCTCCTAGTGAACTGGTGTCCGTGGGCTGTTATGCTCTCCCATGACAACTGGTTAATATAACAGCGTATATTATTGCATTTTACTGTTCGCCTAGCTACTACGTTCTTGTTTTTGTGATCTTGTGAATGCACATGTGTATGTGGGTGTGCCTATCGGTTGGAAACTCTATAACTGCATACAATATCACGGCTACCTGATTTGCACAGTGGTTTACGACGGAATCTTTGGCGGATCCATGTGCCTGAAAGTTTCTTTGCGGAATACAGCACACTGTAGCTTTCAATGGTCATTCTTAATTGTTAGATGACCTTCTGTAACTGCCTAAGGACTCTTAGTAGCCGTCAGAAAGATCCACGTAACTGCACAAGGACCATGTCCATCAAAGGGCTCTTTGCGCACTGTAATTATGCAAGTGTCCCTATAACTGCCAGAGGGCCGCTTGCAACTATCAAAGGGCCCTGTATACTTTAAAAGGACCCTCTGTGGATACCAGAGTACCCTGCCTGATTGTAAGAAGGTCCTTTGGATCTGCAAAATGATCACTCATAATTGCGAAACCTTTGCAGGTGACGTAGAAGCACAAAACATCTGTCATGAAGTTCTCTAACGGTTGTGTGGCTCCACGGGGGATGATGGTTTGTTTTCTATGCTGGATGAGCGAAATGAAATGTGAGAAGAGGCATGGAAATGAAGCTCCACCTGCGTGGCGGTGGGAATTTCTCTGCGTTCATTTTTGTCGAATGGTCTGTAAAATTAAACCAAATCGCCCCTTGGGGCAAGCTTTTGTAACCGCTCGAACTTCAATGTCATGGATGTCGTGAATGTCAATGAAAAAGTGTGATGAGTGAGCCACACCTGGATTTAGATTAGGAAATACAACTTGCTTGTTGTGATAGATATCTCCACATGTGTATTGGTGTCAATATGGGGATAGTGCCTACTATACTGAGCTTATCCGAAAGAATACGACAAATGTTCGGTCATTGTGATGGTGATATCGACAGGTGCATTGCTGCCAAAAGAGGTAAAGTGTCTACTGTACTAAGCTCCTTTGACGAAATGCGACAAACGCAGTCATTGCAATAGAGGCCTTGACAGGTATATTGCTGACAATATGGCAGTAGTGTCCATTATACTGAGCTCCTTTGATAAAATACGACAAGCATTCAGCTATTGTGATAGAGATATCAACAAGTATAACCCTCCAATATGGTGGTAGTGTTTACTACGCTGAGCTCCTCGGATAAGACATGTCAACTATTTTGCCATTGTGATGGAGATCTCGACAGGTGTATTGCTGCAATATGGGGGAAGTGTCTATTATACCAAGCTCTTTTGATGAAATACGACATACGCTCGGTTATTGTGATAGAGATCTCAACATGTGTATTGCTGCCCTTATGGGGGCAGTGTCTACTACACTGAGCTCTTCTGACGAAATACGACAAACGTTCGTTCATTGGGTCGGTTTTCGTATGTTCATCTGCTGCTGATGATCAGTGTATGGAACACTGATGATCTTGGCATGGCTTGCTTTCGCTTGGCTTGCTTTCTGTTTTGCTTAATTCTGACACAATAGTGAAACATGCCTGTTCGGGTGGCAATATCAGCACAGCTGTGCAGAATGTCCCGACAAGTATGCTGCACGTGGCATGCTGGTTCTATTTTGTGGCACGAGCTGTACTCCCTTATGGGGATAGTGGATGCCAACAATCCAGCCACGATGGTCTTCCATCCCGCGAATATGTGGTCATGTTTCTGTTAAATGCAGAAGGCATATTATTACCGGAGAAGAAAAAAAAATTTGGAGTTTTTACGCTGCGCTGACATTTAGGTTTCTACACGGTCAGTTGAACGTAATTTGTGACACATCTACAACGGCAGATCCCCGCAGCTATTAACGAGATATATAGTATACCGTAGTAATTAAATCTCTGTCGAGACGCCACACACAAACTTCACTTCTCTACAGCTAGATATATCTAGTGAGAACAATGAACGGAGCATCACGACAACAGATCGTGTCAAAGAGATCAAGGTCGAGGTGTTGGCGACTGATAGGTCTATCGACCTGCTTCTCAACTCCTAGCCACTAACCAAGGACATTTAGGGTGAAACTTATCGCAAATAGCTACGTGAGCTTCTAGTGGACACCATGAAATTACGCAAATGCAACTTATAGGTCCAGGTCACGCATAGCAGGCATGGGAACTCACATAGTGCTTTTCAGTGTAAGAGCGGAATTGCACTCTAACTTGCAAAGTTAAATAGAAAAAGCAGTGAATTCAAGACAAGTGAACTCGGCAGGATGGACTCACAACGCATGGTGCCCAAAAACGTGATGAAATATCAAGTAGTAGCATTTAATCAGGCAACGTCACCCACTTTTATCAGCACACATTTCACGCCGTATCGACTTCCATAAGTAATACATTTTTGGGTCAATTCAACTTCAGGATCGCAGACTAACCTACAATACAACTTGTCGCAAAAATGATCGACATAGTTCACCTGACCTTAGGCGTTGGCGTTCACCTTTTGCGCGTCTGCACCTGCTACTGACCTCAAGGCGCTGGAGTCCAGCTTCCTGGCGCTCATACGCATGGCCATGACGTCCAGGAAGACATCGCTGAGCCGCGTGTACCAGGCAATCTTGTCTTGAATCTCCATCATGGTGCGGTTGATAGTGTCTCTAAAAAGGACACGTTCTCTCCATACCATGACGAAACAGTTTTGTCCACTGGGCGAACCGTGAACAACGTGTCAGCTTAAATATATGTGCCGTGTACTTGTTAAAATGGTACGAATATATTTGTTTGTTTATTTGTTTCTTGCCCACAATCTCCAACAGCATATTGTGCCCTTTACAGGAGAAGTCAGTAGCTTAAAACGTACACAGAACAGGTGAATAGTTTTCAGTTCAAACAGTCAAACGGCTGTCAGAACTCGTCGATGTCCAATGGCTCCGCGTCTCAGATGTCAGCATGTGACGCAGCACAGTATCTCACCACCTGTGTCTTAAATGCATTCATTAAATGCTCTCTCCTGGTACACCGGAAGTGACGTCAGCCCAGTCAGAGACCACCCCGTTACCTATCACCCGATGCCGGCGACCAGTCAGGTATGAGCGAATCAGAGAGATTATTTTGTCTGAAACATGATATGCATTTTCGAGCTTGTACAGTAACAGCTTATGGTTGACACTTTGGAAAGCCGAAGAGTAGTCCGTATAGATTGCATCTGTCTGGCAACCAGCAGCGATGGAATCCCAGGCGTGTCACAAGAAAACTGCCAGGTTTGAAGCACATGACATTTTTGGAATAAAACCGTGCTGGGTGTTAGTCAGTGCTGGCAAAATGTGATGACTCAAAACATTGTAGATGGTTTTTTTCTAAAATCTTGCCACACAGGCAAAGAAGTGAAATGGCTCGGTAGTTCGTCGGATTTTTCCGGTTGCTTTTCTTATATATTGGTGTGATATTTGCCTTTTTCCACTGATTGGGAAATTTTCCCTGCCTGATGGAAAGGATGCACATTTTGTACAGCGGAACGGATAATTGGTCAGAACACTCACGGAGGATTCGGGGACTGATATTATCTGGTCCACATGCTTTATGCGGGTCAAGTCCAATGAGAATCGTGTGGATTTGTTCTAATGAGGGCCGAAAGTATGTGAGATTAGACAGTCCATAGACCTGTAATGATGGGTACTGGGCTACATCCCGTGCTGTGAACTTGGCTGAAAAGGCTTTGTTCAACAGGTTGGCACGTCCAACGTCATCGCTGATTAACTTGTTTCCATCTAGCAGAGACGGAACAGAACCACTCATTTTAAAACATTAAAAAAATGACCAGTATCACTTTGGGTTTGTCTTAAAATCTTCCGCTAGTCCCCTCAGGTAACTGCAGTAGCTGCGTCCGATCAGACGTTTCAAGAAGTCGCGTTTGTCTGTAAATTCATGCCGAATGACACCGTCACTCGGGTGCCTTTTCATTCGACGATGTGCACATTCCTTCGCGGCTAGTGGACGCCTGGCCTCACCGTCAAACCAGGGCGGGAGTCTACGGCGAGCAGTCACGACTGGCACATGATCACGAATAGCAGCTTAGATTAACGAGTAAAACCTATCAACAGCATTGTCAACATCTAAGTCATCCAGCATGTTCCTCGGTAAAATTCCAAACAGCGTCGCAATGAATTAAAATCTGCTCTCTTGTAGTTGTAAGCAGTCGATCTTGTCACAGCTGGCGATGGCGTCGGCAGGAAGAACTTTGCCTGGATCTCGTCATGGTCCGAGTCTATAATTCCCTTCCGAACGAAGGTCTCTGTTGCGATGTCGATAGTGAGCACTAAGTCTAAAATGTTGTTGGCTCTGGTAGATTGAGTGACGTGTTGTCGCAGGCCTTGGAAATCACACGCTTCCAGGAAGCGGTTGGCCCTGGCCGTTTGTCTAAGCCTGACTGGGTTGGCCCAGTCTGACGCAGACGGTACCCAGCCAAGCTCAGGAATATTGAAGTCGCCCAAGACCACCAGCCGGCGTCCGGGTGGGAGCTCGCCTAAATGTCGAAAGATTAACACGAGTACAACTTGAGATCTATGACACAGCATATAACTATCAGGTAACTGTTAGGAAAGAGGAGCGGAATCACCTTCCTAGTTTTCTTGAATAACAAGAAAATTAGGAAGGTGATTCCGCTTCCTCGACATTCCTAGCTGCCTATATTGAGTTAATTGCACGTTTCATGACCCAGCAATCACAATGGCTATACGGAATGGGCGTTTTATCCAAGTATCAAGCACGGAACGACATGAGCACTTAGAAGATCGACCCTCAACGTATCTCCCACGTGATCGAAGAAGTGATATTCAAGCTCTGCTTAAGTACCCCGCCACCAAGCCTGACGGAGAAGTGACACCTTTAAGGCTGGTCAGTTACCGCACCAGCCAGCCAAGCAAACATTTCAGCAGCATATGGCTGCCATTGTTCCCAAACGAAATGTTAGATCTAAAAGACATACAATTTTAGCGTGAAAGTTTCCGAGCAAATTGGTCAACCCAGGTTTGCACAGCTACACGAAGCCGATATCAATGCAACTGTAATAGATCTAAATTATTCCATACTTGTCATGCAAATTTTAAATACCATCACTTCAATATGTTTCTCTCAATGAGTTTCTTCAGTTGTACTACACACCTCACAAGCGCAATGTGAAAATTAATTGACCAGAATTATTATGTTTGCTACTTTTGTTATATATATATATATATATATATATATATATATATATATATATATATATATATATATATATATATATATATATATATATATATAATATATACATCTGTGTGTATATATATATAAAGACATAAAGACATAAAAGATCAGTGCAACTATGAGCCACAAGGGCCCTTCTTGGTTGCACTCTGTACACTGAACCAGTTGCCCACCAAATATGTCAATCAGCCCTCCCTGTAATACTGAAAAGCAAGCCCTCTATTCTTATAATGATTTTTTCTGTTTTTAAAGATGTTCAATGTGCTGCTACTGACAATGTTTTCTGGCAGCTGGTTCCAGTGTTCTACTACCCTGTTGGTGAAGAAAGTCTGCCTTAACCGTGTTCTGCTGTGGTTAACTTTAATTTTGAATTGATGACCTCTAATTGCATCATTTCTGTTCAATTCAAACATTTCCCCAAGATATCCCCCTCTCCAGACCATGGACAAATTTAAAGGCCTCGATGAGATCTCCTCTCAGCCTTCTATATCTAAGTGAAAACATATTCAATTTCTTCAATCTTTCCTCATGTGCCAGGTTGCTTATGCCATTAACCATTTTTGTAGCACTCTTTTGTACTCTTTCTAAAAGCCAACAATCTTTTTCATGGCTAGGAGACCGAGCTTGGATGCAGTATTCCAAATGTGGCCTGACATATGCACAGTAAAGCTTCCTGATCACTTCCTCACTTCACTTCTGTAGGATACATTCCTATTTATTGCCCCGAGCATTCTCAGTGCCTTCTTCCTGGCTTCCTTGGTCTGTTCTGATGCCCCCAATTTTGTGTTTAGAATAAGACCCAAATCATTCGACTGTTGAGTCACTGATAGCACTTGGCCACCCATCAAGTATGGAGCCTTCATATGCTGCTTACCTACATGCATGATTTTGCACTTATCAAAATTAAATTTCATTTGCCATTCTTCGGACCACTTCACAAGTTCGTCTAAGTCTTTTTGCAGCGAGATATGCTCATCTTGACCTGCTATTGCCCTAAAGAACTTCAAATCATCAGCAAATTTCAAAACTTTACTGCTTAGGCCACTTTCAATGTTATTTACAAATACAATGAACAGTAGTGGACCCAGTACTGACCCCTGGGGGACTCCACTAAGAACATTTTGCCATGATGACTTTGTACCATTTAGCATCACTCTTTGCTGTCTATCTGAAAGCCACAACTCTATCCATTTTAAGATGATACCTGCAATACCATGGGACTGAAGCTGTATCATTAACCGTTTATGGGGTACTTTGTCAAAGGCCTTACTAAAGTCAAGATATGTTACATCAACCTGATTTCCCTGATCAAATTGTTCTGTGGCGAAGTTCAAAAAGTCCAAGAGGTTTGTGAGACACGATCGTCCTTTTCTAAACCCATGTTGAGTATCTTGAATCAATCTGCTACCTTCCAGATAACTAACTATTATATCCTTGATAATTGATTCAAGTACCTTGCAGACTAGGAATGTGAGACTTACTGGCCTATAGTTTTCAACTTTCCCTCTTTCTCCTTTCTTGAAAATAGGAACTACATTTGCCCTCTTCCAATCGGTTGGAACTTCACTTTGTGAATCTGATCTACAAAATATTATGCTAAGTGGAAATGCCAGTTCCTTTTCAGTTTCCCGCAACACCCTAGCATAAAAATCATCAGGTCCTGCTGCCTTGTTTGGCTTTATTTTCCTGATATGATTGTAAACAACATCACTACCAATGAAATCAACATCATTTGTCAGATCCCATGTCACTGAACTATGGTGTACGGTCGGCAGATTGGTCATATCCTCCAATGTAAACACTGATTTAAACTGCTTGCTCAGCTCCTCAACCATCTCACTATCCGCACCCAATGTAGTCCCGTTTACTTCCAGTGGACCAATTGTGCTAGAAACTTTACTCAGTTTTTTAACAATTCTAAATGCAGTTTTCTTAGCCTTAATTGCTTTTATCAAGTCTGGTGTAAGCCATCCTGACTTTCCTACCCTTCTTTTGCGTCTTTGCTTTTGGGGGACATCTAATCTGAATTTCCTTCAAGTAAGATTTGAACTTTTCCCACATTTCAGAGGCATTTCAATTGGAGAATTCTTCTTCCCATCTCATGGCACTTAAAGCCGCTCTCATGCAGTCAAAGTCTGCTCTATTGAAATTTGGAACCTTTACCAAATTATCCTTGATAATTTCCCCTACATGTGCCTTGAATCTAACTATGTTATCGTCACTTCTTCCCAGAGTTTCGCCTACAGTCAAGTCTTGAACCAAGTCACTTAAATCCGAGAATACAAGGTCCAAGAATGAGCCATGCCTGGTAGGTTCCGATGCAAACTGGTGTAAGAACAGGTCCAGGCAGGCAAATCACGCTATAACAAAAATCACAAAAAAATCACCAATATCGTCGGTGCGCCAAAAAAACAAACAAAACTCTTTAAAAAAAGCTTGGTTCTAAAAATATGCAGGACCCCTAAGAAAAATGTTATGCAGCCCTAAAACACGTCCGTAGACGAAGACACACAGCGGGTCAAAATGAACACCTGGCTAGGATCTCGGTTCGGCAGCCAGTCTGGGAACGTATTTAGCCAAACAGATGAGGTGCATCAGAGCTCAGTGGGCACCCAGATTTCTTAGCCATAAGGACATGTGAGAAGAAGAGAACTAATCATAAAATTTCATTAATTTTCCTAGCGAACCCAAATACGAAGCATTACACACATAGTACATGGCACAAGGCTATCATCTGAAAGCAAATAGCAAAACTTGGGAGGCTTAGCAGAAACCGGAGAATCGCACGTACTGAAGAAGCGAAGAAGTGAAGAAGCGAAGTGAAAAAGCGCACGATTGCGCCGAATGCGCAAGTCGGGCGCGCACGTGCACGAACGTTTGCGTTGTCGCGACAGGGCGTTGTCAACTGAAATTCATGGAATTGAAAAGTTTTACATTCCTGAGTGATTTGCACAGGCGTAGTTCAAGCAGCGTGAGGTGTCTTATTAAGAAACACCAAAAGAAAACCTTCGAACAGGATGGGGGTGTTAGGGTTATGATTCGGTGGTTCAGAAACGATGTTGGTAGATTGGGCCCCCTCCACAGGACAATTACGTTCGTCCCTAATTATGGTATTACAAAAATTAATGTGCCCCTTTGATGACCTCATCTAATATATGTGTATATATATTAGATGAGGTCATCTAATATATATCATATACCTAATTATGGTATATGGGTGTGTATATATGTAATATATATATATATATATATATATATATATATATATATATATATATATATATATATATATATATATATATATATATATATATATATATATATATATATATATATATATATATACATATATACATATGTATATATTTATATATATGTACATATATGGATACACTGCATGATTCCATGTACAGAACAAGGGGCATATGGCACAGAAGTGGCACGCGTAATCATTTCAGTTAGTTAGTTTTGCGATTGGATTTGCTAAGGGTGTACTTCAGCGGAAGCCATATTCAGCTTGGTGAAATATTTGAGCTATGACATTGGAAATATCGATAACTGAAATAATTGTGAGCATTTTGTATCGGATTTACAGCAATGCTACCCGCGTCAGCACAACTAAGAATCATTTCTTGCGACTCGAGTAGTAGCCAATTAGTTATATAGCTTCAAGCCTTCACCAAAATTCTTGCAGGTTTAGTGTTCTTCACCTGCAGGGGTTTTGGTGGATGACGTTGCTACATGCAAATAACATCCAACTATTAATTAATTTCGATATTTGGTACCAGGCTCCTAAAATTGCCAGTTCATAAAATGCACAAACACTAGCAAGTTGCTGACATACTAACCGTAAATCCTCCAGTCGGATTTGAAACTTGAGCTTTGATGAGAAGATTGGGAACTTCCTGAGATCGACCGCAGAGCGTATGTCCTCCCATTGGGACATTTTCTCCAACGTCAGATCCGTGAAGTCGAAAACCATCGACAGGTTGCTCCTGAACGTACGCCTGGAACGTTATCTGGAACTTACTCATACGTTTGCTTTCAAAGTACATTTTGAATCTACGCGCTTCAAGTTCAATTGAGCTATAGAGCAAGTATCGAAAGGTCGTCTTTATCATCACCATTCTACTTGAAACAGATACGTCATAAAAATCAGCTTAAACGTTGTGAATAGCAACAAAATGTTGCGCTTGGAGCTGTGCATGAAGCTTTGCCAATGTGTGCTTCCCGGCTATTCCATCTGGATTGCAGCGTCAAACTCATTTCTATTGCCTGGAGATTAACTTCAAGTCTTCCAAGTTTCCCTGTGTAACTAGCGTTTATGCAGTTGAGAATAAACTCCTTTCAATGTTTGTTATGATATCACCGAGAACCGCATGCTTCATGTGTAGCGGATACATTTTCGCGTCACTTAGCTTGTGCACATAGACATGATGAACAACTTTGATCCACCTACCTCAAGTTGAAGCGAAACCTAAGTCTTGTACTTACACCCTTGCGTTTTCAGACATGTCTGAGAGGTCCATAGCTGCAGAAGGGAGTTTCAGGTTAGTTGGGAACGATTTGTAAGGCATAAATGTGGATTGCTGTCATTTTAAATGCAAAATTCACCTCGGCTGTATCGATATCTCAGTGAATGACTTCAAATAGGGCTGTCGACAAATCGGGCATGCACTGATCAGGTGTCTTGCGGAAATTGTATTATGCATGACGTTTTTCTGCAACCGAAAGCAGAAATCCTACTTTTTCCGCTCATCACATTATCACATGCCTTGAGTTGATATCTTTCAAGGTATTTTGTGAGGATGGGAGCAAAATTCAGTTGAACATTAACGGCAAGTATTGTACTGCCGCATTTAAGATAACGGCAAAGTGCTTTAATGTCTTTATTTCTCACCACCAAGCATGTCATTAACGTGATGGTAATGAATGCAACGTAGCAGGTTCATGGCTGGTGGGCTTTTTTTGTTTTGATCTGGGTTTAAGGTCTGAAAATGGTGTCCTGAGATAAAGATAACTCGGAATACAAATTAGCATCGAAGCTGGAGGGTACTCTGTGACGAATTGTCTTGAAACTGTCTTGTACTCGCAGGTAAATAGTTAGATAGTAATCTGTCTGCCCCAACCTACTTACTATTAACCATAGCTGAAGGATTTTGCCCCACGCAATATGGAAAACTATCCATACACATCCGATAGGCACGCATCGGTACATCTACCCATTTGGCATACACCTGTCATTAGTATTCATAAAAATGTACGATATATACGCGTGTACACCTTCGGTTTTCTCCTATCATTGATATCGATAAGCATACGATAGGAACGCATCAATGCATACACCTGTCACCGGCATCCTCAACATCAACGTTGCGTAGTGATGATGTACAAAGAGCAGTGAAGACAAAGGAGGAAAACTGAGATATAGCCACGTAATAATGTGAATTTATTGTCCGTGGCGCATTGGTGTGGGCATATTATCGGTAAATTGGTGGGTGGGCTGTTGGGTGAAAAAGACGGGCTGTTTTCAGACATCAGTTGCAGACAGCTGATAAATAGGAAGTGAACAGAGAATGATGCATGCCCCTCTCACGGACCAAGGTTTAAAATACCCACGCTAACAACCAGAAGAGCGCTCATAGGTGAAGGTGTGGTAGCTCTGAGGACAGCCGGAGGGGAAGGGATGGAAAGAGGTTTGATTTTCAGGTCGATTACTGCCGTGCGACGCCATGGGAATAATGCCACATTCTTCTGAAAGATGGAATGGGCACTGGTACAAAGCCTACATCACTGCTACAAAGCCTACACCACTGCTACAAAGCCTGTTCCTACGGGATACTGCGGGTCCAATTCTTACCCTAGCAATATAGCCGCAGCAGCTAATGCATGTAAAACTACAATACACGCCGCGTGACGAAACACTATACACACACGAAGCACTGTCTTCTTTCTCATCCTCCTCCCGGGACGTCGCCAGGAGTTGTAACACCGAGTGAAGGAACATTGTCCTCCTCCTCCTCCCTGGACGTCGCCAGGAGTTGTCACACCAAGTGAAGATCATTGTCCTCCTCCTCCTCCTCCCTGGACGTCGCCAGGAGTTGTCACATCAAGTGAAGGAACACTGTCCTCATCCTCTTCCCGGGACGTCGCCAGGGTTTGTCAAACCAGTGAAGGAACATTGTCCTCATCCTCCTCCCGGAACGTCGCCAGGAGTTGTCACCCAGAGTGAAGGAACACTGTCCTCCTCCTCCTCCTTCCGGGACGTCGCCAGGAGTTGTCACATCAAGTGAAGGAACACTGTCCTCCTCCTCCTGGACGTCGTCAGGATTTGTCACTCAGAGTGAAGGATCACTGTCCTCCTCCTCCTCCTTGGACGTCGCCAGGAGTTGTCTCACAGAGTGAAGGAATACTGTCCTCCTCCTCCTCCTCCTTGGACGTCGCCAGGAATTGTCACACGGAGTGAAGGAACACTGTCCTCCTCCTCCTCCCGGAACGTCGCCAGGAGGTGTCACACCAAGTGAAGGAACACTGTCCTCCTCCTCCTCCCGGAACGTCGCCAGGAGTTGTCACACAGAGTGAAGGAATACTGTCCTCCTTCTCCTCCTCCCAGGATGTCACCAGGATTTGTCACACCAAGTGAAGATCACTGTCCTCCTCCTCCTCCTCCCTGGACGTCGCCAGGAATTCTCACATCAAGTGAAGGAGCACTGTCCTCCCCCTCTTCCCGGGACGTCGCCAGGGTTTGTCACACCAGTGAAGGAGCATTGTCCTCCTCCTCCTCCCGGAACGTCGCCAGGAGTTGTTACACAGAATGAAGGAAACACTGTCCTCCTCCTCCTCCTCCCGGGACGTCGCCAGAAGTTGTCACACAGAGTAGAGCAACATTGTCCTCCTCCTCCCGGAACGTCGCCAGGAGTTGTCACACAGAATGAAGGAACACTGTCCTCCTCCTCCTCTTCCCGGAACGTCGCCAGGAGTTGTCACACAGAGTGAAAGAACACTGTCCTCCTCCTCCTCCTCCCGGGACGTCGCCAGGATTTGTCACACCAAGTGAAAGATCACTGTCCTCCTCCCCCTCCTCCCGGGATGTCGCCAGGATTTGTCACGCCAAGTGAAGGAGCACTGTCCTCCTCCTCTTCCCGGGACGTCGCCAGGGTTTGTCACACCAGTGAAGGAACATTGTCCTCATCCTCTTCCCGGAACGTCGCCAGGAGTTGTCACACCAGTGAAGGAACATTGTCCTCCTCCTCCTCCTTCCGGGACGTCGCCAGGAGTTGTCACACCAAGTGAAGATCATTGTCCTCCTCCTCCTCCTCCCGGGACGTCGCCAGGAGTTGTCACACAAAGTGAAGGAACACTGTCCTCCTCCTCCTCCTCCTCCTCCCGGGACGTCGCCAGGAGTTGTCACACAGAGTGAAGGAATACTGTCCTCCTCCTCCTCCTCCCTGGACGTCGCCAGGAGTTGTCACACGGACTGAAGAAACACTGTCCTCCTCTTTCTCCTCCCGGGACGTCGCCAGGATTTGTCACACACAGTGAAGGAACACTGTCCTCCTCCTCCTCCCGGGACGTCGCCAGGGTTTGTCACATAAGTGAAGGAACATTGTCCTTTCGGAGCGTCGCCAGTATTCGTTACGATGGTGGTCTGTTGAATGGCCGGGGCGGGGAGTGGCCTCCTCTATCATGTTAGCTGGGGTCTGTGGCCCCATTCCAGCAGTGCCAACCGTGCCAGTAACCATTCCCCATTGCTCTATCATTACCGGGGGAGGGGCGGTGTCTGGTTACATCGAATTGCCATACCGCATTCGCCAACCGGTGAGGGCATCAGTCAAAATTTCTGGCCCCTGATGAGGAAGTTGGAATTCTCAGGAAAAGTGTTTTTGGGTCAAAACACTCCATTCTAAAAAAGGAAGACACGTAATGCACTTTTGCATTACACATATGCTCCCAATAGGGTACCTAGTGTTCTATTTATTTGAAAAGATTGTAGTTGACAAGGTCATCTAACGCATGCTTGGGCCATGGCTAGCATATCTAGCAGTGCTTGTCCTCTGCTGCTAGACACTTATAGTTACAAATTACGCAATGTCCAGCTCATGCCTAAACAAGGAGTTTGTTCAACAATCACAGGACATGTAACTAACCTCGAAGTCCAGAAGATAGTCAAAACCATCGACAACCAAAGCTGACGCCCTTGGTGCGGGCGTGGGCTACTCCACAGGCCGATAGTCTATACAAGTGGTGAGTCACTAATCACTAATCACTTACCACTATCCACTAGTCACTAACCAATAGCCACTAGCCACTAACTACTGGCAACTAACCACCAACAACGATCCATTAACCACTAAGCACTAGTCACTGACCACTAGCCACTATCCACTGACCAGTGGCTACTAACCACTAACCACTATCCACTGGCCACTAGCCACCAACCAGTAGCCACTAACTACTGGCCATTAGCCACGAACCACTGACCACTAACCATTAACCACCAGCAACTACCTACTAACCACTAACTACTAGCCACAAACCAATAGCCACTAGACATCATCCATCGACCACAAATGACTATCCACTCATCACTAACCACTGACCACTAGCAACAAACCACCAGCTACTTACTAGCCATTTACCACTAACTACTAGCCACTGACCCCAGCCACTACCTACTAACCATTAACCACTAACCACTAGACACCAGCCATTGACCACTAACCAATAACCACTAACCACTAGCCACTGACCACCGACCACAAACCACTAACCACTAGCCACTGATAATTTAGTTACCAATTACTAGCCGCTAGCCACTGTCGACTAACGACTAGCCGGAATGAATGGCTCCGCATTGGCCTGTTACGCGTCGAACCTGCTACATGACCAGATCCCCAGATCCCCAGATCCCCAGATCCCTGGAGCTCTCCTGGGCTGCTTTGAACTCTTCCCCTCGTGTTCTCCGTGAGCGAAGCCGTAAAGTAAGTTGTGCTGGATAACTTGATAATAAGCTCCCACTCGGAGCTGCGCCTTTGCATCACCTGCCACATAGTCGGCATCGACGGTAACGTCTACAGGCTTGTTTTACCATCGGGTACGTAAGCCCTGTCCTGCAGGTCTCCCAGGTCTCGTGCCGTGCTGCCGTTGGTGAAGATGTAGAAGGCCACCTCAGACCTCTCCAGCTGCAGAGCCGTCAGCAGCAGGCCGATGTTGGTCGTCTCGTCAATCTGTCGGCCAGACAAGTGCACTATCCAGGGTCAGGTCAACTGGTGACGCAATGTCAGATTAGCAGGTGAGGAGTGTCAGGTCAGCTGACAGCAGGTGCATCAGGTGGTTCAAAGTTTAATTTAGTTACATTTCTTATTTGGACTCAGGCAATGATGCGGAAAATGTACTTAAGTTAGAAAGAATAAGATCGTCTAGTAAAATGTGATGTCACTTCTTCATCTGATCATGATTCGATATATAAGTGAGACAATTGACACTCTCCGTCAGCCTTGTGTACCATGATCTTGTGTACCATTTCCTTGTGTACCATGATCAGAGGTGCAGCCACGGTGGCCCGACGCCCTGGGCCTCTTAGCAACCAAAGCGAAACAAAATTTATTGGTTAATCTAGCAAAATAAAATAACGATGCAAACCCAGCTTGTTTTTCGGCACGCTTCGCACACCAGTATTCTCTATTTCAGAAGAATTATTGGGGGATCGGCCCCCACATAAGAAAATCCTGGCTGCACCACTGAGCCTAATGGAAAGTAAAATGCGATGAAACTCCTTAGCCCACAGTGGCAAGGAATATTATATTTTTGGGTACGTATTAATTGCAATAAAGGTTCAAAGTTATCGATCGTAGGTCATTTTATTTTCATTTTTTCTCACATTCCCAAGCACATATGCGCATATTTTCTGTAAATTGCATCATATGCTCAAGCTCTTCACCAAAGATAATTTTCAAGAGGAATGACACTACTGAAGACAAGTAGTGTCATGCTGGAGACATGCCAAAGCATTTTCCAAAGATGTTTGATCGTTTTAACAGAGATATAATCAGATTGTATCGTGACCAATGGAGAGGAGAGCGATGGGGAAGCCACCCCTGGGCCAGCGAAGCCAGCGATGGGGAACCCTGCCTCCTGACGGGCCCTCCAGGCGACTCCATTATAAGGCTAGCTACGAGTAGCTAGCTGTGGCTAGCTAGCTCCAGCCCCTATGCTCATGTGAAGGGCTCCTGGACAGACGAAAGGGGCTCCGTGCTGACGGAGAGTGTTTCGGGCCGATGAAAAAGCCTTCGAGTCAACGGGACGAGTCACTCTCGGTTGAGGTGAGTTCGCCGTGGACTGGCCCAACGTGGATGGCTGCTACGTCGACAGAGGGGCCTCGGATCGTTCGATTAGTTCCCGGGCTGAAGAAAAACCGACCCAACATAATGTCCCCTTAATTTGACCAAGGGATCAAAGGCGAAGAAAGGGTCCATGGCCTGATGAAGAGGACCAAACCTTTGAAAAGTGGCCTCCAGCCTGACGAAAAGGCCCTGAACCTTACAAGCGAACACCTGTTGCGACGAAGAGGGCTTCTCGCCGCCAGAGAGAACACCGGGTCGTAGCAGAGCCCCGGACCGGCGGAAAGTACTCCGAGCCGTCAGAATGGTGCCCGACCCTGTGTACACCCCCTGTGCCGACACATGAGGCCAAAGCCGTACACGGGCTCCTGGGCTGGTGGAGGAGGCCCAAACTGTTGAACGCAGTGGCTCCGATCGGATCGAGAGGGCGGTG
Source organism: Imbricaverruca yamaguchii (assembly GCA_034440575.1). Lineage (NCBI taxonomy): Eukaryota > Metazoa > Arthropoda > Thecostraca > Neoverrucidae > Imbricaverruca > Imbricaverruca yamaguchii. The sequence goes on along the minus strand of JAOTOL010001411.1, from coordinate 818,464 downwards.
AGCCGTGAAAGAGGACCGCCCTTGAACCGACGGAGAGCGCTCCGGACCTGCCATGCATGGCCCCTGGGTCAGCTTTGGCACACGCTGATGGAAAGGCATTCGCCTTGGGGGAGGGGTCAATACATGACCGCTCTAATCTACAAACTAAGTGTCACACGAAAACGAGGGATGTCATGGGAAAGCGCTCGACGACTGGGCTACGAAACCACACTCAAGATTTTATCGCCCCCAAAAGTGACGTCACTAGGGGGAGGATGGTGTCTGTGTGATCACGACTGACATCATGTTTTTGTCTCTTGGGGAGTTCATTTTGGGGAGATTTTAAAGAAGAAAATATTTGGAATCAGAAAAGGAAGGCAAAGTCGACCATTACCTTGGGATGTTTGTACACCCAAAAGCAACTTTATTTACTGGATGTTTTCAAAATTATGTATTAAATTTTCTTCCATTTTTATAATGGGTGGGGCGGACTGCAAAACGTTGCTTGAAGTCAACTTGCCCTCATACAAAATGCTTACAGTAGCCAGAATCTTTTATTTGGGCCGAAATGTGAAAATATGCAAAACGTCCATAAAAATAAGTTCCAAACATCCTCTGGTGCGTTTCGTTGCATACTTAACGATAAGCAAAGGCCGTAAGTTCCATTCAAATATCTTTATCCGTTCAAGCGTGACGATTCGTGGAACATTTGTTGAAGGTGACCTCACTTGACCTTCAGTAACTCGTTGGCTGTAGATGATCCGACCTGCAAATCTTCTCACAACATGCGAAATTGATGCGGGAAAACGTATGCAAAATTTCGGCGCACTGCTGTGCGCCGTTTTCCTTTTCACTGTTCGCGGAAAATCTCTGGGGGAGGGCGTAAAAAGATCCCCTCAAGACAGGACTGTTAAAGTATCCAAAGTTAGTTCTCCATAGCTAAGCGTGAAATGACCCTGCCGTACCAACAAGTGTCATGTGCTCCCACTGGAAGCCCACGTAGCACACATGCAAAAGAAGTCGGTTCAGACACGTCGAAGCTGCCCCCTATTGCCGCAACCATTCTTCGGGATGGACCGCGGCAAATAGTCATACGATCATACAGTGATCAGGCTTAATAAGAGCCCCAGATACCCATCTGGGCTGAGCATATAAAGGAGGGACTAGAAGACGAGGAAAACGATACCGACACATCCCAATCAATACCGTATCTCTGTTCCAAAGGAATTATCTACCCAAACATACCTACCACTGTTCACTTGATATTGCATAACACACCCCTCCAAATTCGTATCCCTTTAATCCTGCTCTTTGGGTGCAAACTGACCCAATTGGGATTGACGCACCCTAAACCCCTATTAATCAATCAATCAATCAATCCTGCTCTTGCCACCACCTACCCGACCTCCGCCCGGACCTAGTGGCCCTGTACGTCCAGTCCGGGACCCCTCCGTGGACCCAGGGCCCTTTAACGTCTTGGGACCCTCTCCGTCTTGCCTGAGACCCGTTTTCCACGGTTTGGATCTCCTCTGTGAGGTCAAGGGTCGCCTGTGTGGCCCCGGTTCCATCCATTGGCTCAGTAGCCCTTCATACCGACTATGGGCTCTCTCAGACGGTCCAGGGTACTCCCGCCACTAGAGATCTTCTCCGTCAACCCAAGGGCCCTGCTTAGCGGCTCAAGGCCTCCTCTGTTAGGTCGGAGATCCTCTTTCAACAGATTGGACCCTCTCCATCAGGTCAGGCACCCTTGTACAGCTTGGGCCCCATCCATCGGCCTCGGTGCCCTCTCAGGCATCTCAAGGTCCGCCCCCTCAACGAGAGACAATCAGTCGTCCTTCTCCGCAACAATTCGTCGTCTCTCTTTAGCCACGCCAGAGCATTTTCCGTCAGGTGGTAAGTCCGTATGTTGCAAACATTTTCCAAGTTGGTAATTATGTTCAAATTTGGTAAATATATTCCGATTTGATGTTACGAAATTGGAAAATAATTGAACGATGACAGGGTGGTGCTGTGCAACAAGGTCATGACACTCACCGTGCATGGGAGGTCCAGTGGTGTCGGGGCACTTACGACATGGACTGTGAGTGGGTGCGTGGGGTGCTCCAGAGCAAGATGACTGAAGGTGATGTTATGGTGCTTTGGCTCACTTTTAAATACACGTGTATGCCCAGAGGCATGACGCAAAATTTCGAAAATATTGAAACAGAAAGATTAAGACATTTCCCCTCGAGAGCAATGACGATCGAGCCTGTGAGCGGATGGTGCAGCGATGTCAGGCTACACACAGCAGAGGTAGTTGGTGCAGTGTGGTCCAGCTCATCCACGGCATGGGCGGCGGGTGGGTGGTGCAGTGAGGTGAGGCCACTCACGGCATGTTTAACCTCCAGCATGTTCTGCTGGTATCTAATGACAGCGGACATGGAGTAGATGTTCTGTACCACCAGAGCCACGATCGGTATAAAGGGCAGCAGCAGCATCTGATGGTCAGAACACAACAGCAGATGGTCAGGATGCAGTCGCTGACAGTCAGTATATGGCATACATCCAGGAAAGTCTGCGTAGAAGTGCGTTGCTTTTAATGTGCACGAAAGCATGACATTGGCTTGAGGTGCTTCGAAGAAAACCAGCCTGAGTTCGCCTCTGGGAAATCCGAAATGAAGAACTTATGATGTAAAATAGAATGTGAAGACAATTTTCAGCATATCCAGGCGTTGAGAACCAACGGTATCCGCACAAAACCAGGCTAAAATGCGCATTCTTCCTTGCCCGTCCATAGAATAATGAGATTAGATTGGTCATGCTACAATGCATGTCTACAAAATGCAACTTCTAGCACAAGGATGGAGCCAGGAGGAACAAAGCTGTAATGGAGTGGCTAGGAGCGTTCATTGGTTTCGATCTGCTCACAGACAGATTATTTGGAAACCCAAAGGTTGGGTCGTCTCTTGTGACAGGTGAAGCAAGGCTTTCAGTTCTGAATTATCGGAATTCAAACTTAGAAAGTAGGCATGTTTAAAGCAGGAACACGGAATTCGGGAACCAGAAATCGTGGAATTTCGACATCGTAAGCTTTCATATTATGATATGACGTGTGAGGAAATGAAATGAAAATGAATTAAAATGGAAATTATGGAATGCATATTGCAATATGAACAATACCATTTATTTTTCATGTATTTTCCACTCAATCAAAACGCATGAAGTGAACAGGGGTGGATAATCCGACTAATAATGGGAAACATTTTACATTTCGTCATTTTCCACGCCGCTTACCCTTCGACTGCCACAGCCGGTCTGTCGAATTTCGTCTGTACTGCCGCAAGGTTTTAACTCTGAGTCCCCGCCGGACTGCCCATTGTCATATATCGAGTATTACCTGTCAGACTCCCCCCCCCCTCCGGTCTGACCCCTGACCCCCTCGCGCTGGTTCGGCGGTCGGAAGGTGCCACGTTTCGTGGCGTAGTGGCCGCCGGTATAGAACCGGGCTGCCTGCAGGTATGGCATTGACGAGCACGGCGCTTAGCGATCGAGCCCAGAACGGAGCTGGAAATTTCGGGAACTGTTGTAGATTGAAGCGAAATGCTGATTTTGAAAGCCTGATTCCCATGTTATTAATTTGCCAGATGCCGTAACGGAGGGTGGGGCGTGAACAGATTCGACTCTTCAAGCTTTCCACAGTATCTAAAAATTGTTCTCGGGAAACGTGCTAAATGTACGGCGGCATTGTAATAAGTTGAAATAGTAATGACCTGTACGCCGCATCACTGCAACGACTCCAACGGATATTGTGAGCCTTGAAGAAGGCCGGGTTAGGGTTGTGGGTCTTCTCACGACTCCAGTCGAGACATTTTCAAGCCTCGACACAATATATGTCGGAACAGGCCGATACCATTCCAACGTATCTGAATATACTCCCAGTTATGACATAAAACTCACATCAAAGCTCAAAACATTCGCGCATTTTGAGGCCTATATATCGACCCAACACACGAATTGGGCAATCATCTTTGTAGCTCTGCATTGTACCGCTGTAATTCTGTGGGTTCAAAAAGATTAAGCAATGCGGACGACAGTCAGTGGGGCAGTTTTCGGCTCGTCGTTCAATGCCTTTAGAACGTTCGCTTTTTTCTCACCCACTGACCGGTAACCATTGCGAGTTTGTCTACCCCGCGTAATGCCACAATATATCTTGTAATACAATGTTCTAGAGCCACTTCTCTCTATCATCTCTGTGAAGAAAATTGAGGTCGGGCTGAGGAATAGTTTTATAATTTTCCGATTCCATCAAATTGATAGGGGTGGCTAACAGTAGTGAGCAATCTAGTAATATTCGACTAGACATGGATGCTTTGGAACATATGCCCACGTACCCAGATATATTAATGGTCTCATTAGCAGTAACAGAAAACAATTTAGATACAGTAATTGCTTCTTTTAAAAAAATGTTGGGTCTGGAATTGATGGAATAAATTCTAGGATATTTAAACAGGCACATAGGTCCATATTGCCATACTTAACTCATATCATCAACTTATGTCTGAATAGTGTGATCGTCCCCAAGCCATTCAAAATAGCTGCTGTAAAGCCCACCTACAAAACAAACGTGACCCACCAACGTTTAGTAACTACAGACCAATTAGTATTATCCATATATATTGAAGAAGAAAAAATTAGAAAAGATAATCTACAACCAACTCTTGGAACAATTCACCCTACACAGCCTACTTTCTGGTAAGCAATCTGGTTTCAGAAAAGAGAGGTCCATATGCATGCCTCTACTATTAATACAGAGCCTGACCACTAAACGAGTTGAAAATAATTGATATATTGTAGGAATTTTCCTTGACTTGAGAAAGGCGTTTGATACCGTTGACAAAGAAATATTGTGTGCAAAAATAGAAAAATATGGTGTAAAGGGAAATCCAATCAAAATAATACAGTCATATTTATGAGGAAAAATACAAGCTACTATAATAAATAACAGCACCTCTACTTTCAGAAAAATTGAAGTGGGTGTGCCACAAGGCTCAATTTTAGGCCCCTTACTCTCTATAATATATATATACATATATAAATGATCCTGTAACTTTACATGTAGAACGTGAGACATTTCTACATGCTAATGACACTGCCATTTCTTCAGAAGCACTGACTGTACAGAGCTTCATCACAGGATCACACATTCCTTGCAAAAAAAATTAATCAATGACTACATTGAAATATTTTGCCATTAAATGAATCCAAAGCTGTATACCAGCTATATAACAATCACAAAACAGATATTGATATGCAGATTGAATTTAATTGGAATTATATTTTACATCAGAATCCGGTAAAACACCTTGGTATATACATAGATTAAAATTTGAAATTGGCATCCCATATCAGCAGTATCTGAAACATAATAAGTCATGACATAGGAATGATATCAAAAATTAAATATCCCCTAGGGAAAATCACCTCCTAAAATTGCATAATGCATTAATTCTTCCACATATAAATTATTGCTGTTTTCACTTATTTACAGTCTATGCTAATCAAACACACAAATTATTGTTACTTCAGAAAAGAATGATGCGTATTATTGAGGGTGTATTTCTCCCCCAAAGTGCAAACCCTGTCTTTAAGAAATACAAAATTTTAAAAGTCCGGGTCCAGGTTGAATAACATAAGAGACTTAAAAAATGCAACATAACATAACCTAACCTAGCCTAGCCTAGCCTACACTTGGAGACAAAAATATGGTTAATATAAAAATGTCAAGCAATGTATTTTACTAAAATTTTCCAAATTAAGAGAAAGAAGCCTAACCCAGCCTCCCCTGACCTAACCTAGCTTAAGCTGCTTTTGAAGAAAAAAATCTTCTTTTTTAAACGTGTGAAAACGGGGAATTTCGGTATTATTGCGCTTGAACACGCGCCATGGAGGGCCTCTGAAAATTACGCGTATTTGAGGGGGGATTCCGCCCCCTAAAATATCGGCTCCTATTAAAGCTGTGGTAACGAAATTCGCATGGTGGATGGGTACTATGGTGAACTCATCTAGCGCAAATCTCATGATCTTCGGTCAATTCGGTCAATCTTCAAGGTCAAATAAGGTCACATATGTCAAAATTGCAGCGATTTGCGTGGCTTGGGTTGTCATTGTTATAGATTCCTGTGACTGTGTTTAAATTCTCTAGAATGGGCATTAATGATGCTTTGGACATTATTAATGATGCAATGCAGATGCTAGACCCGACATTTGATCTCAGGTCACCTATATAGCAGTACTTTACCAGGCCATTACCTGCTCCAGCTACCAAAACCGGGCCGTTCGCCCGACTGCTCCGTCGGGCGGCTCGGCGCAATCTGCTTCGCGAAGAAAGGAGTGAAGTACATGAATAAAGTATGGAAACGCTTAGGTACACAATGACAAACAGTAGTTTTCAGGATGTATAGGGAGTAACATGCAACGTGACATCAATCGCATGACAGTTATTTGTATTCATTACAGCATTTCAATTGACCAAGTTTGGTTCCCTTAACCTGTCATGAACTTTACCTGAATTGACCTCAGTGAAATATAAATGAAGCGAGTCGCTAGTTCTGCCAAGAACACTTCTCTTTTGCCAATATACGGGAAGCACATTGGCGCCAATTTGTTTTGGTCTGGCACTACGGATCAACTTTTTTTAACGGCCCCTAATTCAAAAACTTTTCGACAGATTTCCGTCTTTCTTGCTTTAAACAACGCCCCTATCGTTTCTACGTAGATACGCGAAATGGCGCATATCGACCGGTAAAATATGAAGTTATATACGAAAAACCGGAGGGGTGGGCGGATTTCACCCCTCCCCCCTCGTCTCCAGGGCGCGTGTTCACTGTTTCTTTCATTTGCATCTGCCAATGCTGTAAAGCCTAGCAGTGGCGTCTTCCGACATGCCTCAACCTCTCCGCCTGCCATTCTAGCTTGAGCAGCGTACCTCTCCAGTCAGATTCAAGCGTGTTGGAATGTGCAATGTGGTATCCTATTAGGGTCGATTAACATTATAATTTCTGTATTCCGCGGCAGAGCAAATGCAGAAGCATGCAATGCATGCAAATGCATACAAAAGATGTAAAGGTGTGAGAAACACATTGATATTGTTTGTTTCTGGCTTTCTGATAATAATGTTTTGTGTATTATCAAATGTTTGAACACATATTTCACTACAGTGTACAATATCCACATTCGAAACCTGGGTTCTTTCAGTGTTTTGCGGCAAGTATGACATTGCAATATATATGCAGCATGTCAGATTTTAAATTATATAACTTAGTGTTGTTGTTCAACGCTGGTAAAGCTCAACCTTCCTTTGCGTCTCGCGTCGCATAGTCGTTACAGATAACTTCACTGACAGCGGAACCTTGCGACTAGTTATCAACATTGCGTTGTAGTTCAGGCAATTTAGCATGGCATTGTACTTAATTTGTACCAACACAGTAAACTTCATTTTTTATTTACTTTGCGCTAAAGGAGAACAGCCTTGCTATGCCATGCTAAGAGCCTTACTACCATGATCGGCATGTTTTTCAGGGGAGGATGGGTGTTATTTAAGTGACATGCTGTCTTGGGCAAAGAGTATTTCACCACCTTTCTGCAAATGGCGCTTACAGCGGAAGTGCATTCACTGGGCGGACATCATATTGCCTTCGCGTTTGGCGAACCGCATGGGAAAAGTGACGATTCTTCTCTCTTTTTTGCGAATTCCATTGGAATTTAATTTTGTCTTCTGGTGCAGTCACTTCAGAACATTTTCTTGAACTTATTTACTTCAAGTACTGCATCTGGCGGCCGTGTTGCCATAGGTCAACACTGAAGTGTGTGTGTCGATTTCAACAGACTGGCTCCTGGATGTGCTCGGTGAGTTCATGACGACGCCGTGAGGCGGGCTCGGGCAGTGGCAGACATAGCAAGAGCAGGCTGGCCCGGGCCTCCATATGTGTGCGTGGTACTGAAAACACTTTCAGAGCGTTCGTCAGGACGCTGTTTTCTCTTCTCGCAGGAACTGTCCCTCACGAAAGGGTATATTTGCACGTGCTGATAAGTTCAGACCCTGGTGTGGGACTACAGGCATTTTGCGGAGCTGCGCACCGCCGGACCACTGGGGAAGTAATGCGCAGCTCACCTGGCATCGAGCCAAATTATGTTGGGAAATCAAACTGCATCATCATAACCCTAAGAAAACCGCACGGCTATGTCCAGCTATATCTGCCTGCACGTACGCCAGACATTGTCCGACGTGACCCCACGAGCGAGGTAGATTCGGCAGGTCGAGGTGGGCCTCCTGAAAATCCCCTACCGCCAAACCAGGTAAGCATCTTCCCGTTCATGGGCCGTGGATGTGCAGTTAGCGGATGCGGATAACATACGATGCAAAAGTCCAGTTTCCAGGACACGACAATTGGAGAAAATCAACGAAAGCTCAGAACGGGAGCGAAAATGAGCCGCAAATGGCACGTGAAGGAAACCGCCAGCTGCCGAGTTCCGAACCACACACGAGTATAGAGTTCAGCAAATAATTTGGTAGAATTCACCGAGTATATGACAACAATCCACCGAGTAGTAGCATGAATATGCATGCGTGGCAGTGGGGCGTCGGTAGCTCGGTGGTTAAGCTGAGCGTCTGGCGAGCCAGAGGTACGGGGTTCGATTCCCCGCGATGCCCGCCCTTCCTGCCAGGGTGGGAGGCAGGCGAAGCCATATGGCCTCGCTGCTGAGTGCGTCGTAAAGCCACAATCCAATCCAATCCATGCGTGGCAGTCTGATCACACCTGTGTGGTAGCCTGGCCACACCTGTGTGGTATCCTGGCCACACCCGTGTGGTAGCCTGGTCACACCTGTGTGGTAGCCTGGCCACACCTGTGTGGTATCCTGGCCACACCCGTGTGGTAGCCTGGTCACACCTGTGTTGTAGCCTGATCACACCTCTATGGTAATCGGGTCACACCTTTGCAACAATCTGATCACACCTGAGCGATGTAGATGCGACGGCCAGACCGCGACAGCGGGTTGACCTTGCAGCACTGCAGCCCCATCTGGATGACGATGGACACACTCGAGCTGACGGATTTCCGGCTGTGCTCCGAGGCCGAGTCGAAGTCCTTTTCTGAAAATAGCCACACGTTGATTCCCGTCCGAAAATTGAGCATGCACGCAATGTTTCCGTTCTGCAACTGTCTACACCATGGCGTTTATATATATATGTAAATATGTGTGCATTTTTATATTCCTACTTCGGGTTGCTTGATGGAACTGATATCTAACAACAGGGATATCATGTGCAATTAAAATCAATTGAGATTGGGCTCACTTAGTACAAATGAAGGCTAAATAACGAAACAAATATTTTGCTTGCAATGCTCATGAAAAAAATCATCTGCTGAGCGGTCAGGCAGAAGGTGGAGGTGATGGTGGTGTGGTGATGGCAGAGGGAGATGGGCATCCTCTGCCTTTTCGTAGTCAACTTCGGGTAAGCATAGCTAAGTATTAGAAGGGCGCAATTCAGCAATTGAGTGGTATGTGCCCCTCGAAAATGATGCCTATGTCTGCACTTCGCAAGTTTGTAATATGACGTCTTATGTAGTTGGATGCATGGAGTTCGATGCATGCTACATTCTGGCCGCGTACTTCTGGATCACGTGGAAGTTTTTCTTTCGCATGTTATCTGGTCCATTGTTATTTGATGAATACAAATTACAGGAAGACACAAAAAACCGCATCAGTAGTGGGTCATCCATAATTACTCAGAGCCTCTCCATGAAAATAGCATGTGTGATCTTGGAACGGTCAAGCAAGAAAACACATACCAGTAGCGGTGTATCAAAGTACTGGGTATAACGCCAACTACGCGTGCTACAGAAAGCGGTAGAACATCATTCGGGACCTCATATATATATATATATATATATATATATATATATATATATAGAAGAAAATCACCACAAATACTAGAAACCGATATTGTCATTTAACTGGCCTCACAGGCTGTGTCGTCAAAAATATCCGAGTGATAAATCACGAAGCGTACACATTTCTTCTTCCAGGTCATTCTTGAATAACATTAACCTTCACCATCTGGTGTTCTCGTTTGGGTGGAGAAACTTGTCTTGCGACGTAGCAACTTTGCATTATCGCAACACCTCATACGTCTTAGGCTGCCTTCCCCTGCATATGCATCACTATATCCTGAACAAACGTGACTGTGGGTGTCCTTAGATGTCTTCAAGACCACAAGACTACGGAGGGGTGTCTTGGGAAACCTCAAGCACGTGCCTCAAGGTAACGCCATTTTTTACATTCGTCTTCAGCAACAAGTTCGCTAGAGGCGTATTGATATTCATATTTGCATTTAGCGACGGGTTTATGCTCGTTCGATTCCATTACCACAAATGCTTCTGCATATACTGAACACATTGGAAGCAACTACATAGGTCTATGTATGTCATGACCACCTTAACGGTCAAGGGACAACGCAAACCGGTCTCTTCGGACAACTCAAACCTGTCCAAACCTGGTGTCAAGCGAAAACCCGTGGTGAACCCTCGAGTAACGGTTTTGCCAGTATTGGTTTGATAGCAATACTGGCAAATGTACTGCAGCATACACTTACCATGATTTAAGCCAAATTATTTTCGCATGAGCTTCCCTTTATTTAATAAAAGAAATTAAAAAAGTATCCGAAGTTGTCAATCTGTTGTATAAGGTAGAACCATTAAACCAGTTGCATATTTGTTGTATTTTCACTCTTTCCACTGTGTAAAAACCCTGACCTTAGGTTAGGTTAGGTTAGGTTAGGTGTTTACCTGACGACATTAGCAGCTGTCTCAAAGATAATCAACACTGAGAAAGTTGTTAATGCGAACATTTTACTTGGAGTAACAGCAAGCAAGCTGATCTCAGTCTCTTAAGGGTGGTGCAACTCTGGATCCCAGCGGACATAGGCTGGGCTGGGGCCGACTTCTGGTGCATGCAAAAGATCGAGACAGGAGAGGTTGGAGGGAAAAGCTGCCCCTTCAGGAGAAGCTTGAGATGGAAAATCCATACTGAAAATATGGAGACTTGAATACTGCAATATGAAAATAAAAAAATATCAAGATGGAAAAACTTCAATATGCGCCTTCGTGTTCACAACATTTTATTCCTAAGCATCTTAGTTCAAACAATTATCTAACCACAACAAGAACAAAGAAGTTTTGCATCTATCAAAATAATCTATTTGATTACCATTCCATGATTACATCTCCAATGGGAGGTTAGAGTATGTTAGGTTCTGTGGCATTTTGTAAACATTTTTTTAAAACATTACTTTTTATCAAATCCAAAGCCTCTTTTTGGTGTTATTTTGATCACAAACTGAAAAGTTAAACAATTGCACAGAAAGTAAGTGGTCCTAATTGGTGTTGGTCACCTTCATAAACACTGCGTTGAAATGGCATATTCCAAGGATTCACAAAACACCTTGAAGCATGAATTTGGTACCTGACCTTCCATGTTAGAATTTGTTGAAAGGATTTTCTCTGTTAATCTTAAAAATCAAATAATAATGGATCAAAACATACCCTAGCCTAACCTGTTCTTGCAGAAAACAAATTTAGAGGGATAATTTATTTTAAACAGTATTTGATGTTATACAACTAAAAATCAAAATCAAAAGTAACGTTAGGATTTATGCTATATTACTCAACGTTTCGGGCAGGGGCCATCGTCAGTAATATATATATATATATATATACGTTGAGTATCATACGTTGAGTAATATAGCACAATCTCCAACGTTACTTTTGATGTAAACTCAGCACCTCCTGGTATATTGAGGGTCGTACATTTCGTCTCACGCAATGTCTAAAACCCAGGAGCACTTAAGAGCCATTCTTCGTTGTATTTAAAAAAAAACATAACCTAACCTAATCCAACCAAAATGAACCAAACCTTACCCTATATATATTTTTTAATAATACATTTCGTCCGAACTGTTGCTTGGATGGCTTTAGGAACCATGGTTATATTGTTAAGCAAAGCTTGTTCAGTGAACCCTGGCCCCTGGTTCCATGAATTCCAGTTCAACGGCAGAATTTTGATCGAAAGTTTAACGTGCCGTCAATGCACTGACACGGCCGCCAGGTAGCTCGTCCCCGGCCTTATCGGGCCAGATGCCAACTGACGCTCCCGGCCGTGGGCTACATGCGAGCGCGCGAAGAACCCTGCGTTGGCAGGACAGGGGAGACCATTGCAGGTCAGCGCTCTAACCAACTGAGCTACCGGGGTGGCAATACATACTTGCTTCATGGAAGTAAAATGTGTAAAACTTGTTTTGTGGATACCATAAAGTGCAATGATACTCAACATAATGCAATAATCACAATATACTAGGAAGGTACCTGTGTACGTACCTTGCAAGGTAGTAATTAATATATAAAGCTTGTCTGGTTTTACCAAGTTTTAAATTTTTCACAACAAAAGGTGATGAAGCTTACCAAAGGCGATCATCCAAGTCACCTTCCAATACCCATACAGTGGTAAACTTACAGCGTAAGGTAATTTTTGAGTTCTTGCAATTTCTTTTTCAGATGCAATGTTTATAAATGTTGTCAACATGATGCAAGCACTCGTTTCCTCTCCCAGTGCATACTTTTTCAGTTATCCTAACCCAGCCTAACCAAACCTAACTTATTTGTTTGCTTCCTGAGGGCATATGTGTACAACTTGTCTCATAGATGCCTTAAATTGCAATATAACCCTTAAAGTTTGGTAGCCCGGTCCTGTCACCAAATCTCCCCTATCTGCGAACCCATCAGTTATCTCTTATTCAGGATCTAAATACCTACATACCTTCTCTTGCTATTCTTCTTCTTTTTAAACCAGCCAATGTAGCCCATCTCTGCATCTTAGCGATCCCCAACACCAACGTACGAAACGTGTTGCTCAATTGGACAAACGCACAAAACATCCTGTTCAAATTTCTCTTTCGAAATCTGGCTCACTAGGTTCGCTTGCCCGTTACTGGCTAAACTAAATTCATGGAGCTATCTGACTAAGGAATAATAAAACTGCTGATTTTGTCAACTCTTGCTGTAAGCAGAACTTCAGCCCTCGATGAACCTTCGATGTGCGTCAGAATTTACCATACTACTATATTGGGCTTCCAAATAATTATTCAAAATACCCTTATAATTAGAGATTCTTTCACCCGGAGCGCTATTTTTAACCTCGGCAAAAGTTACCGCATTTTAACTTAGCTTACTTGTGTTGGTTTGGGGGTAGGGGAAGGACATGATGGCCCCTTTGAAGCGCTTCGGGGGGCCATGACCGGAATGCCCCTCCTCCCTGGATCCGCCAGTGATGGCAAGCTCAAACCTCAAGGTCAAAGGTTAGCTTGGTATATTAAGTGGCGATATTGAAGCCATAGCGACCGAACGCGAGATTCGGTTGCTATCGCTGGTAACTTCATAAAACGAATGTCATTCGACGCGGCTTGTTTCGCTCTATCAGAAAGTTGAGAAATCGAAGTGAAGTTCGAGGTGAAGCTGATTTTTCTGTTCGCCGCGTATTTTCTTTCGTTTTCGCCCAAACCTACTCAAGTATAGCATCATTGAGCAGGGTTTGAAAGGTGAATGCAACTTACGCTGTATGCGAAGAATTACAGCCGTGTTATAAGGAGTATATAAATAAAATTAGAAGAGGGCAGGTAGTGCCAGATCAAATGAAATTTTCTGAGGTCAGGTGAGGTGAGGTTAGGTTAGGATAGGTTAAGTTAGGCGAGGTTAGTTAATTTTTGTTTACGTCTGTTAATAAGATGACGGATGATAACCTGCATGGACCATGCACATTGGGGTACCTTTGCGCTTTTTAATACATTAAAATGGTGGTGAATTTGGCGTGCATCTAGAAATACATATCACGAAATCACTTAATTCGTAAACATTCAACACCGCGTTCATATAACGACGGAAAGTCAAATACTATCAGGAGTTTTTAAAAGATGTCATGCAAGCACAACGCATACGACATGCGTAGGTTATTCGGAAACCACTTATGTTTTACCTTCATTAGGCGTGTTATTTATGCCTTTATCATCTTGTGTTCAGCATCGTAAGGAAACAGGTATTTTCACAAAGCAGACATCATTGTAAAGAAAGAAGCACATGCTGATATATATGTACCTATATAATGTGTACGTGGACACTACTAATGTGGCTAACAATGCTCGAGCCGCAGTAGCTCCGGCTTGTCCATCAGGGTGGCCCAGCGTGGCGAGGGGCGGCGCAGTGCGGCGAGGGGCGAGGGGGCGAATGGCGCGGGCCTGCGGTGAATAAGTCCGTCCGGCTATCGCCCTGCCGAAGCCGGCTTGCGGCATGACGGCACACCAGTAATCGCAAGACCGCGCTTCGCCTCGTCATTCAGATTGGTGTGACGGGGAAGGCGGTCCGGACTGAAGCGGCAGGGCAGGCCGTGGTGTCCAAGGCGGTCGACGGGGCGGCCGCACAGGCAACGGCGAGGATCGCACACGTCGGCACCGAGGCGGAGTGCCGCCGCTATGCGGACGGTCTCACCGTCGAGGTGAAGGTCCAGGCTCGACACGAGCATGTCTGCAGCCAAGCAGCAGAGTGCGGCTCGCCAGCCGCGAGAAGGCGCGTACGGTGCGCACGGTCGGCAGCAGCGAGAAGACGATCTCGACCGGCCTCGACGGCGATCTTGTCCCACGCGTGCCGCCGGCCGCCGGAGGCATCATAGGCCAACTCCGCCACTCAGTTCTCGTCTGGGAAGCTTCGCATGACCAGCCGGATAAAGCCCGCGTGTCCGATGAAAAAGACAGGCAGGCGTCTGTGACGAGTGGTAGGCGGCAGACAGCGGCGCGATGGAGCATGTGAGCGCCAGCGCACCCACCCGTCACACACCTAGGCCAGCGAGGCGCGTGGGCGGCGACGTTTGCTCACACGTCCCGCCGTGGAGGTCGACGTTCGTGGCCGGCGACGCCGTCGCGCGCGTCAGCTCGTCCCTCCCAGTCGAGAGAATCCGTCCAGCTGTAAGTTGGTGCCGACCGAAGCAGGTAGGTGAGTCGGGGGCCGACGCATGGTGCGCGAGGAAGAACAGCGTCATGTCCAAGGACGTGCGCATTGAGCGTAGTTGGTCGCAAAAGCGAGCCACGGTGCCAACTGCCGTTGGTACCGTGGCTCATGCGAGCGCACAGACTCGATATCACTGTCACGGAGCGACCAGCCAGTAGTCAGCCCGGCGACGTCAGGAACCCGCGACACGCATCTCAGCCACGGCCCCCGCGCGCAGGTCGGACCGCCGGGAACGGTTAGCTACTGCCCGGTGTTGCTCTTCAAGAACAGCTGCATGCTTCTTTTAATGGCAGAGCCAAAAGGATGACACCAGTCGTGGTCACATAGACCCCATATGGACGTTATTGTTGAAAGGTACATTTTTGGGTTGGTTTCGGATCATACTGGTCGAGCGCTTTTCGATGACACCAATTTCGTGTTCGTGCAAGCTGAATTTGAAAATTAGAGGAGGGTACAAAAGGACCTCCCCTCCGAGACTGGGTGTGAGGATGTGAACGAAAAGACTGGGCGGGCCAAGCATGTTGAATGCCAGGAAATATTTGAGGACGAATGTGTCTAACAAAAATTGATTTCTGATCAGAAATAGTCACGTGCACATCTAAAAATTCTACTGATTCACCGTTCTCACGAAGAAGAAGAAATATGCATACAGCTACTCTGAGGACAGCACATCGGCGCATGAATCTGCAACTTGGAAACCCAGTTTGCAACGGGTCCGCACGCTGGTGCTCCCAAGCTTCATCAGGTCGCTCTCTGCCGCTCAATGCCTGGCATCCCTCAACGCCTGACGTTCCGCAATGGCCACTCGTGACCAACAGTCCATGTCAGAACGATTCGACCTCTCGCTTTCAAGGCCAAATGCGTTAGAGTTTAATGGAGGGAAGACAAAGACGTGTGAACTGAGGACATTTTTGGTGCTCACAACACAATCACTTGTCGCGGTTCTTTTAGACTTCACTACTATTCATCTGTTCACATTCGTGCACTATAATTCACCTCGGACAGGGCGAGTTTCTAGGTAATCAGACCGTTAAGGCCATAACCAGTGTCCCTTCATCATTAATCGTTCCATGGCTGAAAAAGCCATTTATCTCGATTGACATCGAGGCGAGCTTTGGGGATTTGACCTGATCTGGCCGGTGAACCATCGGCGTTATGAGATTAAAGGAAAGGTCGACACTTTGTACGAACGTGAGCTGCACTGTGGTACTTCGTTCGCGCCTCTATCTGAATTACGTTGATGGTGTTGACGTTGGGGTTGAAGTTGCCGGAACTCGGTACCTAGGTGACGGGTCACAGTGTCACAGGTGCTTTTTGTTTGTCGTGCAGTTTTGCGGCTGTGCTTCACTTAGGAGCAGAATTGTGAGGGTAGGTGTTGTCTCGTCGGACGAGAAGGGTGGCGAAGTGTGTTAGGAAGGTAAAGGTTGGAGAACCTTCGTTGAATATAACAGATTATTCGGATGATGCTTCGATTTTAGGTAATTTTGGATATAATAGGTTCATATTTAAGCAGGCTTAATACGCACACTGGAGAGGAGCAGAATCCGCCAACTTCCTATTTTCAAACACATCTCATAAACTGGAAAAGATATTGTGATGGAATATGAATCTGGATCCAGAAAATGCATTTCAGTCTGACCTGAAAAAAGACCTGAAACTAATGCATTAAGATGTGCATACAATATATGGTTACATCACAAACGCAAACGTTTGACAATAATATTAAACACAATTATAACAAAGTTCAATGCCAATTAGGTAGTGGAAACAAGCGAGCTGAAGCTGGTTGGCAAAGTGTTTACCTGGTCTGACAACTGTGATATTTTACAGAACTTTATCATTTTACAGATTATATTATATTATATTATACAGATTATTTTCAGAACAGACTACATCGCTCTGACTAGACAAGCCGCATGTGGACGTGAAAACTGAAGCCACGAACACTGTAATCAGCGCACCAAGCCTTACACTACCGTCCCTGCATCACACACAAACAAACACGGCGCGCACACACACACACACACACACACACACACACATCCGCCCGTGCCATCAATACCTACATACATCATGCTGTCGCCTCACTGAACATTGTCCACCTGAACTCCTCAACACCATTCCCCCACAATCACCTCTCTTATCTGAACACCTGAACACTATATTTTCAGAATCACAATACAATCGCATCTACCTGTGCGCTATGCACCGTGCACTACCTACAACTCCAATTTGAACACTATCCCAGCGCTATGGCGCCGGACACCGCTGTGCAGTTACCTTGCCGCGGGGTGGCCGCGGTGGTGAGGGGTTTCACCCGAGACATGATCGGGTCGCGAGGATGTCTTCTCTCGGTCAGTGCGGCCCGCCCGGCCGGTTTGCCTGAGGTGGCGCCGGGGAGTCGACTGAAGGGAGCTGGCGCAGCGCTGCGCTGTCGACCTGGCGGCCGTCCGCTGCGCCCGCTGATTGTGTGCCCGTCCTGATCTGACCCGACCCGAGTCACGCAGCCCGTCATCGGCCGGTAATTATCGGACACGAAAATGCGCCGCGGTCGCATCTGGACTCGCACACAAGCTTAGAAATGCACGAATCGGATTACCGCGCCGTTCAATTAGGGCAGGACGTGCCGCTGGTTGTGCCTGTGATCGTGCCTCTGGTCCTTCCGCTAGTTTGCGGGATGGTGACCGTGCGGCATGCGCTTGCCTGCACCGGCCGCGCGAGCTCCTACAGAGCGCTTCGTGAGCGACATTTTTATCTCCGTTTCTGGCCGAACACCCTTTTCCTGACTACATGAATTCAATCAATGCGATGGTGGCTCATTTTGGGAAACAGCCAGGGCTCATGGCGGCCCAATGCGCACCAACCAGCACAGGGAGATGGCTCATGTGTTCCCTCACTCACGATTTCACTTGATTTGCTTGCTAATATCATTCATTAGCATGGGAGTGACTAAATTGATATATCATGGTCCGCATGCAGTCATTGATTTGCTGCGATTATTAGCCCAAAACTCGTCATTAAGTCTTCCCTGAAGGCTTTGGGAGTCATCTTACCGCTGTTCGCCATCAACCTGCGCCAGAAAAAAATGGTACCTTATGACAGTTCGTGCCTTTTTAATGAAATACTCAGGCATTGATTTCAACTAGAACCGCGCCCAACATCGCGATCTGCCTGCAAAGTCTAACCACCTCGAACTCTTGCAGCATCCAGGATTTTACTGATTCTTATTTTCTCGATGGTTTAAAATTTGAACAATGGAATGGACGCGTGCTCCTCAGCGTAGGATCTGCTACTTGATTATTAGAATACCGCCTGATAATCTATTCCACATGTTAATCGATTCTTTTTTCGCTTTGGTTATCATGCCAAAGCTAGTGACCTAGCAGGTCACGAGGACTATGTAGAAGTAAGGTGTTATTTACAAGGAAGATTCGTGTACTTTGGAGGCAATGCAAATATATAAATCAAGGGTTTAATTGTCAGGAAATTATTGTGTAGCAGCAAGCATTATTTCGAGCAGACGTTAACCATGCAGAGGCGCACGCATATTTTTCTGGGAGGAACAAACCCTTACAATTGATTTCGGATGAGGCCAAAACTTGGTTTGGAGTTAGCATAATACCAAAGTATTTACATGCTTGGGCGACGTTTCGAATAGCACGAGCCCTTTTAGGCTACTGTTACATGTGACTCCCAGTGATTGACTGAATACTAGCCTATGGCAACGTTGGAGGTGGGTGTCAGATACCCCGCAAAAATACATTGTTCCACTAATGAGCTAAGCAAACGTACTTGATGCTAATTTCTTCGTACATATTGTATGTGATCCGAAATCATGGTGTGCCATGAATACTAGCCACCAAATGATTGATTGATTGATTATTTGGGCTTAAGGGCGCATCAACTGCTACTGGTTATGCAGCGCCCATAGCCACCAAATGATCACGACATTTAAAAGTCAACACAGGTAAAATACGGCCAAGTTAAAAAGGGGTAAATTTTATGAAATGATGCTCAGTGAAGTGAATTGAATGATGCTCAATGACACTTAATGCTAAATGATTAAATGAAGCTCAACGCCACATGGCTACCCGACACCCGACTGTCGGCGTCAGTGTCTCCATGTTTGGCGACTCGAAGACAGGCCAGGCCACAGTTCCAGCACTGACAGCCGAACTGGCCGGCTGTACCGAGCCAATATCCTAGTTACTGGACCCGACTAGGTTCACACGAAGAAATGGCCACGGCTACGTCAATTTCCCATACCAGAACTAATTACAAGGCTCTTTGTAGCTATCAGCAACAGCACGCTTACATTTTCCCGCAAGCGCATGTGTAATTGGCGTCACAAATAGCTTGGCAGTCATGCTGGACGTCCTGACACCTGAATATCCTGCACAGGCACAGGTGTCGTGGGAAAGAGCATACCTATGAATGATATCCAGGTGCCAGGGCGCTCAGCCCGACTCACCCGCTATTTGTGGCACGACTGGTACGTACCGAGGCATGGCAGGAAACAGCATACCTATGCAGGATATGCAGGCGCAAGGACAGCGTGACTGCCAAGTTATTTGTGACGTCAATAATACACAGAACACTTTACAAAAACACTACATCATCTCTTACGTGTAGATCATGCATTTCATCGCGACAAATATAGATATTCGGCATTGTCGTGGCCGCCCTGTGGACTTATCCAACGGAGCGTTTCGTGCTTAAACTCGTTGTCTCGTACCGGCCCACGATCGGAGCTAAAGTTTATTGTGACGACAACCCAATGACGTATTGCTATTCCAAGCAAACGTTCACAAATTACATGCATTTTGGTACAGTAATCGACTGTGGTATTAAATGATTCAGTTTTTGCTTTGCGACTTATCGATAAGTATTTGCAGCGTGAGAGATACTGTAACAGCACGAGGTGTATTAGGCCATGAAGTGATTGATATATTCAGTATGATGTACCACTGTATCAAGAGGATAAGTGTGAGTTGAATGCTATGTCGAGCATGGCATACCATTACGTCAACACCAAGATGCCCAGGTGACTACCGTACCCGCGGCCCACCGGCGAAACAGTGTGGACGGCGCCATTAGCCGTGAATGTGCATAAAGTGTGTCGTGAACCAACCAATAAACAAAGGTGACTACCGTATCCAGTATTGTATTTAACTGAGTCAATAGCACGAGGCTGAGGTGATTGACATATCCAGCATTGTGTGCCACTTCGTCAGTAGCACTAGGCTAATGTTGCTGGCACGTTCCTCGCACTGTACCCTTTATCACCTAATTGTGTCTCGGGCTAGGCGAACCATGCTTCACCACCGGAAACGAAAGCTGCGCCACGTCATCAAGCTATTATTGGCAGAGTATACTGCTTCGCTTCACCCTTGGCCTTTCCGTGACAGTCTAGCAGAAGGACTAAGGGCAAGTACCTATTCAAGGATAGGTCAAGTTTGGGGTTATCATGTGACGATTTACCCTGCATGTAGTCCTGAAGTCGTAATGACAAAAATAGTAGAAAGAGAGAGAGAGAGAGAGAGAGAGAGAGAGAGAGAGAGAGAGAGAGAGAGAGAAAGAGAAAAAAAAAAAAAAAAAAAAAAAAAAAAAAAAAAAAAAAAAAAAAAAAAAAGAGAGAGAGAGAGAGAGAGAGAGAGAGAGAGAGAGAGAGAGAGAGAGAGAGAGAGAGAGAGAGAGAGAGAGAGAGAGAGAGAGAGAAACACTCAACACAAATATATGCTGTACATACATTGCATTCCTCACCCGTATGGACGACATTCACAGTTCAGTGAGTCAACTACTTTTTCACTCCTGTCTGGAAGGTACAAGTGATCACGCCATATATGCTTCAAGGGCACAAAATGGGCTAGACCGGCTGGAAGAAGCGCGTTTGCCGGGAATGTATGGAAATGGGAGGGTAGTTTCTGGAGGGATAGAGTGGTTACAGTTGTGAAATGACAAGCTGGTTGAAAAATTATTGAAATGACCAGTTATTTCTGTCAATTTCGGCTTGATAATTAACTTGGCATTCAATCTTCCATACCTGAATTAATACTCCTCTATTGCAATCTGGGGAAAATGCTGATTTACCATGGCCGCCAATTCGCCCATTCCCGCAAAATAACATAATTTCTAAGCATTACAATTGTGTCGTCAATTAAGCAATCAGTGTCCTTGGTACATTGAATATGCTTATTAGTATTATGCATTATATGGCTAACGGGATATTGATTTTTATCTTGCATATTAAAACATGTCTGAAAGCGGATACTGTCTATCGTGCTGTTTCATTCGGAGCTCTTAATTAATATTGTTTCCACTCTAAGTGTAACAAGGCCTTCAACATTCTTGCGAAGCCACATCCAATCGTTAAATTTACACCATATGGTTAATTCAAGTGGACTAAAAGTTGAACAGCTCGGATCAGCAAAATAGCCAATCAATAGTGAATGAAGTGATTACACCATTAGCAGCAAGATCCGGTGCACGGTCCAGCTTCAAATTAACTTTGTGGAAGGAACTCTAAAAGGCATTCCTGTGCCATAGTGCTGCACTTAGGTAACGACATCTGGCCTCCGCGCCAATCACCTGAGACGATTCGGTGATCATCTGAACCACTCCCTAAAACGGCCTGCGAGTACACGGGGAGCGCTGGACTGCTGATAGGAGTAAGGACGATGCCACTGACGTGACGGCCCGACATGGTGACAATGGTAGTCCGTGGCACCTAAATAAGGTGAGGCAAAAAAAAAATCACGGATTTTGATCAGTACTTTGGTATTTTATATAATAAGTACCCATTATTATTTTGTGGCAAAATAAGCATCCACAACTTAATTTGGCCCTGCAAAGTTCCAAACCTATCACCATCGTTCAGAAGTCAGTGGGTTTCAACTCAATCTCTCCTGTTCAAATGCTTCCGAAATTGGCGGGAAGTTTTCATATACCAACTGGCGGGGAATAAAACCATATATTCATATATCATTGAGGCTTTCATTGATGTCCATTTCATAACCCGAAATGACTGACATACACACACACATATTGTGTGTATTATCAAGCTTATATTGTATATAAACATTATTGTTATTGACTATTTGGATGCAAAATACAGGAAGTTAATGGGAAGCCCCACATCGATCGAATGCATGTTCAATGGTACCACAGGCTAAAAGCCTAAATTATTAGTGGACAGGGCCAACATTGAGGGGGCACTTCCCCTTCAAAAAATAAAAAAGAACACCCCGGTCCAGACGTATATGAATGAAAAATGAAAAATAATCCTGAAAATCAGCTGCAGGCTCCGTATCTGCACATGGATGAAAGGGCATGTTATTCCAACCAGTATAGGTACATCCGCCGGTAGCTCAAATATAATGTTGGCGCCTTTTCCTGGCCGGATGGGTTCCACCTTCCCATTGGGGCAGATGCACCCAGTACCCCTACAATTGTTTACACCCCTGCACCGAATGGGGATTAATTATGTTGCAACAGTTAGCTCTTACTTGTTCCCACCCCTCCTTCCCGGCCGTGATCTCCAGTTAACCTGTCTCACCATACTGGTACTATTCGTGGCACCGCGCGATTCCTGCGGCGCTTGACATCATTGCAGTCAGCGTGGGTCCAAGCGAAAAATCCTAGTGTAAGGGAAAATACAGCTCATATGCGTGAACAAGATTCTTCAAGCTTTCAAATGAACCATATTTTCCCCATTCGATGGTATTTAAGATCGGAAATGTATGGAAAACACTGAAGCATTTATGGGACTGAACAATTGTTCAACCCATGTGACGTCACCGATTGCCAAACAATATTGGGGCCCCCCTACCCTGCGCTCGTTATGAAACGAAAACTCACGATATGGTGAAATGTGCGAAATGTGCCTATGCAGACCGGTGATAGAGCTGTTTGGAAGCTAAGGTGAAAATGATGTAAATGTAAATGAACTTCAATTTTCACCATAATTATGAGTCGCCAATGCATATTTGTTTCAAAATTTTTATTCTCAAGTTTGCTATTTTCCAGTGAACGAAAGCATTATTTTATGAAAATAACACAATACTTGCCAGCTCTACTCAGATGAGGCACTGCCTTAGTGCCTTACATGGGCCGACCGCCCCTGCATGGTGAGGGTTATCGGAAGCTCGGAGTCTCGATCTCCCAGCCAATGGCCTCTGTGTAATCCGCCGGCTCCCTCTGGGCGGAAGGGAGCCGGAATGGGCAGACTTGTCCCGATATCCCACTGCTGAGCCGAGTATGGTCTTCTCACGAGTTGCCATCCTCTCGTCCGACAACATTGCAGGCAGCAATTCCTCAGTGAGCACGGCAGCTGTTGCGCTGTAGCACTGGTCTCACCAGCTCTGCCAGGCGCAGATACAGCTCTGTTGTGAGAACAACGCTCTTGTACGGCCCCTTCGCACCGTCCTCCTGACTGTGCACAGTTCTCGATATTAAACCACATCTCCGCATAGTGTTCAACGATAACTTGAACGGGAAGTGCGAGTTACTCCGACGTCGGCGTGCACGATATGAACAGCGTAAATACCGTGAAAGACCGCGAACCCGCGCTTCCATCCGGCTTCACAAACGCCTCACGCAGGATTATAACACGCGCATGGAGTCGGCATTTGAACAAGTGATCAAGGCGCTGTTTCGACAGTCTAAACAGCCGGCATATCCCGCCGTGTGACCTGGTGTTGACACCGGCGCCGTCACATCCCAGCACTCGGACATCTGACTCGACATGATGGCCCACAGTTCTAGCAGCGCGTCTGCGATCCGACCAGACCGGCTTCTGGGGGGTTTGTGCTACATTCACCGACATTTACACCACTCTTCTTTCGCGCCCCTTGCTCTGCCTCCCCTGCCAACTGTGGGAATATAACAAGCCAGTTGAACTCATCATAATAACCGGAACGGTGAGATTGTCCAGGAGTGCTTGCATGATCGGCTGACAACCAGCATAGTAGCTGGCAACATAAAGAGTGTATATGCATTCGTACTGCAAGCGGTGTCTTAAAAGTAATTTCATGTAAAGTGGAGATGCGACGGGCTGATGGCAAGGTCAGTTGATTTAACATAAATATATGAAAAGGTACATGGATGATGCCTATTGAGTTATTTTTGCGAACCATGCTGACTGTTTGGTTGTGGTGATGGTATCTGTAGTGTAGCTGCTGCCCTTACAAGTCGGCACTACTGCTGCGAGAAGCCGCACGCACTGTTACAAGGTAAAAGTACTACTATAACGTGAAGCAAAAAAAAACAGAAGTGGCACCTAACGATGTCAAAAAGAAAAATAAGTGATATCAGAATAATTGTCATTGAGTGGTGGTTATTGTTTTTACGACACGTCGACTGTTGAGTCATGTAGCGTCGCCAATCTCTCACGCCGATCGGTCGCGGGCGAAGAGTAGCGACAGGTGAGACTCGAACCCACAATCCACAATCTTTCGATTATGAGACGAGCAACTTACCCCTAGACCACTCGTCCCCTAATTGTCATTAAGTGAATCTCCACTCACATTTTAGGACAATAGCTACACATACCAGGTGATTACCTCGTATATGGTGAGGGTTATCGGATATATTCTGGATATCTAAAAACTTACAGGTTTGCCGCAATCGGCGCTGAAATTATCCTTAGTTTGCCACGTCATCAACAATTCACACGGCTATAGCTTAAAATACCTTACGTCGTATCAAAATGAACGGGTTTTGGAATTCTTGACCAGAATCTGAATGGAAAAGCATCGCACCCTATCCTTAGAATCCTTAGAATGGATGATTTTCACGTAAAATGGCTACATCACAAACCATCCATGCTAAAGAACCCGAACAGTTCTTAACAAATTTGCAAATAGAGCCATTTCTGCACGATTTTGTTCGCCTACGCACGCTTTATCCATCTGGGAATGAAGCATAACTTACATACAATAGCATAAAACATGTCTACACATATTCTGACAATGTTTGTTTAATTCTTCGTTTTTTCTACTGCGTGACGTACCCCATATCGTTATCGACAACTGTCATGTATCTTCTCAAGTGTGCATACTTTTCGTTTAGATATACTTCGATCTTTAAGCACTTCATCAGGTTCCATATTCGCGGTAGGGGTGAATACTATTGTATTGCAACCCGATAGTTTGCCAAGAGTTTCGGCTCGCTGTTCCAATTAGGTACCTGCAGCGCTTTGATTGGCCTTTGACAATCCGGGGTCCATCAAGGCGCTGATGCCATTATTTAGAGATTTATAGTTTTTCGGGGCCGAATCTTGTGCTACCGGGCAGTCAGCATTATTTGCACCGAGCATTGATGACAATGAGCATTGTTTCGATGTTGCAGTACTCTGAACTCGCTAGGCTGAGGTCCACTTAATCCTCCAATTTTCTGCAGTCCGTTCTTTTGAAGTTCCAAGGCGGCCTTTACAATTTGGTGTGGTGGATGACGTCCGTGCCGATCCTGAGTATGATTGGCTAGTGGTCGCTCAGTCCGGGGCCGGCTGAAGCTCACCAGTCAATTCATGAACGGAGTCGCCGAGACCAGCACGCCCAATGTATGCAAGTATCCGAACCTGCTAACCTCGGGTCGTGGCTGGCAGTGGCTCCGATGCTTAGGAGCACGAAGGTGTAATTTGATATAAACGGGTGAATTTCACGACTTCCAGTGTGTTTGGATGTTTTCCCAGGCGTGGTGCTTTGCGCTAAAGTATTTCATGATCAGGACTGGTTGAGGAGCCTGAAATAGCAAGCCGGTCAGCTCTTGCGGTGTGGGTGTTGGAGCTGACGACGAGGTGCTAGTGAAATGACACTAGCTTGATAAAGAACGACTTTGAGCCTGATTGCTGAGCAACTTAGTGAAGAACTTGAGTTGACTTGAAGGCGAGGAATGCTGTTGACGATGAGCATTGCTGTGCCCCATTTCTGAGTTCGACCGTTGACGTTGTCAACATGACAAGTGTGATCTAATACGCTGCTTCAGCTAGTCTGAATCTCGAAAAGACGTCTCTTGGAGCACGGCTGGTAATGGTTTTTCTCGTTGGATTTATCATCTTAACTCTATGGATCTGGTCGGGATGCCACCGGCATTCTCCTGGAGTACGAGAGCCATTGCCAAACGATATGGTCTGTTGGTGCTACCATGCAGGGTTGGAGCAATGCAAGGATAAATTCACATCCGGCGGACCGTGCAAATATGGTGTGGCGAGTCCGACAGGACTGACCGCCGGACTCTAGTGGCAAAGGCTTTGGGAGAGCGGACCGTGAGGCGACGGGTGCAAGTTGTGCGCTTGGCCGTCGTGAGGCGGTAGTGGGAGCAGGTCGGGCTTGGGGTGAGGTAGCGTGGGGAGGAGTGTGGTGCGGTAAGGGCGCTGCCGAGCATGATTAGGACGTCGGGGTGAGAGGTGGTCTGGGCTCCAGGAGCGGGCTGTCGGTGGGTTGGTAGGTTGGTCCGGCGCTGGTCTGGGGGTGGACTGTGGAGATGAAAGTGCAGCTGCGCAGTTGGGGCGGAAGGTGAGTGGGGTTTGGGTAGCTAGGATCGTAAAGGTGGGAGGGGCGTGGCACAAGTGGCAGTGTTGAACCAGGGACCTTTGGTATCCAGAGCTCAACACCTTAACAACTCGACCATCCCCGCACCAATTTGAGGTTTGAGGTTACTGGATCGTAACAGTGATAACACCATCGACTATAATTTACTCGACGCTCTGAATAACCAGTGGTAGCACCCACAGCTCTAACGAGTAATTTGATATATTCCTCGAAACGGACAGGCGAATGGTGAAGATTAGACAGCTTTCTGTGGGATGCTATAAATAGATAAACGCCATGATGCTAAATACTGTGTGAGAGGTCGCGGCACTTCCGACCGTCAGAGATCGTGGTACTATGGACCGTGCCAGGGACCGGCGCTATCGACTGTGTTGAAGTTCGCCGTGCCACCAACCGTGTTAGGGGCCGTGACGCTTCACTGTTTGACACCGTGGTGCTACAGACCGTGCTAGGGGCCATGGAGCTTCACTGTTTCAGAGGTCGTGCTGCTACCGACGGTCATGGTCAGAAATCACGATCTATATTTCGGAACTCTGAAATCTCCAGTTCAATGCCACCTGCTTATCAGCCACATAAGTGATGACATTTCTGCTTGAATTAATCTGATTCACAATGAAGCGATATATCTGCCGGTGCTTGAGCCATTGTCGGGCAAATTGGGCAAACTGACGCAGCCTGCTTATGCACGGTACCCCGCAGACTGCCGTTTCACAGGGCAAACGAACAGTCTGCTTACACAGGGGATATCAGGCTGTAGAGAAAAGTACTAACTGATATTGTCAGATACGCACTAACAACTCAACATACTTAGGGTGCAGGCAGATTACATATGCTAACTTACTTTGAGCTGGATAGTATAACACTGGATTGAAGCTACAGGAGCTAATGACAATAACATTGATTTTCCTCCTAAGTTTCCCACTATTATACCAAATGCTATGTTCCACCATTTATTTTTTGCTTGCTAGCAGACTGCAGATACCTAAATGCTTTCTTTATGTCATGGTGTATTAAACTTAAGCACGGTCAATGACATGGGATGGGAAATACACTGACAAAGCATATCACAGCATAACAGTAGCGACGCTTCACAATGTCGACTATTCCAATAGGACCCGCGTCGGCTCTACCGCCGTTATTCATCTTCATACTAATGTCTTCACATTTGACTATGAAGCTCACATTGCACGTTGACGTACGTCCACCGAGGGCGGGCCGGGGACCAACAACGCCGCCAGAACCCGCCCGACGACAGAACTTACCGGAACTTTCCCGGCGGCAACAGTTTTCATACTGCGCTGCCCCGTCCCGCCACCTGAGCCCGGCCACACAGCACTAGGATCCGGCCGCCAGTGCGCGGCTCGACCACGTGCGAGTGGAACACATCCTCGCACACGGTGAAGCCGCGCAGCCGCGCCGCCAACGTTCGCCACAGACTGTCGAACAGCACCACGTGCGTGGGAGCGGCGCGGCCGGCCTCTGCCGAGCCCACTGCCGGCCGCGTCCGGCTGGCCGCCGCTGCGGCATCTGTGGCTGGTGTCGACACCAACAGACTGGGGTAGTGCTCGCTCAGCCACGCCTCCGGGTCCCGGTAGAACACGTCCGCCTCGTCCGTGTAGTTGGCGGCCGCCGCCAGGTTCGGCTCGCACGTCAGGAAGCGGGTCGTCACGTTCAGGTGCAGGTGGCTGCAGGGATGATCGGGGTCGGATCAGCGATAGCCTCCGCTGAGCAGCGACGGAACATCTCCGTTAAACAGCCACATCGCCGCATTTGTCGTTTGTGGTACATTGACAAAACATGAAAATACTGGTGGTTGATGAGTGCCAATGCATGCATTTGCTCAAGTTTGGTGGCTACTTCGAGCTACTATTGCCCACTAACAGCGTCGCTGCTAGTGGGCAAATTAATTATTGATGAAGCTAAGATGTACAGCACATGTCAACCAAATGATATATGGCGCCGCAACAGACATCGAGAGCGTGTCTCCCAAAGAATGTATGGCACCGCGGCTGGCACGGGGAACATGTCAACCAAATGATGTACAGCGCCGCGGATGACACAGGGTACATGCTAACCAAATGATATATGGCGCCGCGGCTGACACAGGGTACATGTCAACCAAATGACGTACAGCGCCGCGGATGACACAGCATACATGTTAACCAAATGATATATGACGCCGCGGCTGACATCGGATACGTGTTTCGCAAATAACGTATGGTGTCGCGGGGACATCGGGTACGCGCCTCTCAAAGAATGGATGCCAAAGCACATTGGATAAGTATCTCCCAAATAATGTACGGTGTCGCGGGGACATCGGGTATGTGTGCCATAGAACTTCCGTATGTAACATGGTGCTCATAGCGCCTCATCCAAACAGGAGCTTTGTGGAAGTTCCCACGAAGCAACATAACGTCCAGAGCTTTAAAAATGCCATCGCCGGACAATTTTCGAAGGTACTACCCCCGACACACCTATACATCTCAAGATGCCGCGGTAGGCAAATTTTTACTGCTCGACGCTGGTGATACGACAGCCCTGCCTCGACAGCGCACACAGTGCCTTCTCACCTGTACAGCGGTGTACTGTGACAGGGCATCAGGTACAGCACGTGTTGCCCGTCCAGGGGACTCTGCTCCAGCCGACTAGCCAGACGACTCGCGACATCTAGCGGACCGCGCTGATGTACAAGTCCCAGGTAGAGGGCAACCGGTACGTTGACCAGCAGAATCAGGAACTTCAAACAACGGCAGTGCCTGGGGAGATATTCAACAAGCATCTGATATTGGCCACAACAGAACGCCAGCTATTCTGCTTGTTAATCTCCAACATAAGTCTACAAAACGCTGTTTTCTGAGTCTGTGATCACGGGGACCAACTAACAAGGGAATTGTGGGACAATGGACGCAGGGACCTTCGAGAAAAGTGGAACGACCAGCATCGTTTTGTTCACTGGACTGAAAACATTGAAATAACCATAACTGGAGGCATGAACAATCCCTTTGACACTTGTGCGACGTTAAAGCAGTGCTCGGGGCCCGTTTCGTCTACAATCTCTTGGGAACGTACAACGTTGTATAGATAAACGCACGGAAAAATAAATTAGTTCGCATCCTTGCGTTGTGATAAAATATTAGGTCTTGCTGCACATGACACCGCTCTACCAACTAATAGCTTTCCGACTGATGAAACTCCACACAGCAAACAGTGTTAGCAATGATTCAACATCGCATATGATACAGGTAGGATGACCAAACAGAGCTTTTCTACACAACTCATACACGGAAATACCTAACATCACATAAGTCAAAAACCAATTGATATTTAACTCGGGAAGTCTTCAGATAGCGGTAAAATGACTGAAAAAACGTCAAATCGAAAGGTGCGACTCGCTTCCAGCTACGGCTCCGGTACCTTGAGTTAACATTGCTTGTCCTCAAGCGGCCACCACTGCGGCGCCTTACCTGTGGTGGGCGTGGCTCAAGCGGCCACCACCGCAGCGCCTTACCTGTGGTGGGCGTGGCTCAAGCGGCCACCAATGTAGAGCCTTACCTGTGGTGGGCGTGGCTGAGCCAGTCGAGACCCCTACCCGCCAGCAGCGCGCAGAACGGCCAGATCGGAAGCAAAAACCGAAACTCCTTATGCGGCAAGGCACTGGGACAGCACCACGGAACGTCAGTGCCCGCGCAACATTCAATCGCAGAGCGGACATTGGCGGAGCAAAACCAGACAAATGGCGATCTATGAGCACGAGTTAGATTGGTTGGGAAATACAAGTACCGCTGACAGACATTCCGACCCCTGATTGATTATTTGGGCTTAAGGGCGCATCAACTGCTACTGGTTATGTAGCGCCCAACATTCCGACCCCATCACATCTCACCAGATGCTACGGAAAATACAAAGACTCGAATACAGCTTGTCCCACCACCGCTGGGGTAAATGCGGGCTGCACTGCCGGACACTCAGTGGCAAGCACGATCGCACGACATTAACCCGCGCCGTCTTTCCGGTTAAATCCTCCCACCCCGTCTCGGGAGGGGGGGTTGAAGGCATATATCCGCTAAAATCCAAACTAAGCATCGCACGAAAATGAAAGAGGTGTCTCCGGAAAGCGTTCGACGAGTAGGGTCCGGGTCCACCCTCCAAAATAATTTCCCCCCAAAAGTGACGTCACTAGGTGGGCTAGATTTTCACGACTTTTTGACGACTTACATTATGCTTTTGACTCTGGGGAGTTCATTTTGGGGGATATATGAAAAAAACAAAATTTATTTGGAATGAGAAAAGGACAGCGAAATCGACGAAATCGACATTTTGTTTGCCCCCACCCCCTAAACAATTTTTTATCTCTCAAAACTGAATTTTCAAGCTTTCTTTAATTGTATTTTTTCAATGGGTAGAGCAGACCGAGAATCGTTGTTGGAAGTCAACTTGCCCTAATAAAAAATGCTTACTTTAGCCATAATCCTGTATTTGAACTACAATTTGGCAAACACGCAAAATTTATACGGTCAAAAACGAAAAGATGAAACATTCAACTCGTACGTTTTATTGCATCCGTAAAGATAAGCAAATGCTGAAAGTTTCATTAAAGTATCTGTATCTGTTAAAGCGTGACGACTGGCTAAACGTTTTTGGAGGTGACCTCACTTGACTTTAACTAACTCGTTGACCCTAGATGATCTGACCTAAAAATTTTGGGTCAGCATGTCAAATAGATGTGGGAAAATGTATGCCAAATTGTGGTGCGCTGCCACGCGCCGTTCGTCCGCTATCCGCGAAAAACCTGGAGGCGGGGGCGGTTGAAGAC
Organism: Imbricaverruca yamaguchii; assembly: GCA_034440575.1. Classification (NCBI taxonomy): domain Eukaryota; kingdom Metazoa; phylum Arthropoda; class Thecostraca; family Neoverrucidae; genus Imbricaverruca; species Imbricaverruca yamaguchii. The sequence goes on along the minus strand of JAOTOL010001411.1, from coordinate 787,034 downwards.
CCCCCGAGACGGGACGGGTTAAGAGTGCGCCCCGATCTCACCTGTAGACGGCCACCAGCCACGTGACAGCGGCCAGACAGAGGCGGTCGTGTGTGTCGGGCCGACGACACGCCAGCAGCACGGCGACCAGGTGCAGCGTCAGCACGGTCGGCAGGCTGGCCGTCAGGTGGGTATGCCAGGCCGACGTGCCGTAGTGGGACGCCACGCCGCGAGCCACGTTCAGTCGCAAGAACTGCACGGCGCTGATGGTCGGCGCCCCGTAGCCGATAGTGTCCACGAGCAGGGTCGTGGCCAGGGCGGTCACACTGTGGCAGTGGTGGTCAGGGCGATCACGCTGTAGCAGTGGTGGTCAGGGCGATCACGCTGTAGCAGAGTGGTGGTCAGGGCGGTCACACTGTGGGAGTGGTGGTCAGGGCGATCACGCTGTAGCAGAGTGGTGGTCAGGGTGGTCACACTGTGGCAGAGTGGTGGTCAGGGCTGTCACACTGTGGCAGTGGTTGTCAGGGCGATCACGCTGTAGTAGTGGTGGTCAGGGCGATCACGCTGTAGCAGTGGTGGTCAGGGCGATCACGCTGTAGCAGTGGTGGTCAGGGCGGTGTCACACTGTAGCAGAGTGGTGCTCAGGGTGGTCACACTGTGGCATAGTGGTGGTCAGGGCTGTCACACTGTGGCAGTGGTGGTTAGGGCGATCACGCTGTAGCAGTGGTGGTCAGGGCGATCACGCTGTAGCAGAGTGGTGGTCAGGGTGGTCACACTGTGGCAGAGTGGTGGTCAGGGCGATCACGCTGTAGCAGTGGTGGTCAGGGTGGTCATACTGTGGCAGTGGTGGTCAGGGCGGTCACACTGTAGCAGTGGTGGTCAGGGCGGTCACACGGTAGCAGTGGTGGTCAGGGTGGTCACACTGTAGCAGTGGTGGTCAGGGCGGTCACACTGTGTCAGAGTGGTGGTCAGGGCGGTCACACTGTAGCAGAGTGGTGGTCAGGGTGGTCACACTGTAGCAGTGGTGGTCAGGGTGGTCATACTGTAGCAGTGGTGGTCAGGGCGGTCACACTGTAGCAGTGGTGGTCAGGGTGGTCACACTGTGGCAGTGGTGGTCAGGGCGGTGTCACACTGTAGCAGTGGTGGTCAGGGCGGTCACACTGTGGCAGTGGTGGTCAGGGCGGTGTCACACTGTAGCAGTGGTGGTCAGGGCGGTCACACTGTGGCAGTGGTGGTCAGGGCGGTCACACTGTAGCAGAGTGGTGGTCAGGGCGGTCACACTGTGGCAGTGGTGGTCAGGGCGGTCACACTGTAGCAGTGGTGGTCAGGGCGGTCACACTATGGCAGTGGTGATCAGGGCGGTCACACTGTAGCAGAGTGGTGCCCAGGGTGGTCACACTGTGGCATAGTGGTGGTCAGGGCTGTCACACTGTGGCAGTGGTGGTTAGGGCGATCACGCTGTAGCAGTGGTGGTCAGGGCGATCACGCTGTAGCAGAGTGGTGGTCAGGGTGGTCACACTGTGGCAGAGTGGTGGTCAGGGCGATCACGCTGTAGCAGTGGTGGTCAGGGTGGTCACACTGTGGCAGTGGTGGTCAGGGCGGTGTCACACTGTAGCAGTGGTGGTCAGGGTGGTCACACTGTAGCAGTGGTGGTCAGGGTGGTCACACTGTGGCAGTGGTGGTCAGGGTGGTCACACTGTAGCAGTGGTGGTCAGGGCGGTCACACTGTGGCAGTGGTGATCAGGGCGGTCACACTGTGGCAGTGGTGGTCAGGGCGGTCACACTGTGGCAGTGGTGGTCAGGGCGGTGTCACACTGTAGCAGAGTGGTGGTCAGGGCGGTCACACTGTGGCAGTGTCAGGACGGTTCCACAGGCAAATCGTGCGTAACGAGTGGTACAAATCGTGTAATGAGGACGACACATTGGAGAATTCTCACCTGTTGTGGTCCCGTCCAAAAAGGCAAATACCGGCAGGACGGTATGTGACATACGGCAAGTTCCGAGAAATACGGCAAAGCGAGCCAGCCATCAGCAAAATAGTGCAGCCTGTGGCAGATCTCTGTCCAGCCCATCAACATGTGACGGATCATCCACCCGACCACGGCTGACGACTAGGGTAGCTCGGCTGGGGAGGAACACCAGTCTGTGGTGGATTATTCACCCGACCACGGCTGATGGTCAGGGTAGCTCGGCTGGGGAGGAACACCAGTCTGTGGTGGATTACTCACCCGACCACGGCTGATGGTCAGGGTAGCTCGGCTGGGGAGGAACACCAGTCTGTGGTGGATTACTCACCCGACCACGGCTGATGGTCAGGGTAGCTCGGCTGGGGAGGAACACCAGTCTGTGGTGGATTACTCACCCGACCACGGCTGATGGTCAGGGTAGCTCGGCTGGGGAGGAACACCAGTCTGTGGTGGATTACTCACCCGACCACGGCTGATGGTCAGGGTAGCTCGGCTGGGGAGGAACACCCGTCTGTGGTGGATTACTCACCCGACCACGGCCGATGGTCAGGGTAGCTCGGCTGGGGAGGAACACCAGTCTGTGGTGGATTACTCACCCGACCACGGCCGATGGTCAGGGTAGCTCGGCTGGGGAGGAACACCAGTCTGTGGCGGATTACCCACCCGACCACGGCTGATGGTCAGGGTAGCTCGGCTGGGGAGGAAGACCAGTCTGTGGTGGATTACTCACCCGACCACGGCTGATGGTCAGGGTAGCTCAATTGGGGAGGAAGACCAGTCTGGTGGATTACTCATCCGACCACGGCTGACGACTAGGGTAGCTCGGCTGGAGAGGAAGACCAGTCTGGTTGATTACTCACCCGACCACGGCTGATTGTCAGGGTAGCTCGGCTGGGGAGGAAGACCGGTCTGGTGAATTACTCACCCGACCACGGCTGATGGTCAGGGTAGCTCGGCTGGGGAGGAAGACCAGTCTGTGGTGGATTACTCACCCGACCACGGCTGATGGTCAGGGTAGCTCGGCTGGGGAGGAACACCAGTCTGTGGTGGATTACTCACCCGACCACGGCTGACGGTCAGGGTAGCTCGGCTGGGGAGGAACACCAGTCTGTGGTGGATTACTCACCCGACCACGGCTGATGGTCAGGGTAGCTCGGCTGGGGAGGAACACCAGTCTGTGGTGGATTACTCACCCGACCACGGCTGATGGTCAGGGTAGCTCGGCTGGGGAGTGGAAGACCAGTCTGTGTTGATTACTCACCCGACCACGGCTGATTGTCAGGGTAGCTCGGCTGGGGAGGAAGACCGGTCTGGTGGATTACTCACCCGACCACGGCTGATGGTCAGGGTAGCTCGGCTGGGGAGGAAGACCAGTCTGTGGTGGATTACTCACCCGACCACGGCTGATGGTCAGGGTAGCTCGGCTGGGGAGGAAGACCAGTCTGTGGTGGATTACTCACCCGACCACGGCTGATTGTCAGGGTAGCTCGGCTGGGGAGGAACACCAGTCTGTGGTGGATTACTCACCCGACCACGGCTGATGGTCAGGGTAGCTCAATTGGGGAGGAAGACCAGTCTGGTGGATTACTCATCCGACCACGGCTGACGACTAGGGTAGCTCGGCTGGAGAGGAAGACCAGTCTGGTTGATTACGCACCCGACCACGGCTGATTGTCAGGGTAGCTCGGCTGGGGAGGAAGACCAGTCTGTGGTGGATTACTCACCCGACCACGGCTGATGGTCAGGGTAGCTCAGCTGGGAAGGAAGACCAGTCTGTGGTGGATTACTCACCCGACCACGGCTGACGTGACCACGAGGCTGGCTCGGCTAGCAGCGGAACACCAGTCGGCCACCCACAGAGGGAGCCACACCAAAGCCGAGGTGGGTCGGAAAACCGCTGCGATACCACCAAGCCACAGGTACTGCCGACTACCGCCACCGTCTGGGGGACAAGACGTATGTCGGTCATGTAACACGACTACCGCTACACACACGACAGACCCAGATCACGTGACCTGACCGCCGCTGCTGTCTGAGGACACATGACAGACCCGGGGGCGTTGGCCAGCGGGCAACAGAGTGCGGGGCTCGTTCTTGATTCGCCCGTTCGTGTTACGTGATAAGCTGACTACACCGCCAGTATTCGATGTCACGCACAGTTCAGCTGCGAATATAGAAGGACTTACGATCACCGGTACACAAAATATATAGGAGCAGCTGAGATGACTACACCCAAAAGTTAGAGCACACATGGATTTCATGAAGAATATCTGAACTCTAATGCTTTGCCGACACGTCCACGACTGCTGGTCGCGATGCTGCTGCACGGCCTGCCGACCGCCGGCGACGGCCTTTTGGCGCTGTCGACCACGTGCCGTGCCTAACGTCACACACACGACCCGACCCGGGGCAGTGCCGTACCGTGTGGCCGTCGCCACGGGTAGCAGCGCAGCGCCACTGCCAGCAGCACCATCTCCACCGTGTTGGCCAGAGGTGCGGGAGCAGCAGTAGAAGAGGCACCACGAGGTGGCCAGGCACCAGGCGGTGTGGCCGGCGGCGCGCGGTCCGTGCAGACGCCGAGCCGTCTCCACCACGGCCACGTCCCCGGTCCAGCTAAGCAGCGCCATCACAACACGGGGCGAGTACACCTGCGGAAATGTCGCCCCACTCGTCAGGCCAGCTGCACACGGCCCCGGTCCAACCCAAATGCCCCACGTCAGGCCGGCGCCCGCCCGGCCCCAGCTGAGCAGCGCCATCACAACACGGGGCGAGTACACCTGCGGAAATGTCGCCCCACTCGTCAGGCCAGCTGCACACGGCCACGTCCCCGGTCCAGCTGAGCAGCGCCATCACAACACGGGGCGAGTACACCTGCGGAAATGTCGCCCCACTCGTCAGGCCAGCTGCACACGGCCACGTCCCCGGTCCACCTGAGCAGCGCCATCACAACACGGGGCGAATACACCTGCGGAAATGTCGCCCCACTCGTCAGGCCAGCTGCACACGGCCACCAACCGTGGCCACCAACCGTGTGTGATTGTGGTTTTAGGGCGCATCGACCATGGTTGGTCATTTAGCGCCCAGTGGCCACCAACCGTGGCGAGGGCATGCCTGAGGACGGGTCAGGTCAGCAGGGTCGGCAGAACACTCCAGAGTACACCCGATGGCCAGGCCGGGTCAGGTCATCGGGCATCAGACCACTCGGAGGCACCTGAGATGAGGGCAGGTCAGGCAAGCAGAGTACGTGGTGAGTACAAGTGGGGACAGATCAGTAATAACACATGAGGGCAGGTTAGGTAAGCAGAGCACGTGGTGAGTACATGTGAGGACAGATCAGTGATAACAATATGATAGCAGTGGTGAATAATGTAACGCAAGCAAATCAAATCAAGCAGACACCACAGAAACTGTGAACTATGCAACCAACTATACCCAAGCTACTTTTGGAACATACAAAAAACATTTCGCATAAACCATGCTAGCTTACTTTCTGTTTCTGTGGTTTGATATAACACTATAGCTTTTGCAACATCTGATTTAGAGGAGCATATCTGTCACTGTATGCTGCTCAAATCGAAAGAAGCAGCCTGTGCCTGCAATTAGTAGCATAGGAATAGGGAAGGTGGTGGGAATATTGACAGAGGGACGGCCGTCCCCAAATTTCACTGAAATTTTGATGAGCTAAGTGTCATGGGAGTTCACGAGTTCACGAGGTCATCAGGTCACATGGCCAAATGTAGGAAATATCGGTATTTCATGTCGGGTATGTTTCAGATGGTCCGTATTCTTCTGAAATTTGTATAATTTGCAAAATGTTCTGCTTCTTATAGATGAGGTAACCACCGTCAAACCAACCCATACTGCTTGACCCAAAAACAATGGCGGAGGCTATAGCTCAAAAACCGTTGGTCGAATCAGGCTGAAAATTGCACCCATATTTCTTTTTTTGTCTTGTTTAAACTTTAAAAAATTAATCCGGGTTCTTGCTGGGCCGGATTTATGAACCAAGGTCCTATAACCAAGCAGAGATTGTTGTGCGAACCCTGGCCCCACCACCCCATCCATGAATTCCAGTTCAACGACACAATTTTGACGGAAAGTTTAACGTGCCGCCAATGCACCGACACGGCCGCCCGGTCGCTCGTTCCCGGCCTTATCGGGCCAGCTGCCAACTGATACTCCCAGCCTTCACGCACTAAATGCGAGCGCGTGAAGGAGTCGAACCCTGTGTTACATTGTTAATATCACGTCACATTGTGGACAATCATGGGAGCTTCCAAGACAGGAAGTGTCCATTTTCTTACCATTTTATGCTCTGGTTATGTAATTATACACATGTCTAAATGAAAAACAATCATGGAATTGATCATTGCAGAATCCGAATATATCCGTAACATAATACCGCAAAATAGTACGATATTCCTCACCTAACAAGTCAAGAAACTACCTGGGGAGAAGTCAACAAGCTGCACAAAAACTCAACCAAGATGAAATTGCAGCCACTTTCATCGAGCCAATCTGAGCTATGTATTTCAACTAGCCAAAACCATGCATCCGCATCAACTTTCTAGTTTTAATGAACATGTGTAGTTCATCTAAGGGATAGTCACAAAAAGCAAAGATACTGAAGCACATACAAGCATAAATCTGCTGTCGATGTGAAGCAGCTGGAGAACCCTGTACAATCCTGCGATAAGCATTGGGAAGAGGTAGCTTCTGATGCCTTCTCTCCACTCCCATGTCTTGTATCCATACCTGAAACATTCGTATTTAAACTTCAGGGGCAGGACAATTGTTATCATGGACACCTTCGGACGTAGCACAAATCGTCCCCAGGGAAGGGACATGACAAGAGGTGGGGGAAATGAACATTCACCGCCTGCGTCGTTACATTCGATGAAGACCACACATTTAAGTCATTCCTATTCAGGTTATCCAAGCAGTGATACTGTTTTCAAGCGAAGGAGATAAGTCAAAACACCACGCTATTGTATTACAGGTGTCTCTGAACAGATTACGGATGAATTGTGCACCTACGCACCGACGCACGCACGCACGCACGCACGCACGCACGCACGCACGCACGCACGCACGCACGCACGCACGCACGCACGCACGCACGCACGCACGCACGCCAACCATCCGTCCGTATCCACCCCTATCCAGATACTCTAGTCGTTAGTAGCTTGTAAATTATTTCACGAAGTTACACATATAGCAGCATTCAGATGTCGACATTTTGGATCTAAACATAGTATATTCATAAAGTGTCACTGCACTGCACAATGCAAATAAACAAACACAGGTCTACATGGATATAAATTGAGCACAGGTTTTCATTCACATCAGGTGTTCTGGCAAAATCACCATACATTTCATAAGTTCTTAAGCGGCCACCCACAACATTTCTACATACCCATCTGAACATTTACACATGTACCATTCTGCATCAGGTCGCATTTATACCGTCACGATTTATCTGCACATTTCGTCCGTACGTTATTCCATAAGGACAACATGATGTGGGTGTTGAGTTGTGGTCTGTCCCAGAGTAGCATTGCTAGTTGCCTTGCACATATGCATACATGTACCCATGCATATTATGTGCAGTCCAGAACACGCTGACGATAATATTGATGGATAGGCGCATATATCGCGAAACGAATTGACAGGCATATTACTGGTGGGAGCGCACCACGAGCAGATCTGAAGTTTGGCAGGGTGAGGTGGACAACCTGTTTCCACGACATGCATGCATACATACATACCCATAACAGAGGTAGTGAGCGATTTCTAGAGATTGCCAATATTCATCAGGAACGAATGATGTCTGCGTCAGAGCAACAGATGAAACTCGTAAGACCAGGAGTATAGCAGAACCAATTCTTCATCTCTAAAGATCTGAAAATAAATACACACAGTGAGTATGGCATAATGCGAAGCATGGCGGAAATGGAGTGTGTGAATCCCTGCCAATTACATACAGATAGACTATCACATCAGCCGGTCGAGCAGCGTCTTCGGGGCTCTACTGGAGGTGCATTTTAACGTTGCAAGTCCACATTTGGTGGCGGTATGTGAGGGCTCGGAAAAACAGACCGGTTGGCTATTGGGGCTTAAGAGTGCATCGACAGCGACACAGTACTAAAACAATGATCTTTCGTTAGGTGTGAGATGCCAAAACGAGCATAGTGGAATGCCCAAATTTGCCCTGGAGTTAATGTCATTTTGAATCTTTTTGATGTCTCAGACTCAAATTTGAGCCTATGGTGTACTTATTCATTCATCAGTGCAGTGAGACCACATAGAGTCTACTCAAAGGGGACAATAAAACGAGTTTCAGCCATGTTGGTAGTTGAAACTGGTTGAAACCGACTAGAATCGGTTAAACTTAAAAATATATTTGGGGATAAAATATGCTGAGCTATTTCCACTAATTTCGAATACTTAAAACACTATCTGCATGAGTCTCAAAGACATAGTAGACAACAAGTGAATGCATACATAAAGTTGTTCATTATCTCATGAAAGATGAGCCAAAGATCAAAGAGAACAACGAAGATATGGTACATGTTGAGTACCACCCATTACGCCTGTAGCATTTGCGGTTGTTCGAAATATCATCAACTTCAATTAATTTCGGTTTCATTAGGGAATGAAAACGTGCCATAAATGTTGACGGGTGTATTTCCCATCAACTGTCGTACATAACTTAGTGCTATTTTTATTTCGTCAGTAGGATGATACCCCACTGAATGTTTTCCTACTCAACTGAGTGTAATGTGACTATCACTTGAGTGATTGATTCAAAATTTGGGCCGAGGGACGCAAGAACTGCCAGTGGTTATCTAGCGCCCACTTCTGTTTCTTCCACAACTGCATGTACCTATTTCTGGAAGGGGCAATTGACAAGAAACTGGCCAGCCTTTATGCGCCGATATCTTTGACCTGTGACAAGGACTTCCGAGCTGTCATTTAAAATCGCAGTACGAGATCGTGTAAATATTTGGTGCGAAGTAACATCTTCGCCTCTCATAGAAGTTTGGAAAAGAAAACAAACTGTCGAAGATGCATCACATTCAGAAGAGCATGGGTTAGCTTCCCTGACCAGAAGGCACCCGGATGTAGCGTGTGTGTACTCTATTTGCAGGCGTGTCAGGCTCACATCTCACCTGCACCTTTTTCAGCGTCGACGTGACCAAGGTGCAAGATCGTGTTTGAGAGACCGGAGTGCACTGCAAACCTGAGATTACCAGCTTTCTTGCCATTTCTTTTCCAATGAGCGGATATTTCTGAGCAGAAATCTGGGGAGGAGAAAGGTTCTAGCTCACGGCGAGTGTGCGGCACGTTTGGCTACAGGATCTGCCAGCTGGTTTCCAGTGATGCCGATGTGGCTTGGTAACCAAAAACTGAGTGTCTCCATGGTAGGGACGAATTGACAGGAAATATTCATGGAAAGCCATATAACGGGATGATTATGCAGTGATAATTGTTAGAGAAATAGGGTGGAATATACCACTTTCTGAACTCTCAATCAACATCATTTTACAAGAAGTATCGACACCCTGCTCCTTGGAACCCACACTATTGGCTCGAATTTGAGTTTGAAGCATCAAAAGCATTTTAAACGACACAATTCCATTGCAAATTTTGGCATCCTACTGTGCACGTTTCGACGTCTCACACATAACGAAAACCCATTATCTTAACCCTGTGTTTATGTTTGCTTCAATTTCACCTGGTTGGTTCGGAATTGCCTTAGGCAAGTTACCTCATCTGTCGGACAGACCTTTCCCTGGCTACCCATGTTATCTTTCTCAGGACTAATATCGCTGTGAAAAGTTTGCTATATCACTAGATCCAGCCAATCAGTTTTTTAATGTAAATTTAAATTGACAGCCAATTTGAACGTAAATGCATTGTAGCATACCAAGGATCACATATGATAATGAGAATTACGTGAATACAAACAGAACTAAACATGGTATGAAAATAGCAGCGGACCACCATGGTCAAGCCACCTGAGGAAATGCAGTCAGCTGAACACGTGTTTCAACAAAAGCCGTGACGAAGTACAAAAAAAGCTGTCCCATCAGAGGGTCTCCGGGCGACCGAGCACTTCGGCCCTCCGCACGGTATGGCCATTCATTTCGACAGCAAATGCGTGCTTTTTAGTTAGTTAGTTAATTAGTTATTGGAGTGCAAGGGCGCATCGACTGCGTCGGTCATGCAACGCCCACGTGCTTTTTAGTTTGTGGTGAACCATGACTTAACTTATCTAAGCCTAAAATGGCCTGACCAACATGATCTACAAATCAAACCTTTAAACTGCTTGGAGATATGTTCAGTATGAGTTTGCTTGGCTTGAAGGTTGCGATCATTGACAAATATGTCCAGCATTCAGGGCTGTTCAGGGCATTCACGATATAAGCCTTACGAACGTCTTACCTCTGTAGAGCAGAGTCTAGACTGGGATTGGTTAGCTTGGTTAGTTAGTTATTTGGGCTTTAGGGAGCGTCAACAACTATGGCCATATTGCGCCCAATTTGTTAGCTTGGACTACATGCATTTCACAATTCAGTTTATGTTCTTTATCTGAAAAAGGTTAGCCTTTTGAGTGTTTTAATAATCATAATTTGTTCTGTGCATTTGTTTCCCCAAAAAAGAAGGAATCGGTTTAGGCTAGATATTGTTTACTTCAAGTCTCCTATCACATTTCAAGAAAAAAACATTGCAAAACACGCTTCTGAACGTTGGTTGGTTGGTCATTTTGGCTTAGGGGCGCATCGACTGCTTCGGTCATACAGCGCCCCACTTCTGAACGTGATTAAAAGGATATGGTCATTAATTCAAGCAACAAATGTATAAATTTTAGGTTGCGATGCAATACTACAACATACCTAACTTCACTTCACCTAAAATGACCGGAGCTAAAATCACTTGACCCAAAATTAACTACCACAACATGAGCCAACCTAAATCTAAACAAGTTAACCCAATATAACAATTATTCCCAATTTACCTAATACAGCACTTCAAGATGGAAATCCTGTATGGCATGTTTCTGAGAATGGTTAGGACAAAGGGACCATTCATTCCCGCGGAAAATCCGTATGTTTCAGCCAGCAACAATCTTTATGCCATGCTCGTCCATCCCAAAGAAACTGCAATCTGCAGTTTGTTTGTGGAAATGTTCCTACCTGTACTTCTCCTATCATCTTATCTTAATCATGCTCATAAATCTGATCCATCATCTTAATTATGTTCATAAATGTATTTGTACAATATTCTAGTACTGAAATGCTATATCAGGGCTGAAGTCAAATTCACCATCAAAATAACACCTTTACAGTGGAAATTAGTCGTACACATAGCCATAAAAAACGTTAATAACATGTAATCATCTCAAACATCCCATCTCAAAAGTATATTGAACATCAATCATTGTGTTTGCCTATATGAAGAACATTTTTATTTATGGGATGACATGGGAGAGGGGAGGCAGGTGGGAGTGGTGTGGGGAAGATCGTGGAGGTGGGGGTGGGAAGTGGGTAGAGCTCATAAAGCATGAAGTATTACATGGAAGTGAAGAAATAGTTTACCATACATTTATGTTAATGCCAGAAGTATTAGGAACAAAACAGGGGAATTGCATGCATGCATGCATGTAAGTTGAATATCTTAATTTTGTATACATACCCAAAGCATGCATTGATAAAACATTTTGGAGACAACTTGCAGGAACTTGAATGAAAAACTACATCATGCATGCTCATAAAAGTAAGCTCAGGACAGGAGGTGGGATACTGGTGTATGTGATCCAAGTGATACAATGCCATACCATAGATGACAGGATGATATCTAACAGCATGCATTCTGCTCCTTCACTACAAACACTGTCATCTAATGGAGTAATGGAAGATTATGGATTAGGGCATAACATATGCCACGAAATTAGAATGATGACACTGAAAGATCAATGCAGGAAGAAATAAGTAGGATAGTGCATGGGAAAACTTTATCGTTGGGTGACTTTAACATAGCAGGAATGGGAGACACAAAGTATACAGTATACACCTAAGGTAATCAGGAATAAGATTCATGGATTATTTTCAGGAAAATGTCTTCTTTCAAATGATACATGGACCTACATGGTGGAAACAAATGCAAGATCTGGTGCTCACAAAAGAGCAATTATTTTGTGAAAAATGTAAACATAGGAGACCACCAACAATAATAGAGTCCACGACATTGCACTTGATGTGGAAGCAAGGGATATCATTAAATAATGGCAAATCTAAATGGAAGGATGTTCTGAGTATAGTGAGACATAGGCTCCATTCTAGGTCTGTGTCTCTTCTGATTTCTTCAACAACATTGTTAGTTAGTTATTTGGGTTTTAGGGCGCATCAACTGCAGTGGTTATACAGCGCCCATTCAACAACATTGTGGCAGTACTTAGGAATATCATGTAGAAACTTGCTGATGACATCAAGCTGGTAAGAAGAGCTAACAATAGTGATGAATCTAGCAATATTCAGTTAAATATAGAGAATAAAAAAGTGGGTTAAAATGAGAGATGACTTTCAACAGTGATGCACATAAGGCATAATCCATACTCATTAGGAGTATGGAGGTCATATATTTAGACATACAATGGGCAGTAGCAAATTAGATGTCATTGAGGGCAAGAATATGTAAGTGAACTAGTTCGAAGTGATCTTAATGGAGAAAAACAATGTGATTCAGCTAGGAGCAGAGCAGTCAGAATGCTAGGAATCATAAGTAGGAAAATGACAAAAGAGCAGGGAAGTTATAAAAAAATGCAGCCAGCAAATGTGTGACTCCTCTTTGAATATTGTGTGCAGGCATGCAAACATTACTCAGAAGATACATAGTTATGCTAGACAAAGTGAAATGCAAAGCTAAAAGACTCATGAGTGAAATGAGAAACTTGAAATAAAGGGGAGCCCTGATGCATTACATATGTACCCACTGAAATATGCATGATGAACAGGTGATATGACTGAACTGCATAAAATTTTCAAATGGATATATGCTAATCTGAATAGCATGTTTTCCTTCAGGAATCACATGGGAATCATCAATTCAGTTTGTACAAGACAAGCTGTAAGAAAGTGAAATGCCAGCATGTTTTCAGTCAAAGGTGGATGAACAATAGAAGAAGGGCAGTTGATGTAGTGGAATACCCACATTGAGTATATTAAAAATATGGGGATGTATTTTGATAAATCCATGTTTTAAGGTGCCTTTTGAATTGTCTGGATTGTTCTAATACAATATTTATGAATGTGATTAAACAATGTCAACTCAATTTTGATACACATTGTCATCACTCAGTTGTGAAGTAATACACCACCAATTGTTTATTGGGTGGTTTTTGACACACTTTATGAATAATCATGGCTAATGGTTGCCACCCACTGTTTTGCCAGTGGGTCATATGGTGGGAAAATGTCCAGAGTGGTGCAGGTGTTGAACCAAGGACCTTGGTGTCCAGAGCTCAGCACCTTAACCACTTGGTCAGACAGATTAATGTATTTCCTTTGAACACTAATTCTCATACTATATTATCCAATTCCAAGCCACCTTTAGGCACTATTCAGTCTGCCAACTGAAAAGCATACATTTGCAGAAGAATTAGTGATCACAATATGCTCATGACATTCATAAACATTGCATTTCAAAAAGAAATACCCATGAAGGAAAAATTCCCATAAACTGCAAACAAGCATTATTTTATGCTATATTGCACAGCTCAGAGGAAATTAAGTGAATTCAAGTTATCTAAAAATGTACTCACCCTTTTTTCTTGTAGATACTTTTCCTTTACATGCTTAACCCAGAAGGGCCTCTGTGGCTTATATTAAGTCTTAAATCAATGAGCCTTAAATCTCTATACTTCATTTTTATTAGCTTCCATGAGAAATAATTTCTGACTACAACATATTAGCAGATGTGGCCACACTAAGCATACTATTTCTGCTTAGGGTACACTTTCCAGTTCTTGTGTCTTGCCCTGTCTATCTGATAACCATACTTTTTTTTTAGTCTAGGGGACTGGCGTACCTGCAGATACGGGCTCCCCTTCATCGGTCACGGAACTCATCTCTGGGTGAGTGATGCTCGAGAATTTGGGGAGCCAACCAGGTGAGAGAACCAGGCGAGAGAGAGCCAATCCATCGCTCTGTGACTTGACCTTATTATGGTAAGTACTGGGTAGGCAGTCAGCTGATATGATAGGTATCGAACATTGCATCTCCCCACAGTCACATGCAGACACTATCTCAGACTCAAAGTTGAGGAAGCTACCGGCTTAAACCAAGGCGATATATTTAGCCAAAGCGATCAAATGATATTTTGAAACAGATGCGTTGTATTTGGAACGGAAAGCTATTCACGTTCCATGGTACTGAAAGGAAATGCTCGGAGATCCGTTCGTGTTTTGAATGACTACCTTCTTTTCTCACAAATTTGGCTATGCTGCTTATTCTTAATTCATTTTCTGGATTTAATAGAGGATGCATTTGATTGCTGTAAGGCCTAACATAGTTATGCATAGTTTTTAGGAAATCATTCTTGGTAAAGCAAATAGCTACGGTTTTCACAAATAGTGACTTTCCTGCTTGGCTCTCAGCTGATTTTGCAGGCTGTATGGTTACTCATATATGCGCGTGCGATGCGAATATTGTGCTAGTGTGTCAGCGATTTTGTTTGTTCAATGCTGCAGTCTGGGGTGTTTTGTGAATTTTTTTACGAGGAAAATGCCCCCTCAATGTGCGCTTTTACCCTAATAATGTATAACGTGGGACCCTATGGGTTGCGCCCCCCAATCCATGTATGGTTGCCCATTACCTTCGTGTATTGCCCTCCCACCCCAAATAGTTTTGATGAATCAGCACCGCTGACTGCAGTGTAAATAGCATATCAGACTTGTAAGATCACGTATTCTCCCGGCAGTCCAGGTATCAAGGTAAATTCGAATAAAGGCAGTCGTCTTAAGGGGCAAAAAGAGCAAGTCATCGCAAGACGTCGCAAAATGAGATACTAGATGGACATTGTCTTATATTTTAACGTGCCTAATTTCCTCATGATTCTTCATCTACATTCAAGGAGCGTCTAGAGATTTATAAAAATGGTAAGATCCTCCACTCACATGCTTTGTTATGCACACAGAGGCGCAGCCAGAGGGGACTGGGGGAACGCCAGCTCCGTAGCAACCGGAAAAATACACAAATGAAATTTCCGGCGTGTTTCGCGTGCCTTCATCACTTTTTTTTGGAGGGGGTCCGATCCCACTTTGAAATCCTTGCTGTGTTCCTGTATGTACGTACTCAGATGCGCAGCCAAGGGAGGAGGGTTACATTAGCAACCAAAACTGCACTAGATCGAACAATACATTTTTGAGGTTTTTACCACGCAAAACCAGAAATTTTAGCCACTCATTGTGCCAAAAGCATTCTGTTTCATTACTTTTTGGGTGCTATCCCTTAACCCTTCCCATCTTTCCGGTCAGATCCTCACGCCGCGTCTCGGGGGAGGGGATCATTATATACTCCCCTTTAATCTTAAGCTAAGAATGGCACGAACAAGAAGTAATCGGAAAGCGTTCGACGAGTAGGGCCAGAAACCACCACAATTCTATCCACTCGGAAAGTAACGTCACTAGGAGAGGGGGTATGCGGTCACGACTGATGTCATGCTTCTGGCTCTGGGGAGTTCATTTTGGAGAGGATTAAGCAAATTTAATATCAGAAAAGGAAGCGGAAACCGACCATCATGGCTCAAAATGTTTTCCCACTCAAAATTGAAACGCCATTTCTTTTTCAAATGTACACAAAATTATTTTGCATTACAGTATAATGGATGGGGAGCACCATAAATGTTTCGAGTAAACTTAGCCCCGTAAAAAGTGTGTACTGTAGCCGGAATGTTTGGCTTTGGTCCCAATGAACGCATGCAGACCAGATAAGTCATGGAAAAAATATACAAAAATATTTCCGTGAATTTTTTTACGTCTCTAAAGATGAGTACACGCTGAAAGCTATATTAGAATACATTTATCCGTTCAGGTGTAACGACTGGTTGAACTTGTTTAAATGTGGTCTCGATGAACCTTGAGTACCTCAATGACCGTGGACGACTTGACCTCAAAATCTTCGCGCAACATGTCAAATGTGTGGGGGAAAAGATATGCACGGCACGTTGTGAGGCGCCTTTTCACGGAAAACCCACGGAAACCCTTCGGAGAATGGGAAAAACTCCCCACCCCGAGACGGCACGGATTAAGACAATCCGATTGCGCTACCGTACGTAGCTACCAATAGATGTGTGTGCATTTAATTTCAGTACGCGACGTGAAGAAATGTTCTACTTTTCGATGATTTGGGAGCATTTATTGCATGAAAATAAGCTCCATTAGCCTACACAACCACCACTAGACATTTTGTGCCATGTGCACATATCTAAATTATATTTTGTTAAGCTTATGTGTAAAACAAGGAAAATTGCCTAACATCATGGTACAGAATTAGGCATTAATGTACTGCCGTCTCCGAAAACATACATCATGTTGAGCGGACGGTCGCTCTAAAACACAGAGGTTCTTGAGGAACTCGGTGGATCCTGGTGGGATGTCTTTATGCAGCCAATTTCTGTACCGGTATCTTGCATTAAAATGCCATTTTCTCGAAATCTAAGAACATGTTATTGGCTAAATGTTGTCTTCTTAAACATACCCGAGGAACGTTAAACTGTTGAGACATTCAAGTTCTTCGCAGTCCGATATTCTTATCCCCAACCAGGCTTCTGGGTCCGCTTGTGCAGAAATCTGATTATGATCTGTTCTGTGGCGGCAAAAGTAATAATCATCGCAATTTGAGACTTGTTCAGCAATTCAGATTTAGGCATACCGCGATGTAAGGATTGGCTTACATTATTTTCCCAATGACGTGCTATTAAATTGCAAGGAAATGGCAATCCCCTGTGATTTAGTCACCAATCCATCGGCGTGGTGGGCGTTTGGGTTAAACTAGCCGAATCTGACTGGCCCAATGGCAGTCATTGTCAGATTCCGACGCCGTATCAGTGACCCGACTTACGAAGGGATACCAGAGCTCACGCTGCAGAAATAACACCTGCGCTAATGCAGTGTAAAATATTTGACCATGTGGCCTGGAAATTCACAGTTAAAGGAATTGTGCTATTTCATCGTTGTCTTATGTTTTACCATTTTGCTACATGTGTGGGCAGTCATTATACACACGACTGCTAACAAATGTAAAATGCATGTGACTGAAGTGGAAGGCATTCCGCTTTTTTAATCCTTAAGCGGCGATCCTTCACTTTCTTCCAATCTTTCACTATTCCAAAGCAACTTCTTTCTTCATCCACACAGTTAGTGGTGAAGTAATTTTAGGACACTGCGCTAATGAGGGCAGGATGTAAATTGTCCTATTTCACGCAATTCAATCCCGTTCTTTCACAGTTACTATATCACGCATTTCATCCCGATTGCTACGACACCGACGTTCGTGCGTGTGTACACTCAGACACTTGCCAGATCGAGGCCACCCGATTCCTTTCAAATTGGGGGTCAAACCCTCCAGATATTTATCGGCTTGGCAGGAGCAAACGTATCCCATGTGGGTTTTCCTCTTGGCTGCTAATGAGATGGCGGTCAGATGAAATGGAGCTTGTCTGACTGGCATTGGCTAAGCTGGTTACCAGATGGAGTGGAGCAGGTCTGACTAGTGTGGATGAGCCATAGTTCAGTATTCATAATTTAAACGCACATATGCCATTGCAACGCCAATAAGTATTCGGCAAGCTTGCCGGCAGTGTGTCAACTTTTGCCTTTATTCACCTCACAATCACAGGCCATTTCTAGCCGTGACTTGTAGCCGTCATTCTTGGACACTGCAACTTGTATTGTATTGACTGATAATTATGTCCATGCCAGTTATCCTCCAATTATATAAAGCTTGAAGAAATGTGTAGTGCCACTCAGATGGCTTAGGGATGTAATTAGGAAATTACCACCGTGAGAACACGTGGAGCTCGCCCTTGTGACACTTGGATCGTGGCAACCCAAGCGGTCTCGCCCGACCACAACTGCCCAGCTATTCTGCTCCCTGGCTGTGTGTGGCCTGGGTAGAGAGAGAGAGAGAGAGAGAGAGGGAGAGAACACGATGGGCTGGATAGGACAAGTCCCTAATATAATTGGTCATGATGAAATGGTGCAAGGTTTGCTGCTCTACAGTTGCATTAGCTGAGACGCCAAAGCCTTACCCAGCTGGCAGGTAGAGTAAGCCTGACTCGCAGACTTCGCTATGCTGCGGCGCGGTGCACCCATGCAAGACATGCATGTGCAGCGATCTCTATCTGCCAAGCTATTTTAACGCGAAATGTACACCTGAGCAGAGCCGCAGCCAAGGGGACAGCCCCTCCCTCCCCTAGGAACCAGAATAAACTCCATCAAGAAGACATATTGGCATGTTCTCCGCGCAAGACCCACATTTTCGTTGTATTTTGTTTTGGGTTTGAGCTCGTCTTGGGAAAATCCTGGCTGCGCGATTGGACCAGAGCTTTTCTAGAAGGCATAAGATGTTCGAAATCCTATGTTGTATTTTTTCTTGTAATGTTGCATCCTTGTGTGGCGATTCTAAGAATAGTTCTTGTTTTGAATCTCAGGTACCCAGACCCAAAATCGGTTTGGACACCACCATAAAATGATTATATTTGTGTCAAACTAATCGTCTATGTCTGCCACCATGCAGCAAGCCAGTTTTATTGGGTGTATTTGTTACGTGAAATAATCCTAGGCCATCAAAAATTAAGTGGTTTCTTGCTTGTCCAACATTGATCAAGGTTATCCGAAGGGAGAAATTCGTTGTGACTTAAAAATGACGTTGGAGAGGTAGAAATTCGTTGTGTATGAAGAAAGGTTTTGCATTGTTACTCGTGAACGACGTGACGGTTGTCACCAGGCCCATAAGAAAGAAAAGAAGAAGAAACTAACGAAGGAGGAAAGGAAGCGCTTAAAAAAAGAAGAACAAGAGCGGTTAGCGCAAGAAGCTGAACAGGCCAGGTAAGCATAGATGCCACATTTCCGAAGAAATGTGGCATCATAATCAGGCCTCGCGTGTTGCATGGTTATATCCAGCTCCCAATGCGACGAGAGCCGATATTGAGGGTACGATCAATCCAATCAATTGATCAATCAATCAGTCAATCAATGTACAATATGTCTTATCCGGTAGCGGCTGTTCGATATGTCGCCGCGCCGGTGGCAGTTTCCAGAATCCGTGCCCCGACACCGGAGGCGCTCCGGCAAAGCGATTCTCTAGAGCGAAGAATTCATGCGCTTGAGGCTACGCACCGACAGAGCATGAATGTGTCGCCACTAAGTGACTGGAATCAATGAGAATCCGTGCCACATGTATGATCATCATGTTTCCTGCTAATACCGTCGCCAGAGTGTCGATCAGTTTATCGGCACTATTCTCGGCAGCGCGGGATGCCATTTTGGGGCTGGGCACTCAGGTTCCAAAATAATGTAATCAATGCTGCGATAAGCTGTGATCTTAACGTACGGGAACTTATCTAGCTGAGATGCGCGAATATTTCAGCAACATGTAAAGGGAGTCCATTAAAAAAAAGTTAGTATGCAACACTATGAAGCCCAAAACACATCTTTTTGTCATCGAGTGTGTGTGTGAATGGGATGGGTGGGGATGGGATTGGGATTGGGGGGGGGGGCTAATAAGTCGTGCATTGACGGCGGCGGTAAATCTCATCATTGCGGAAAGAAACGTGCAATGTGAACCAAAGTTCTTCCCACGGTGCTTCGACAGCGAAGAACCAATCAGGAGACTGCGCAGTGTGTGCACCGGTGCAGAGAGAACAGTCCGGTGAGTGTTGGCCGAACCGCTCACTGCCGCCTGTCGTGGTGTACAACACACCGCGCTGTCGTGCAGACTCCAGGCCGAGGAGGATGAGCGGACGCGCCTGGAGCAGGAGCGGCTGGCCGCCGAGGAGCAGCGTCTGCGCGAGGCCGAGGAGCGTGTACTGCGTAGGGAGCAGCTGATCGCCACCGATGAGACGGTGCGGGACGCGCTGCGGCGGCTGGCGGAGGCGCAGTCTCTGGAGCACGACCAGCAGCGGGTCAGTGTCTGATTATCAGCCCATCAGTGTATGCGTGTACATTCTCATACATTCATATCTGTCCGTATTTATTCCCATGAATTCCTACATATTTGTCTGTTTGTCTGTTTGTCTGTCTGTCTGTCTGTCTGTCTGTCTGTCTGTCTGTGTCTGTCTGTCTGTCTGTCTGTCTGTCTGTCTGTCTGTCTGTCTGTCTGTCTGTCTGTCTGTCTGTCTGTCTGTCTGTCTGTCTGTCTGTCTGTCTGTCTGTCTGTCTGTCTGTCTGTCTGTCTGTCTGTCTGTCTGTCTGTCTGTCTGTCTGTCTGTCTGTCTGTCTGTCTGTCTGTCTGTCTGTCTGTCTGTCTGTCTGTCTGTCTGTCTGTCTGTCTGTCTGTCTGTCTGTCTGTCTGTCTGTCTGTCTGTCTGTCTGTCTGTCTGTCTGTCTGTCTGTCTGTCTGTCTGTCTGTCTGTCTGTCTGTCTGTCTGTCTGTCTGTCTGTCTGTCTGTCTGTCTGTCTGTCTGTCTGTCTGTCTGTCTGTCTGTCTGTCTGTCTGTCTGTCTGTCTGTCTGTCTGTCTGTCTGTCTGTCTGTCTGTCTGTCTGTCTGTCTGTCTGTCTGTCTGTCTGTCTGTCTGTCTGTCTGTCTGTCTGTCTGTCTGTCTGTCTGTCTGTCTGTCTGTCTGTCTGTCTGTCTGTCTGTCTGTCTGTCTGTCTGTCTGTCTGTCTGTCTGTCTGTCTGTCTGTCTGTCTGTCTGTCTGTCTGTCTGTCTGTCTGTCTGTCTGTCTGTCTGTCTGTCTGTCTGTCTGTCTGTCTGCCTGTCTGTCTGTCTGTCTGTCTGTCTGTCTGTCTGTCTGTCTGTCTGTCTGTCTGTCTGTCTGTCTGTCTGTCTGTCTGTCTGTCTGTCTGTCTGTCTGTCTGTCTGTCTGTCTGTCTGTCTGTCTGTCTGTCTGTCTGTCTGTCTGTCTGTCTGTCTGTCTGTCTGTCTGTCTGTCTGTCTGTCTGTCTGTCTGTCTGTCTGTCTGTCTGTCTGTCTGTCTGTCTGTCTGTCTGTCTGTCTGTCTGTCTGTCTGTCTGTCTGTCTGTCTGTCTGTCTGTCTGTCTGTCTGTCTGTCTGTCTGTCTGTCTGTCTGTCTGTCTGTCTGTCTGTCTGTCTGTCTGTCTGCCTGTCTGCCTGTCTGCCTGTCTGCCTGTCTGCCTGTCTGCCTGTCTGCCTGTATGCCTGTCTGCCTGTCTGCATGTCTGCCTGCCTGCCTGCCTGCCTGTCTGCCTGTCTGTCTGTCTGCCTGCCTGCCTGTCTGTCTGTCTGTCTGTCTGTCTGTCTGTCTGTCTGTCTGTCTGTCTGTCTGTCTGTCTGCATGTCTAGATGTCTGTCTGTCTGTCTGTCTGTGTGCAGTGTGTTGGGGAGATATTTCGATTGGCAACAACAGTGGACTGGACAAACCTCGGCACCGCGTGCTGCTCTTCCGCGGCAGTTGGGACAGAGCGAAGCCAATGTTGTAACCGCAGCCAGCAGCAACATATTGCTGGGTGAGGTCTATATATGTAGCCTCATGGGTAAAGAATTGAACCAAATTACGACCAATCACAATACTTCTCCTAAAACACTCTCGGCTTTGTTCGAAACAGTCGTGTAGCAACATGTGGCCTCGAAACTTATGTCCAAGACTTATTTCTCCACGACTGGACAGTTGGGGTATACCAAAGTATCTCTGGTAACAACAGTAGCTATCGGACGGCTCGCAGCTAGGAAGCCAAAAAGTGGAATGACTGTTGTCTAAATGGAACTGGTGATGGGAGGGGTACGAGCAGATGTTGACGGATTGGTCGAGTGCGTGTACCGGACGGCCTTCAGCACAAAAATGGAAGATCATGGATAATGGGGAATGATCATGGGATGCACGGATTGCCCTATGTGCAGCCCATGTGGATGAGCGGGTGGAGCTCTATGACTCGTCATTTGTTCTCGTTTGTATAGCGCCCATATTTGCGATTTATACCAGTTAGGAGCCACACATCTGCGGAAATGGTTCCAGCTGGTGTACGCCCGTAAGTGGGGACGGTACACGAGATGCTACTGCCTGTGTGCGCCTGTATTAGGAGCCATACATGAGATGTAACGTTGGTGTGCGTTCTGCAGTGGGAGCGGTATGTGAGATGTAACTGCTGGTATACTCCCCGTAGTGGGAGCGGTATGTGAGATGTAACTGCTGGTATACTCCCCGTAGTGGGAGCGGTATGTGAGATGTAACTGCTGGTATACTCCCCGTAGTGGGAGCGGTATGTGAGATGTAACTGCTGGTATACTCCCCGTAGTGGGAGCGGTATGTGAGATGTAACTGCTGGTATACTCCCCGTAGTGGGAGCGGTATGTGAAATGTAACTGCTGGTATACTCCCCGTAGTGGGAGCGGTATGTGGGATGTAACTGCTGGTCTACTCCCGGCAGTGGGAGCGATATGTGGGATGTAACTGCTGGTCTACTCCCGGCAGTGGGAGCGATATGTGGGATGTAACTGCTGGTATACTCCCGGCAGTGGGAGCGATATGTGGGATGTAACTGCTGGTATACTCCCGGCAGTGGGAGCGATATGTGGGATGTAACTGCTGGTCTACTCCCGGCAGTGGGAGCGATATGTGAGATGTAACTGCTGGTATACTCCCGGCAGTGGGAGCGATATGTGGGATGTAACTGCTGGTATACTCCCGGCAGTGGGAGCGATATGTGGGATGTAACTGCTGGTATACTCCCGGCAGTGGGAGCGGTACATGAGATGTGACGGCCTCCCAGACCCGCTCACGAGACAGCAGGTGACCGCCTACCTGACCACGTGGCGGGAGTGTCTCAACCAAGCGGAGACGCACCCGGAGGTGATGCGACGGACCGACGAGGTGCTGCGCATCATCGACGACCTGCAGCGGCACGTGCGTGACACTGCCTACGGAGACGGCGAGCTGGCGCAGGACATGGCCGCCATCCTGCAGCAGTACCAGGTGAGATCACCACTGCACTCACGCGAGTTGGCTCCACGCATAGCCGCCATCTTGCAGCGGTGCCAGATGAGGTCACCATCACACCTACACAGCAGCGTCAGTCAAGCACGGCATGAAGCATATCAATCTGGTGATCTCGGATATGCCAAGATAAGCTGGCTGATCTAGTTCTCAACACTTTGTCAGCTGTGGGTGTAAAAAGTACACACACACACACACACACACACACACACACACACACACACACACACACACACACACACACACACACACACACACACACACACACACACACACACACACACACACACACACACACACACACACACACACACACACACACACACACACACACACACACACACACACACACACATATACACACACACGCACGCACGCACGCACGCACGCACGCACGCACCACCACCACGCCACACACACACACACACACACACACACACACACACACACACACACACACACACACACACACACACACACACACACACACACACATATATATATATATATATATATATATATATATATATATATATATATATATATATATATATATATATATATTTATATATTCTGGCCACTGTAAGCTTCGGTTGGAACCATTGGATTCTGTAAGATTGATAGGTATCATTGATTACTGAAAGGTGTACGAAAGTGATTTGCTTGGAAATGGTCATGTAGTTTCAATTCACAAATAATAGCGTCTTTTTAAAGATTTGCCTTTCCTCCAGTTATCACAACAAAAGAAAGCAATGTCGCTCAATTTGGACGCACCTTGATGCAATGTTATCTCCACCATGATTGACTTCACCGTTACATTTTCATTTATACCTTCAAATGGTATATACTTCGGATAGTTATTTGACCAGTGCTAGCATGCACTGGATGAGCAACATTATAAGTATTAGTTGAATTACCAGCATGATCCTTGGGCGCTAAATGACCAACCATGGTCGATGCGCCCTAAAACCACAATAACACACACACACACACACCAGCATGATCCTCATAATAATATGACGTAATCGAAATTAATCTTCACATATTTTGCTTATGAAGTGTCTTCAGTAGATACCATAGAAAACGTCCATGGAACTGATTTTGGAGAGTTTGGAGAATTAGGTCATTCTGAGACCCTGGTTGGATATATCTGTGTGGCACTTCTGCTCGGATAAAACTAGGGTTATTTTCAGGTATAGTTATACTCTTAGGTTGTTTCTACTTTACCCTAAGTATGACTGTACTTTTGAAGCCATATCTAAGAACAACATATGGAAACAACCAACCCAAGTGCTTAAGGCATGGTCTATTCCTTGCGCGGGTAGGGCTGCAGTTTCATTTCAGCCCATTTGCTCCATTTCTTCAATTTCATTTCTCGTCCTAAGGAGCAAAAACAAATGTATTGCGCAGGACATTTTCTGGGTGCTGTCAACCATATATTGGCTATCATTTAGCACTACACCTAACCACTAGTTCATCATTAGTAATTACTGCACGACCATTGTGCGAACATTCCAGATGCGCATAGAAGAGCGGTTTGCCGTTCAGCAATAACTGAAATATCACATCAATCAGTTTTAAAACATGTTCTGACAATTTCTACTGGAATTCATGCATGCTCTTGGATTCAAGATACATATCTTAGTGGGCCATCTTCGTAACTATCCCTGTATTGCTGTGTTTGTCACAAAGTTCTTTTGTGCCAATTGCCAGCTGGTTGTGCGCTTACCACAGGATTTGCGTTGACTAGTGTGTGGCAGCAGCGGCGCCGGGACAGATTTTCTGACGGTGCGTATTCGCTTTGCCGCCTCCGTGTGCTGATAGTTGGTGACTTGGCGCATTGACCGCTGAACATGCCAGCATAGGCGCACCGGAGGGGGGCAGGCCCCCCATGAGACCAAAGTGCCCTTTTGACCGAAAAGTGCCCTCTTGGCCGTAATGTCCCAAATTCAGCCCAAAAATCACCTCTCTTATGTGCTCCCCGTCTGTGCCAAAGATGCCCTTTGGGCCCAAAACTGCCCTTTTGGCCCAAAACTCCCCTTTTGGCCCAAAACTGCCCTTTTGGCCAAACATTTTTCACGCCCCTCCCCCTCCCCCAGGTCAACAGACCTTCCAGTGTGCCCCGGGCCGCAAAGTGCCCTTTTGGAGCCGGTCAGGTGGCCTTTTGGAGCCGGCCAAGTGCCCTTTTCGGTCCGCCCCCCATGCAAAAATCCTGGGTGCGCGCCTGCATGCCAGTGCCGTGGGATTGATTGGCCGGGAGTAGGCTAGTGTGCTGTATCGCTCTATCTCGTCACTTGCTCTGTCTGCAGGACACGCAGACGGTGAAGCTGGATATAGCCACCTATAACGTGCTGACCGACATGCGGCCCCACGTGGACCTGGAGACGAACACGGTGCAGTTCTGCAGTCGCAGCCCATATCTCTGTCTGGCGCTCTGGTCAAACTGCAGCAAGAACCTGAAAAACAAGGGATTCTTCTTCAAGGTAGCTACGTGATCAGAATGTGGTCACACTCGTCACACAGTCGCCTGGTATTGGTGGCCGCTGTGTGCGGTCATGTTCAGAACATGGCCAAACACGTCACACACAGCCGCCTGGTATTAGTGGGTGTGTGTGGTCATGCTCAGAACATGGCCACACGCGTCACACACAGTCGCCTGGTATTGGTGGCCGGCTGTGTGTGGTCATGCTCAGAACATGACCACACACGTCACACACAGCCGCCTGGTATTAGTGGCTGTGTGTAGTCATGCTCAGAACATGACCACACGCGTCACACAGTCGCCTGGTATTGGTGGCCGGCTGTGTGTGGTCATGGTCAGAACATGACTACACGCGTCACACAGTCGCCTGGTATTGGTGGCCGGCTGTGTGTGGTCATGCTCAGAACATGACTACAGTCGTCACACAGTCACCTGGTATTGGTGGCCGGCTTGTATGCTCGAACATCCAACCCACACAGTTGTGTGTCAGTCACAGACCACACGCCGCCTGGTATTGTGGCTGTGTGTCATGCTCAAACAACCACACGTCACACAGTCGCCTGGTATTAGTGGATGTTGGGTCAGCCAGACAACCACAGCTCAACAACTACCGTCACGCAGTCGCCTGATATTAGTGGATGTGTGTGTTCATGTTCAGAACATGACCACACGCGTCACACACAGCCACCTGACATTAGTGGCTGTGTGTGGTCATGCTCAGAACATGAATACACGCGTCACACACATCCACCTGGTATTAGTGGCTGTGTGTGGTCATGATCAGAACATGACCACACACATCACACACAGCCGCCTGGTATTAGTGGCTGTGTGTGGCCATGCTCAGAACATGACCACATGCGTCACACACAGCCACCTGGACTTGGCCGACTTCAGCACAGAGTTCACTTTTGCTGGTGATCGTTTGGGTACGCCAGCAGTTATTCAAGGTCCGACATTACTTATTGCCACAAGACCATGTTCAAATTAGTTTCGCTTCTACGGCTCAGTCTAGTGGAAGTGATGTCTGTTTACGAAGGCTGCTGATGCGCTTTCGTTCCTGTAAATATTTTACTACACTTTTGTAACATCAATTGCATGTTTGTTTTCGCGTTTGAAGTTTTAATGCATTCATTCATAGTTATACTTACACTTTTGATTGATATTTTTTGTATCTTTTACTCACTCTGAAGTGCCCGTATGCTTCATACAAGGAACAGGATTGCGAAAACCCTGCATTCTTGGTCAGGTAATCAGAAACAGAACTGCGCTTGTGGCAAAAAGACCTAATGTTTACGCTCAGCTTGTAGGTTTTACGGATCATATACAATATGTACTTTCAAAATGACCGTCGTAAAATGATGCAGAAGTTTGATTAAATCTATTATATTTCGGATACCACATATTGTTGCATGCATTCAAAGAAGGGACATTATACAATACATAGAAAACTCGGAAGAGTATATATCCAGAATCGTGAAGGCTACACAAGAGCACTACCATGAATAGCAAAAGATAACAACACAATGCTACGGGGGCAATGCACTATACTCGTTCACCTCACCAAACGCTAGGACGAATAATTACTAATTAATTTCGGTCCAAACTCGCGAACGTACATTGGCTGAGCAATTGTGCAGTCAGTGTGATGTTTGACTGTTTTAATGATAGCAAAGGCGAGAGGTATGATGGGAGTCGTTATACTGCGCCTGCTGTGGGCTTCTGTAAACTTATCTCCAATCGGCGTGCCGAACGTCTTGCATTTTTTGCATCGTGTAGGTGCTCATTCAAACGCAGACGGACGGGACGAGCTGTCTCGCGAATGTAGTTGACCTGTTGACTGATGCTGGTATAGATTGTGCAACTAGTCCAGTACGCCATCCCAGATGGGGGACACTTGGCAGCCATTCCGGCTGAACACGCGGAATGCCGCCGAATTCCCGCGGGGCACTGGGGATGGGAGATGTATGACCTAACAAGTAAACTTTCTTATGGCTGTGGTGTTCGCTCAGGAGACACGCATGCTTGACGTTGAAGATCTGATAACTGAGTTCATTTTTGCTGCGGGTTTTTCGTCGATGTATATAAGATTATAAGTCGGTTTATATCTTCAGTTGCTCTGGTTGAGCTCTTCGGTTGTCCATGTTCGTAGGTCCATTGGCTAGGAGAGCCTCTTGTTTCAATCGATGTAGAAAATGTGATGTGTATCCGTTCTTTTCTAAAAGTCGATCGGTCTTTTTCGTTGAACCTCGTGGCAGCCTCGTCTGACGGCAGACGATAGCAAATTGCTTAGTGACCATTGGATGCGCTGACGAGTGATGAAGTATGATGCTTGAAGTCTAAAAGTTCTGCATGTGTATTTTTTCCAAACACGCATGAGTCATCGATGTAGCGGCAGCTGAAATCAGGCACGATTGCGTCACCACTTGCCGCTATTTGCTAAAAAATATGCATTGAAATTATGGCGACAGGTGTCGTTACCCTCTTGCTCATTGCAATCCCTAATCGTTGCTTGTAGTAAAAGAATCAAATGCTGACCTGTTAACCGCCACGTCTCACCGGTCGGATTCTCACACCCCGTCTCGGGGGGGGTGATATGAACCCCGTCTAATGTCCAGACTAAGCGTCGCACGAAAACGAAAGGGGTGTCATCGAAAAGCGCTTGACGTGTAGGGCCCGACACCAGCCCCAAAAAAATTCAAAAAGTGACCTCACTAGGAGTCCTATATTTTCACGACTTACACCATGTTTTTGGCTCTGGGAATTCATTTTGTGGGATATTTGGAAGTAAAAAAAAATAATCAGAAAAATACAGCGAAATCGACCAGGACCATAACATTTTGGTCACCCAATTAAAAAAAATTCAACATCGTTTTGTTGAGCTGATAACAAGTATATAACGGATTCATTGCCTTCGGTGAATGCTATGGTGTCGTACAAATTTACCACGTCAATAAATGGTGAATGAGAAGGCGTCTTGGGGTCGATGGTGGTTGTGGTGCTTGATTTGAAGTCCGTCGAAATGATCTAGCATATTTTTTTCAGTGAGCCTGTGCCCATCTTACGTTGATTCATACAAATTGGTATGATACAAGTGGATGGTGGAAGCATCACCACATGCATCACAAGGAGTGGCGAACCAGAGATGTTCCCAACTGCGGATCCAGGAGTTGACTGGAAGTATTTAGGACATCCGTACATATGCTCAATTTATTTGTCAACCAAACACTTCAACGAAATTTCGGGGAATCGGGCGGATAGGTTCACAGATTTTAGGCAGGAGGGGGACATCCCGTGCAAAGGTTCAGGTCGAACAGAGCTCTGCCGTAAAAGGGTTAGAATTCTTTTCATTTTCCCATTTTCCGGCTTCCTGCATCTGCCTTTTGACGAATTTTCCTCTTTTTTTCAATTGCAGAATACATCACTAAAATTATGGAATTCTAACGTAGTTGCGCATAAAGCAATCGACTCAGAAATCACTGGGTCATCAGGAGGAGAATTAGTCCCCTAGACATAGATGTTCATTTTCATACCTCTCACAATAAATGCTATGGATGCACGTGCATTTATAACTTCAAGGCGTGGATCACAACTTTTCTGTTGCATCGTTAACTTTTGTCTAGAACCTGATACGGCATCGGAATCTGATACTTATGGGCGCTAAATGTCCAAACCTGGTTGATCCGCCCTAAAACTCAAATAACCAACCAACCAACTTAATACTTATGCCTGATAATGGGCTGAAATAAAGCTGTAAAGAATAAGAAAATAGGGATAAGAATAGGAAACAAAAACGTAAAATATGGTTTAGGCAAGGTTTACGGATGCCGATAAATGCTTGGCTTAAAAGAGAGCATCTCCACACGCCCGACACGAGATGTATAATATTGGAAGTAACCTGGCACTCCCGATGTGTGTCTAAACAGAACCATAAAGTTTATTTATTCATTTCACAATACATGCCCTCCACGTGCAGTGGCTGTTACGGACAGTCTGGGTTTAACTCACATATATTTACAAAGAAAGGATAGTTTTGTGGTCAATAGTGGGAGCAGATGCGCAACAAACATTCGTACGCCAACATAATACAATATCCATACCACTTTCCCCACTGCATACACCGTACTTGCAACACGAGCTATACACGAGTGGCTTGTAGAAGTGATAGGAAAGCGATGGAATAAAGGTGAATTCATAGTGTACACATATCCATGGTGTAAGTTTTTTGTGTGACTAGTGTTGTTCGTGGAGATACTCTAGTGCATGTTTCTTGAAGTTAGAGAGCCTCGATGTTTTTGTTTCAGTAGGAAGTTTGTTGTAGTGGAAGACAGACATGTAGAGAAATCTCCTGCGGCCAGCCTCTCTGTGTATGGCTGGCAGGTGCAGGTGGTCGTCTGCACGTGTGTGACGGTTTCGCAGGGTAGAGTTTGCAGTGATTTCACTGGCAATGTGCGTAGACTCACCCGTCAGAATGATCTTGTGGAGCAAAGTGAGACTGTGAAATAGATACAGATCAGCTGCAGTGAGGAGACCCAACTCGCTTCGGGCATCAGAAATATGATCAAATCTCCGTATACCTGACACGACTCTAGTGGCGAAGTTAATGATGTTGTTTAGTCTGTGGATGTTTGCTGACAACCCGTTCCCGTAAACAGATATGCAGTATCAGATATTGGATATAACTAGGCTATTGGCTATAGTGAAGAGGGTACTGGTCGGCAGAAGGTGACGCAGATGGCTCAGGGCCAGAAGGAACCCAGTGCACTTGCAGACCACAACAGCTACATGGGAATCCCACGACATGTGACGATGAAATGTCACCCCAAGGTTCTTACACGAATGGTTCTCATCGATCACGGCGTCCCTAAAGCACACTCGTATCGGGGTAATATTACGCAGATTTTGACGCGATCCGAGAGTAAGAAGCTGAGTTTTGGTCGGGTTCACCTTCAAGCCGTTATCCAGGAAGTAGTCGTAGAGTTGGCTCAGACATGTTTCCATCTGACTTATCAGATTTGGGAGATCAGATTTCCGCCCGGAGATGAGGACCTGGGTATCGTCTGCGAACTGGGTGACATGTGCTACCGGGACGTGCAAACTGAGGTCGTTCGAAAAGATGCAATAGGGAAGTGGACCTAATGATGAGCCTTCAAAGACGCCTATGTTGTTTGGGAGAAGGGAGGAGAGATGCCTGTTTCCGTGTTGATCTGAGACGCTAACAGCTTGCGTATGACCTCCCAGATATGCTTTAAACCAGCCGGCATCGATTCCATGGAGTTCAAGTTTAGGGAGCAGTTTGGTGTGGTCTATTACATCGAAACATTTACTGAGGTCCAGAATACAAAGGAGAGCTACTTCCGAACGGTCCATTGCTGCTAGTATTTCGTCCGTGACTGAGATAAGGGCGGTTTCCGTGAGTGGCGTGGTCTGAAGCCGTGCTGAGTTTGGGCCAGTAGGTGGTTTGAGTTTAGGTAGTGATGGAGTTGTTTCTGCACTACCCTCTCGGTGATCTTGGCGATAACCGGAACCAGTGAGATGGATCTAAAATTAGAGGGATCCGAAGGATGTCCTGATTTGTGAATGGGAGTTACTATTGACTGTTTCCAAGTGTAGGGGATATCAGCTGTAGTCAGGCATGTGTTTATGATGTCGAGCAGCACTTCGCCGATAAAAAAGAACAGAAATTTGATAACCTTAATACAGATCCCGTCGGGT
This sequence comes from Imbricaverruca yamaguchii, assembly GCA_034440575.1. Classification (NCBI taxonomy): domain Eukaryota; kingdom Metazoa; phylum Arthropoda; class Thecostraca; family Neoverrucidae; genus Imbricaverruca; species Imbricaverruca yamaguchii. The sequence goes on along the minus strand of JAOTOL010001411.1, from coordinate 755,715 downwards.
TCGCACGCACTTGTGCTTCTCATTTTGATGACGACTTTGGCTAGCTGTTCAAGAGATATGGGTGGTGCTTTATAGGAGCTGGTAGAGACGCGCGATAGCCGGCAACTAGGAGATGTGTGTTCAGGCATGTTTGCCTGGCGTTTGACCTCTGCTGATACTTTTGGTCCGACACTAACAACATATTGATTGAGCTGCTCAGGTAGGACCTAAGGCTGTACTCTGTGAGATCCCTTTTTGTGTCGATAATAGGCTTGATAGCACGCCATACAACTGGTGAACCTTTCTGAGCTATCTATCCGCTAATCTCTTCCCTACAGTCAGCTCTAATAGCTGATCGAACTTGTCGGTTAAGTACTTTGCAAGTGTTTCTTTCTTGTAAGTGCAGGGCTACATTTCGCCGATGCATGAGATGTTTGGTAGCTTCGCTAACATGTGGTGCTGTTGGGTTCCGAATTTTGGTGTTTCTGAGTGGCTTGTCGAGAATAGGTGTCAACAATCTCAGCAGGGTGACCCATTTATCAATTACTGGGATGCGACCAGTGACCTGGACCCAGTCGATCTTACTAAGGTCAAGGGTCAGTTCAGAGGTGTCCACTCGTCCGAAAGAACGTGACTTTATCACGATGCTGCTATAATTGAACATGTGATAAATTTGTGTGGACTGTAGTGGCCGAAACTCACTTTGGGTCTGTCGACAGAGGTGGGCGAATTTGTTATGATGACATCCAATAAAGAGCCTGTGGCGAATGTAGTGCGTTTTACTGTCACGGGAAATGAATAGTTTCTTACGAACTCAAGCAGGTGTGTTTTGCTGGGGCGATTTGCCGTGTCGAGAAGGTTGCAATTTAGATCACCTGCGGGGTAGAAAGTGCCAGTAAAGTTCGGTGTCGCCAATTGAACCTGTCTTTCGAGCTCAGCGAAGTCAATCAGGTATTAATTCATCATTTTCATCATGGCCTGCATTTTTCTGAGAAGGGGGTCCATGTGTTAGGCAAAGTATATGAGCATGTCCTTCAGTGAAACTAGGAAATGGGGTGGGGAGGGATGAAATTGCATTGCCAACTCAGGAATATTCCAATAGTGTCAGCCAAGGCAATAGAACCTCAAAGTCTGCAAATAGGGACAGCAGCAACTCAAGGGGACAGAGTTATAGTTCATCTAGTGATAAAAGAACTCCTCAATATGAAAAAGCCAAAGGTGGTTATGGAGCATTCGTTAAGTGTACGATGTTTAATGCTCAGAGTATCCGTTCCAAATTTGATGAGTTCAAGTGTTATGTTGCTGAGGAGGAACCGGATTTTGTTTGCATTACGGAGGCATGGGTCAGTGAAGGATATTTTGGAGATAACTTACAGGACTATGAGATCCAGGGATACAATATGTTTTCGTGCAATAGGGGTCCAGCAATGAAAGGGGGTGGTGTAATGCTCTATGTGAATAGCTTATTCAGTTCTCAAAAAGTAGCAGGTGGGGATAAAAATGTGTCTGTGGAGTCCATTTGGCTTGATGTCACTGTGGGAAAAGGCAACAGCAATACTCTTAGGATATGAGCTTTCTACCGATCAGGAACCCTGCCACATTCTCAGCAACTGGAGCTTGACAAGGTGATTTGTGAGGAAATCAGTAGAAACTTTAAGAGGAAGTGCCTTATTCTCGGTGACTTTAATCTAAAAGGTTATGAAAATGCTGGTGTTGGCTCCCCATCATGCAAAATGTTCAGGAAATGCCTTGAAGAGGACCTGTTCTTACACCAGTTTGTATCGGAACCTACCAGGCATGGTTCATTCTTGGACCTTGTATTCTCGGATTTAAGTGACTTGGTTCAAGACTTGTGGGAAAAGTTCAAATCTTACTTAAAGGAAACTCAGATTAGACATGTCCCCCAAAAGCAAAGACGCAAAAGAAGGGTAGGAAAGCCAGCATGGCTTACACCAGACGTGATAAAAGCAATTAGGGCTAAGAAAACTGCATTTAGAGTTTTTAAGGAAGCCTCAAATGTCATTAATCTAAAGGCGTATCAAAAAGCTAGAGACACTGTGAAGCAAAAAACCAGAGCAGCAAAGCGAGCAAAGGAACTGGATTTAGCTAGAAACTGTAATGGGGACAGTAAAAAGTTCTTTAGTTTCTACAAGCTGAGTAAAGTTTCTAGCACAATTGGTCCACTGGAAGTAAACGGGACTACATTGGGTGAGGATAGTGAGATGGTTGAGGAGCTGAGCAAGCAGTTCAAATCAGTGTTTACATTGGAAGATATGACCAATCTGCCGACCGTACACCATAGTTCAGTTACATGGGATCTGACAAATGATGTTGATTTCATTGGTAGTGATGTTGTTTACAATCATATCAGGAAAATAAAGCCAAATAAGGCCGCAGGACCTGATGATATTTATGCTAGGGTGTTGCGGGAAACTGAAAAGGAACTGGCATTTCCACTTAGTATAATATTTTGTAGATCAGTTTCACATAATGAAATTCCAACCGATTGGAAAAGGGCAAATGTAGTTCCTATTTTCAAGAAAGGAGAAAGAGGGAAAGTTGAAAACTATAGGCCAATAAGTCTCACATCCCTAGTCTGCAAGGTACTCGAATCAATTATCAAGGATATAATAGTTAGTTATCTGGAAGGTAGCAGATTGATTCAAGATACTCAACATGGATTTAGAAAAGGACGATCGTGTCTCACAAACCTCTTGGACTTTTTGAACTTCGCCACAGAACAATTTGATCAGGGAAATCAGGTTGATGTAGCATATCTTGACTTTAGTAAGGCCTTTGACAAGGTACCCCATAAACGGTTAATGATACAGCTTCAGTCCCATGGTATTGCAGGTAGCATCTTAAAATGGATAGAGTTGTGGCTTTCAGATAGACAGCAAAGAGTGATGCTAAATGGTACAAAGTCATCATGGCAAAATGTTCTTAGTGGAGTCCCCCAGGGGTCAGTACTAGGGCCATTACTGTTCATTATATTTGTAAATAACATTGAAAGTGGCCTAAGCAGTAAAGTTTTGAAATTTGCAGATGATTTGAAGGTCTTTAGGGCAATAACAGGTCAGGATGAGCATATCTCGCTGCAAAAAGACTTAGACGAACTTGTGAAGTGGTCCGAAGAATGGCAAATGAAATTTAACTTTGATAAGTGCAAAATCATGCATGTAGGTAAGCAGCATATGAAGGCTCCATACTTGATGGGTGGCCAAGTGCTATCAGTGACTCAACAGGAGAAGGATTTAGGTGTTATTCTAAACACAAAATTGGGGGCATCAGAACAGACCAAGGAAGCCAGGAAGAAGGCACTGAGAATGCTCGGGGCAATAAATATGAATGTATCATACAGAAGTGAGGAAGTGATCAGGAAGCTTTACTGTGCATACGTCAGGCCACATTTGGAATACTGCATCCAAGCTTGGTCTCCTAGCTATGAAAAAGATTGTTGGCTTTTAGAGAGAGTACAAAAGAGGGCTACAAAAATGGTTAATGGCATAAGCAACCTGGCATATGAGGAAAGATTGAAGAAATTGAATATGTTTTCACTTAGATATAGAAGGCTGAGAGGAGATCTCATCGAGGTCTTTAAATTTGTCAATGGTCTGGAGAGGGGATACCTTGGGGAAATGTTTGAATTTAACAGAAATGATGCAATTAGAGGTCATAAATTCAAAATTAAAATTAACCACAGCAGAACAAGGTTAAGGCAAACTTTCTTCACCAACAGGGTAGTGGAACACTGGAACCAGCTGCCAGAAAACATCGTCAGTAGCAGCACATTGAACATCTTTAAAAACAGCATAGACAATCATTATAAGAATAGAGGGCTTGCTTTTCAGTATTACAGGGAGGGCTGATTGGCAGATTTGGTGGGCAACTGGTTCAGTGTACAGAGTGCAACCAAGAAGGGCCCTTGTGGCTCAGAGTTGCACTAATCTTTTATGTCTTTTATGTCTTTATGTCTTTATCATCATTTAAGCAGGTAGAATGTTACGAGGAGGTCGATAGATTGCCGCCAGAACGAAATACCTTCCGCTTTTATCTTTGACTTTGGTCCAGAGTGATTCAAGTTCAAGTTCCAACTGTTCAACCCCTGGTCTGATCCAAGTTCAACCCCTACTGTTCCTGCTGTCATTCACAGCGTCTGCCAAAGAATGAACCCCCGCCAAGGCCGTGACACGGTTGTTGCGATACATTTGTGATTACGCATAACATTATTCAGATGGCACCACCATGATAGTTTGCACTCGGTCACTAGTGTTCTAATGTTCGGTGGTTAGCATTAATTTTCAACTGCTAGATATACTCTGAGGCCCATAGGAATCTGAGGAGGATAAGGGTGTCGAATGAGATGCTCACATTCGTATTCAGTATGTGCAATATGCTATGCTTTATCAGAAAGCATGGAAGATTATCCGATGCAAGAGAACAATGACCCAAAACAGTGTTTAAAAAAATGCCGGCCTACAGGAACTTGGTGTAAGATTTGAGCTACCCAAGTCGTTGATGGATCAAGACATCGCAGTTCGTATTATGCGGACCGAGTACGACCACGTCTCCAAGTTTTGCCGCTCCAACAAGATGCTGGACCTGGCGGACTTTAAAGGTGAGAACAAACTAAGAAAACGTAAAAGGAAGTGTTCAAATGCATACTGGATGTCAATAATCACGTTTTGGCCAGTCTGGTGATGGCTTTCACGCTAGTATTTTTTAGTTCCTCAATTTACCCATCTACGTCACAATTAGCGAAAGCTTCACCAAAGGTATAGAGAATTCGGAACAAGTGGATGTTGATTGAAGGTTATGTGATAACGTGTCTATCAATTCTGTAGCCTTTTATCTGTCTTGGTACATTTACGCCGGTGTATTGCTGTCTTACTGCCAAGATTAGCTTATCTATACCGACGTAGTAAAGAGGAATTTGCACACGAATTAACAACTGGGAATTTCTGAGCACACCAACTACGGACGATACCATGTCGACAAACTTTCACTAAATGAGTATCTCCAGACTGTCTCGTGTGATTTGGTAATCCCACATGTCCACCAGGCGAAACATTTTTTCATGTAGTATTTCGTTTGAAATCATCCCATTTCCACCTTCTTTCCCCATATCCTTTTCTCCGGAGTGCCAAACTTTCTAAATGAAGGACCCAACTTAGAATGCCAAATGCCAAACTAATGTGGTCTGCAAGTCACCAGCCATTTCGGTTGTTCGATAGTTTAAGGTATGTTATGTATTATACTGCCGTGCCATTGCCTGAATGAATCTTTCCTCCAGTGTTGAAGCTTCACGATTCCGACTTTACCAGGAATGAATTGGTGCTGGGGATTGACGTCCGGTTCGAATTTGTGTGATACTAATGTGCTTTTTGGTATAAATGACAACAAATTTGTCTGTTAAGCTTCTCTCCCGTGTAATTTTGTATACCTTCTGTGTTACATTTACTCCCTTGAAAATAAATGTTAAATAAAAACAGTTTTATTATTTGGATTTCACACGTGTGTATCGGCTTTCAGCCTTGTTCTGGTAGGGGTCTCCACTGTGATTTTTTGCCAGCTGTTCGCTAACCGCTTGTGATAGGAGGTTGAAATTCGCTTACTTTTTCCAAATAATATTTTCTACTTTGTGCCAAAATGTTAATTTCGTAACTATATCAGGGGCTGTTCAGGTAGCCAATAACGACAGACACCTCAGACAGATTGTTGTGAAAACTTCGAAACAGTACACACAACTTACAATTTTCAGTGTTTTACTGTTTAGGTGACTAGTTGGGAATTGAACTGCTCATGCCGCCTTGCAGTTAAAGGTTGCTGATGATATAGAGATGCTTAATTTGTCAAAATCGTACCAAGGGCGGTTCCAGGTTATGTCAAAATGGGCAACAAGCGCCCAGCTTTCTTAAAGCGGTATCGTTTACGGTGTCATCGGGAGGTTGGGATGGTGAGACGTATTCAGGACAGGCTGTAACAATGATTTGCCAGTTGTGGCGAAGCGATAATATTTTCACAGTGTCGGATCCAGGAGGTGACGAGAAGTATTCACGACATCCATATCCAAGCCATATGTAATGGCGCGGTGACGGTGTCACTTTGAAAATACCTGATAAATGAAAGGAGTCAAATCAGCACATAAATAGTTACTAAACAGTAAACAGTTACAATAAAGGACACAACGGCGGAACCAGGATATTTGTATAATGGGCGATGGTTGCGTAGGCCTCTCTTTCTTACATAGGCCTCTCGGGATCCTCCGTAGCATAATTCATTGGCGAGGCCTCGGGACAAAATACTTTCTGGAAGTACGGATATGTCCGACGACAGAATAATAGGTTTTTGTTACATTCGCTGCCAAGGATCAGCCATCAAGAATATACGATGCCCACCCACACTTTTAGTTCCTAGCTACTCTATTGGGTGTTTTGAACGTGCATGCATGGGCATCAAGTGGTTCTTGGATGACAAAAGATGATCTATACCCAGCCATGCCGGTGTTGCTAGCCATGCTAAATCTTGCCTGTGCAAAATACAAGCAATCTCGCGTAGTTGAAAAATATATTTATCTGTCTTTGTTTGGCGTCCCGACTTCGCCATTGCCAATATTCATACACTTTGACATGAATGCGTAGATTAGACGACTAAAATTTGATTGAGCAATTCGCAGCTTGAAAGCAGCTTCGGAATCGATCCAATAGATTCCGAGATCTTAGTGGGGGAGTAGGCTGAAAACCTTACATATTCATACAGATGGAGGGCGGTGGCTGAATGCTTCCTTCATACAGATCTAGCTCTAAAAGGCCCGAAAGTAATAGGCTTAATGTCCACTCCGACTTTGAATTGTAGCTATTGCATTTGAAGAGGGATGAGTTGGAAGGTTATCTGCCTCTGTTGGTCTGGCTTCACAATCGCGGCACACGCTGCAACGCCCAAAACCAAGTCAGATTCCACGTGTAGCCGATCTGCCAATAACTCCGGAACGGTACCATAGGACAGGCGCTGTGGCTCGCTCTCGCCCAGAGTGGACGCAGACATTTGTCCGGAGGCATCATCCGTGGGGGGGGGACTAGTGCCAGCCACCACTCCCGAAAAATGGCCAGCAGTCAACGGTGATCCGTCCACGTCATCGCCGACGAACGTCAGCGGACGAGGATTGTCGCAACCTTCTACGTCAAGAAGCAATGTTTCTAGCTCTACCTCGGCGAGGACGCTCTGGCCTAACGGCTTCATCAGCGAGCTCTTTGTGGTTCTGACTGGTGTCTCCTAAAAGCCCTCCTCCCTCTCCCAGTGACCACCAAGCCGCCTTGGGATCAATTAATTTTCATTCGAGGTTAGATGGACCAAACTCGGAGACCATACGAGCAGCTGCACCTGTATAGGTAGCAGCGTTGTCCGAGTTCGTGGTCGCTGAAAGATCGCACCTGACAACAGATCTGTTGACTGCCAGCATGAAATCAGACAACCAGAGGGAATCGACGAGTTCAAGATGCACTGCCATCATTATTGCGCATGCATATGCACAAATGTATACTTGTCTGGGGAAACAAAGCAGGGCCTTTGACAGAGAAAGGTGGCATCTTACTTGACAAACCAGACGTTCACTTTCACCCTTTTGGGTGTCCTGGTTCCAATGATCCAGTACTGACACAGCAGCGATGTCAAGAGCGTGTCAGCACCGGCATATTTCAACAACTTTTTCTCCATATTCCATCTAAATGCTAGGATCCTTGAAGAACAAATTTGGTGATATGTATGTATATATACATACATACATACATACATACATATATATATATATATATATATATATATATATATATATATATATATATATATATATATATATATATATATATTCGGAGGGTGGAAACCAGCAATTTATGTATTATGTAAAACTGTAGCAATAATTATTAATATCATAGAAAGCAACCTCATTGATGCTTCATCTGTGGTAGTGAACCTTGGAAATGAGCCGAGAAGGAAGTCGGTAATAATAGGTCAAATATATGATCCCGTGTTTCTTTCCTAGTGCTTTTCCAAACATGTTGAAAAAGTTGCTAGAATACCCCAAAAAAAGGAAAACTTGCTATCATTACTGGAGATCAATGGCGCAGCTAGGATTCTCCTAAGCGGCCGGACCAAAAAGAAGATATGATGAAACGGAGAAAGGTTCCGGCGTTCGAAGCGCCCGGAAAGTGCATGATTTTGCATGGCGTGCCGTATGTGAAGTGTTTCAGACGTTTTATGTTTGCCACAAAAAAGTGATTATACTTCTTTCAGCCGTGTGCATTGGTAATTGATATTGTGTGAACAATATACTGGGTAGAAGCTACAAACACATTGCATAAATTCCGAAAGTACAGTGCCCCCTTGCCGCGAAAAGTTCCGCCTCGCCTGGGAGTGATCGTACGGTCATGTGACTCGCTATTCACGACTGGCAAGACAGCGTGTCGGTGTCTGTCTGTGTCTGTATCTGTGTGGGTGTGAGTGTGAGTGTAAGTGTGAGTGTGAGTGAGTGTGAATGTGAGTGAGTGTGAGTGACTGTGAGTGTGAGTGAGTGTGAGTGTGAGTGTGAGTGTCTGTCTGTCTGTCTGTCTGTCTGTCTGTCTGTCTGTCTCTGTCTGTCTGTGTCTGTGTCTGTGTCTGTGTCTGTGTGTGTGTGTGTGTGTGTGTGTGTGTGTGTGTGTGTGTGTGTGTGTGTGTGTGTGTGTGTGTGTGTGTGTGTGTGTGTGTGTGTGTGTGTGTGTGTGTGTGTGTGTGTGTGTGTGTGTGTGTGTGTGTGTGTGCGTGTGCGTGTGCGTGCGCGTGCGCGTGCGCGTGCGTGTGTGTCTATGTGAGAGGTGGTTTATGCTGGCAGCACGGGAGACGCTCTGCGATGTGATTCTCGAAGAGGATGTCCGTTTTGAGAGAGAGCAAGAGGAGGCACATCGGGCCGCCGTGGAGAAAGCGGAGCGGGAGGAGGCAGAGGCGAAGGCCGAGGAGGCTGCCGCAGCTTTGTCCGCCGCAAAGGTACTGTGACTTGTTCATGTAGTACCTGTGGACGAGAGAGTGAGTGAGTGAGTTAGTTAGTTAGTTAGTTAGTTAGTTAGTTAGTTAGTTAGTTAGTTAGTTAGTTAGTTAGTTAGTTAGTTAGTTAGTTAGTTAGTTAGTTAGTTAGTTAGTTAGTTAGTTAGTTAGTTAGTTAGTTAGTTAGTTAGTTAGTTAGTTAGTTAGTTAGTTAGTTAGTTAGTTAGTTAGTTAGTTAGTTAGTTAGTTAGTTAGTTAGTTAGTTAGTTAGTTAGTTAGTTAGTTAGTTAGTTAGTTAGTTAGTTAGTTAGTTAGTTAGTTAGTTAGTTAGTTAGTTAGTTAGTTAGTTAGTTAGTTAGTTAGTTAGTTAGTTAGTTAGTTAGTTAGTTAGTTAGTTAGTTAGTTAGTTAGTTAGTTAGTTAGTTAGTTAGTTAGTTAGTTAGTTAGTTAGTTAGTTAGTTAGTTAGTTAGTTAGTTAGTTAGTTAGTTAGTTAGTAGTTAGTTAGTTAGTTAGTTAGTAGTAGTTAGTAGTAGAGTAGTTAGTGAGAGTGAGTGAGTGAGTGAGTGAGTGAGTGGTGGTGAGTGAGTGAGTGAGTGAGTGAGTGAGTGAGTGAGTGAGTGAGTGAGTGAGTGAGTGAGTGAGTGAGTGAGTGAGTGTGTGAGTGAGGGAGTGAGGGAGTGAGATGGATAGGGAGAGAGATAGAGATAGACAGAGACAGAGACAGAGACAGACAGACAGATACAGGGATAGAATAACAACAGGAAATAACAGGAATATTAATTGTTTCATTACAGCGTCAGAATGCATGGTGTTTCATTCACAATATCGAGAACCGCAATTACGTGGATAATAACAGTGATATATTTCTGCTGACATATTCATGTACCTTCTGCTGCATCATCCATACTTCCTATAAGTCATCACCCCAGACAGCTAATCTATTCATCATCCATTCCCTCAAAATTTCTACCTGCATCAGTATCTGACTCCCTTGCCTCCATAAACTCAATCTACCAGTTCGTTGCCGGTTGCTCCGTTCACTGCGGCGCGACGTTGCTGCCACCTAAGAGTCGGCTTGCAAACTACTCCACGCAGTCTAGTGTTGTGGCAAAGCGACCGGACCGATGTACATCAAAAGCGGTGCATGTCCGCAACATCAATGCACCGAAATGTGAAGTAGATGTTTAGGAACGCCGCCGTCGATGTAAGCGATGCCCATAAATCAAAGATCGGAAATAAAAATCCAAAATGAATCACCATACTCTGGAGCACAGCTGGAGCTCCAATTTGCTCTTGTCGGGAAGCGAAAGGGATGTGGGTGGTGGGCCCGATATACGCTCGGAAAAAAGCACGTAGCGCCGACTTTTGCGAAGTTCTTGAAATTCATTTGAAGCTTTAAATGGACTCAAAGTTCGAAGCCCGTTGATTAAGTGGGGCATGAGGAGCGTTGCTTATGCTTTTGTTTTTGTGATGTTTTGTTTTTGGAGAGATAGACAGGAAGTAGTCTGACTTCCCCAACCCCGATTCTTACCAGCGCTGGACCTAGAACCCTCCCCAATCCCACAAAATCTGTAGAGATTTCCGCCCATGGATGTATTTTTTTAATTGTTGTGTTGAGCGCTGGCGCAGGCTGTGCCATGCACGGAAGTGCTGTGGAAGCCTTGCTGACACGGCAGCACCGGCGCCTTACCGAGGTCGCAGTGCCGGGTGGCCGGCCGGCCGGCACAGGCGTGCGCTGAGCTGTCGTCGCCTGTTGTGGCTGTGCCGCTGGCTGGACACGCCTGTGGCGGCTGCGGCACCGTCACAACAGCGTCACCCGACTCCCGACAGCGGCTGACGGCCGCGGCGACAGCCGCCCGACGACAGCGCGCGACGCTCCCGGCCGGCCGCCAACACTGATGATACCGCTTCAGCCGAACGGCGGCCGGCCGATAGCGCTGCCGGTCCGGTCCGCGCCGTCAAGGCTGCTGACCGCCGCCTGCGGTGACTTCCTGAACTTGGTTTCCGGGCTGGGGGCACTCACGGCCGTGGGTCACAGACTCGTTGACCCCGTATGGCTGATCTAGTGTAGTCGCGGTCGTTACCGCACTCGCCGCACTGGCACTGCAAAACATTGGGGTTATTTTTCTCGAACGTCTGCTGGGGTAGGTGAGATACTACAGACTACGATATGATACGTCCAGCGACCTTTTGCGAATATCATTTCAATGTAAATGTGCTTAACATGCAAGCCGGAGGGCCTACCCACAACATGCACCAATGGTGGCTGATTTGGCCCTAGTAAGATCTCGGAAACTACTGAAGCTAGAAGCACTCAAGTTGGAGGGCAGATTGCCGCTGTAGTGAATTCGTTTCAGTATAAACTACATGACCTTAGGGCACTACTTTCAAGGGCAAAAGAGGTCGGAATCGGCCACCACACTGCACCACCACACCGACGAAACCTTTGCGAACTTAAACACTCGGCTACCGGTCAATCGAATTCGCACTCAAAGTTTCTATATTTACCAACGCATTACGAAAATTGTTTAGGATGTGCTTCTCAATTTTTAACAGTCACACAATTTTCTTTCAATATCCGCACCCGTTTATGACATCGTCAAAAAAAAAAAAACACGAGCGTGAGAGGATTCCGCACCCTTCCAGTTCGCGTGTTAACCAATGACTATGAAAATGTGATGCCGATGAGTCAATCTGCGAGCCAAAGGTTGTTCATTAGTCCGTATGTGGATGCATGTATGCTTAACATACGTAAGCCTAAGTGGATATGATTAGATTAGCAATGTCGCAGTTAACTCTATTTGTAAGGCAAGCAAAATCGTCATATTGTTGAGGCTCATTCGGCCCCATTGAGATCTCTCCAACCAATGTACCAGTTTTATACACCAGAAATATCGTTTAAAATTTTGGACGGTTGCCTACCTTTCTAATTTTGAAAAATCTCGGAAATTTTGAAATGATCGAATGCAGTAGGCAAGAAAGAATAATAATGCATTATCTAACTATGGCTCTTAGAGTTAGTCCCATGTTCGGGTCCCGGTGGTGAGCACGTCAACATCGGCCCTGGTGGCGGCCCTGACACGAGCGCAGCTCTGCGCTACCAATGGCAGTTCTGTGTTACCAGTGGTAGCTGTTTGTCATCAGTGGCAGTTCTGTGTTACCAGTGGCAGCTGTTTGTCGTGAGTGGCAGTTCTGTGTTACCAGTGACAGCTGTTTGTCACCAGTGGCAATTCTGCGTTACCAGTGGCAACTGTTTGTCATCAGTTCTGCGTTACCAGTGGCAGCTGTTTGTCACCAGTGGCAGTTCTGTCTTTGCAAAAGCGGCTGTGTGGTACCGACGACAGCTGTGTATCACCGTCGGTAGCCACGCGTCACCAGTGTCAGCTCTGCGTCTGCACTGCAGGACAAGAAGCGGCCCGGCTGGATGTCGGCCGGCAGCAGTCGATCGGCGTCGCCGAACAAGTCGAGCGGCGCCGGCTCCCCCGCGAAGTCCAAGTCGCCAAAGGCCAAGAAAAAGGGCAAGAAAGGCAAAAAGGGGAAGTCGAAGTCACGCAGCCCGAGGCGGAAGACGCCCGTGCCGCCGGAGCCGGAGCCGGAGCCGGCGCCAGAGGGTCAGTGTTGGGGTGGGGCGGGACGGATGTTGAGACGCACGGCGCGGTCGTGTGTTGAGCAGCTGGGTGTGAAGGGAACAGTGATGTCGGCCGGCCGTCGGCGCACTGTGAACATTGCCGGCGTGAGCGCTGGTCGTCTGGTGACGCACGCAGGGTCTGGTCTGGTGACGCACGCAGGGTCTGGTGACGCACGCAGGGTCTGGTCTGGTGACGCACGCAGGGTCTGGTCTGGTGACGCACGCGGGGTCTGGTCTGGTGACGCACGCAGGGTCTGGTCTGGTGACGCACGCAGGGTCTGCGCAGCGGATTGCGACCACACACCGTCCAATACTAAGGGTTGAGTTATTTGTGGGAGGGGACGAGTCCGCTCAAAAATAGAAATCCACGCCAATGCGGATGGGTGTAATATCAGATTGGTAGAAGTGCAGCATTCGTTCCACTGCCTGAACTCTCGTTGCACATCAACTTAAAAAAAACTGCACAGCGCGCGCATTTACTTAGGTGCAACTGATTGCGTCATGAGCTAAGACTTGCGAGAACCGTGACGGCGTAAGCAGTAACGGAACGGAGCAGCGGCAGCGTCAGTACAGGCGGTGGCGGAAATGCAGCCAAAGGTGGCGGCCAGAGCTGCAGCGGCAGCGGCGACAACCGGCTGTAGCGAGAGCAGTCAGTGTTTCCCCACCCTGGACACTATATAGGCAAGCCCTATAGTTGTATTCTCTCATTTGCCAGACAGTTTGTGTATATTTGGTTTTGAGGATTCAAGGCTGCCAGTTTCAATTGGCCAAACATCGCGTAATGTCACGAGGGAAAAAACAGCGAGGTCATTTTCTCATAATCATGATGTTTGGCGGATTCTAGCAAAAATGCACTCCTCGAACTTCAGCGATTCAAATATGTGCTCGGACCTGTGTGTTGGAAAGCCCTTGTCGTGCGAGTCGGCGCTGTACGATTGGCGCTTACTGCGGGGACAGAGAGAACATAAGCATACAGTGAGGTCATCTCGATACAGCACCTCGCGTCGGATCCAGCGGGAATCAATGCGGCCTCTGTCCCGTCTGCCAGCCCACTCCGCACACCCACCTCGCTGTATCGTCCCGGATGTCACCGTGCGTCAATACCACTTGCACCGGCTGCGGCATCCTGCTGCTGATGGCATCCTGCTTGTGTGTGCGTGTGTGTCCCGGTATTTGCTCCCCTGTTCATGGAATCTCACGGATTTGGTCTGCGCTTAATTCCATTGCGTCATGTTTTTTTCTTCTCGAATACGAGCGTGCGTTTGCACTGGTGAGTGAGGTGGGTGATGTTCAGCGCGGTTTACAGTGGTGAAGGTGCCTACACTGCTGGTGCTGACCACCAAGGAGGAGCTGAACCTGCGCCGCTACCGCGTCATCGGTGGACTGATCCAGTTCGATCTGTTGGACATTCCGCCGCAGCCAAAGGTGGTCGGCGGCTGGACACTGCGCGAGAGTAAGTCAGCACCTTGGCGACCGGCCAGGTCAACAACCAGCTACTTCGCAAGTCAACACTAGGCGGATAACACACTTCCTCTGGAAATGTCAGCTGTTTGTAGATTTGTCTATTCTGTTGTTCAAGGCGAACTCAACCGTTCATTTCTTTGTTGGGTGGGTGGGGTGGGGGATCACACGTTATTTGGTTTGAGCCATGGGTGTTCATTTCGGAAAATTATTGGGGGAGGAAAAATACACAAGGAAATTAGCACCCCCAAATGGATTGGTTGTGCACTCCATAGGGTCCCGTGCTATTAAACAAAATTAGAAGGGGTATATCCAACCATCAGGGGTCAAGTAAAGTATGGAAGTAAAGCATAAGTATATATATATATTTATAAATACATGTATCTATGAATATATTTATATATGTATGTATGTATGTATGTATGTATCATTTTCGGTGTGTGACACACCACCCCAAAATATATTTTCTCATTTAATACGAAAAGGAACTCGGCAGTTGACTTACCCTCAGATAAGTACTCTTCAACGTAATTAATATTGTGTGAGAGTAAGGCTGTTTGTATTGATGAAGCAAAAACGTGGTGTGTGCCTGGTGTTTATATGTTGAAGATGATCCGAATAGCGGCACTTCAGATTTTTGGCACACTACTCGGTCAATGATGACCTTTGAGGACTGACCTAATATTTGTACGGTATATCCAACACAGATGTATCAAGATGCACCGAAAGTATCATGTCTCTTGGTCCATCCATTCTGGCCGCTATCCCAGCAAATCCGTCCGGTCAATGCCGTGCTGCATTATGCACGCGCATAATGAGTTTTTGACGTGAAATTTCCGACATTAGATTCCGACCACCGAGATATCACACTGGCGCAAACTCCCGACAAGCCGCTTGTCACATGTAAGCCCCCCTGGGGAGCTTTATGTGGTGGCGACAGGGAAGGGGTGCTGGCGGCGTTCGGCGGTGGTTGTCCCCGGGCACTACCTGGATACAGAGTAATGGCATCAGGTGACGGCCAGTGGTCTTCCCAGTCTGCCTAAGCGGGCCACATTTGGCTACCAAGTGGGCAGAATGGCGCAGTTTTATGATGCAGTAATTGTCGGCTTGTTGATGCTGTGGGCGAACAAAGTCGGAACTCGGACACAGTCAGCTTTCAGCCCTACGCAAAGCTGATTTACTCTGGAAGTCTGTGGAAGTGGCGGCTTTCCGGCCAGTGATAATGCCGCTCAGTCACTGCGCATTAGTGGGTGCAATGCTGGGCGGTGTTGCAATGTATTATGAACTGTGACTTCGTAATTGGATGTTAGTTTCCCGAGAAAATGGCGGGGCGAGATCTTGTGAAAGCGCCTCGGAAGCACGCGACCTTGGCGTGACGGTTTTCATTGTTTTATTTGTGATTTTCAAGAAGGTGCCGAGGCATTCAACCGATCCGGAAGCACCATGGTTAGCGGTTACGCCACGATAAGAAAAGTCCCGTGACATGGGACGAATGGGTCTTGATCAAGGTTGCCAAAAACAGCAAGCCAACGACATTGTACAATGCGATTTACGCAAAATATGCACGAGCGCAGTGCTATTTTTGTTGTACATACGTTAGATCCAATGATGCAGAGGTGCACAAAACATCCAGAATGTCACCTACAATCATTGCAACCCATAAATCTGTCACATTTAGAAACTTTCGGATTTTGCCTAGCCTACTCCAATAGCACAGGTCAAATAGCACAGAACCCCAAATTCGCACGCCTCTGGCACGCGGCGATCGTTTGGTGAAGGTTTGATTAAGATCGAGCCAGCCGTTGCCGAGATCGGCCGTGTCTGTGAGCCCAACATTTTATTTTCGGCGATTTGGTGACCTTTGACTTGACCCAACGCCACAAAAGTGCAAACCGCACGCTTCTGGCAAACGGTCGATTGTTTGATGTAGATTTCATGAAGCCAGTGGTTGCGGAGATCGGCCATGTCTGTGGGACGATGTCTGTCGCACGGTGTATGTGAGATGGTGTCTGTTTTTTAGACCCTCCTGTTGGCAGGTGCCGGTCGTACGTCGCTTGCCAAACAAAAGTTTGGGAACTGTGCCGCAATTGAACCCTATCAACTGTCACGGCGCATATGTGACAGTCTGCCGCGCCATAGTTAAGCCTAATGGACTGACTGCGTGCAACTGATATTGTGCACCGGGGTTGTCCCAAAAGAGTTACCGCTGCCAAATGTCCTGTTCCGAACTTACAGTTATAACTTACCGAAATATAAGCGAATAGTTTGTGAAATATCCATACATTAAATACTTTTGCGCTAAAATATCTTTTCTGAAGTGATATATCTTCTGTATGTGGTAAATACTTTTCCTTCTTCGAATAATGACTGTCGCAACAACGATACAGTTTCAGCCAATATCTGTCACCTGCGCTGGTAGACGAGTTGGCAGGTTTTTGCACCTCTGCAATGGTGTTTCAGTGCGAAGCAAATCTCCATCAATGCAAACTGATCCAAGTTACATTAGGTTGTGAATATTTCTTTATTTTTTCTTCATTTCTCCGCATCCTTCCTGCTGTTTGTTCAGTGAGACGTCGCTATTGGCTCTGGCTTCAAACTGCACCATCTCTACCTTATGCATTTCCAATTTCCTATGCTTGTGCAGCCATATGCAATGGCTCAGCATAACCCCATCCAGTTATACATTATTCGCAAAGTAGGGTGGAATATACCGCTTTTTGAACACCCATACCCTTCCCCAAGAAGTACTGACATCCTGTTTCATGCGTGCTTATGAAGTCTTCGTGTCTCCTAGTATATACTGCTGAAGGAAGTACTAGTGTCTCCTTTCTAACAGTATCTCGTCTATAGGTACCATGCTCATGCTCTTACTGAGGGATGGTGATATACACATTTCGCAACACAATTTCAAGTAAAGCAATTACCTATAATGTGACATGGGATGCAATACCAGTTGATTGCATAGTTTTTTGTCTGTATCCAGAATATAGCTCTTCCTAACTTATGAATAGCAAAACGAATTATAAAGGTACGGTCATAATTACGCCACTGGTTAAAATTTTAGTCTGAAAGTCATCGAAATAATTTTAAGTGACTAATTGCATGGCAACTTTCGACATCCTACCAGCGATCCCCGAAGATTCGCAACATAACGCCAGCCTCACAGCCTTCAACTCGGCAAACCATCAGTGAAGGGCAAATAAACGCAAAGCTGTCGAAACTGAAGGCGGACAAAGCGCTGCAATGACCGGTGTTGCGCGGTAGCTGGCTGAGGCGGCGCGGTAGCTGGCTGTGGTAGCTGGCTTAGGCGGCGCGGTAGCTGGCTGAGGCGGCGCGGTAGCTGGCTGAGACGGCGCGGTAGCTGGCTGAGGCGGCGCGGTAGTTGGCTGAGGCGGCGCGGTAGCTGGCTGAGACGGCGCGGTAGCTGGCTGAGGCGGCGCGGTAGCTGGCTGAGGCGGCGCGGCAGCTGGTTGAGATGGCGCGGTAGCTGGCTGAGGCGGCGCGGTAGCTGGCTGAGGCGGCGCGGTAGCTGGCTGAGGCGGCGCGGTAGCTGGCTGAGGCGGCGCGGTAGCTGGCTGAGGCGGCGCGGTAGCTGGCTGAGGCGGCGCGGTAGCTGGCTGAGGCGGCGCGGTAGCTGGCTGAGGCGGCGCGGTAGTTGGCTGAGGCGGCGCGGTAGTTGGCTGTGGTAGCTGGCTGTGGTAGCTGGCTGTGGTAGCTGGCTTAGGCGGCGGGGTAGCTGGCTGAGACGGCTGAGGTAGCTGGCTGAGACGCCTCGGCAGCTGGCTGAGGCGGCGCGGTAGCTGGCTGTGGTAGCTGGCTGGGACGGCTGAGGTAGCTGGCTGAGACGCCGCGGCAGCTGGTTGAGATGGCGCGGTAGCTGCCTTAGACGGCGCGGTAGCTGGCTGAGGCGGCGCGGTAGCTGGCTGAGATGGCGCGGTAGCTGGCTGAGGCGGCGCGGTAGCTGGCTGAGATGGCGCGGTAGCTGGCTGAGGCGGCGCGGTAGCTGGCTGAGGTAGCTGGCTGAGGCGGCGCGGCGGCAGGTTGAGGTGCGGAAGCACCTGAAGCACAGGCGGTCATGGATATGGTAAAGCGGGATGAACTAGAGTTAGCGTTGCTCGAGGAAGAGGTGCGCAGCATCGGCAGTCATCGAAGTGTCTCCCGATCGCGAATAGAGACACCCACTCACTGACAATGCGGCGTCGTCAGCTGTTCTCCGTCGTTACTCTAGCGCCACCGCCACACAGACGCTACGCAATACTAGAATAGCTGCAGGAACGAGCCAGGACACCATGAACCGGCGGCTGGATAGCTCAGCTTTCGAACACAAATGAGGTCGCTAACCAGCACCAATTTCGACGTGCGTGTCACGGCACCCGTTCGCGCTACCCACGCTAAGGTTGGACGCGTGCAACGGGTCGCCGCTCGAGTTGCCGTGCTTGAGCGCTCTTTTTAACACTCGCACGTCCGTCGGTCCGCGCCAACGTCGTCGTCTCGGGGGGGGTAGATGTCTGCCCCCTAATATCTCTAGAACTATGCTAACTGGCGACAAACGGAAAACGACATTAAATAGCTGGTGACAGGCTCTATGGAAAGTGTTTCAGTCATTTTTTTCTCTCGCTCAGGTCAATGTTCAGGTCACTGGGTCGTCGTAGGTCAAATTCGACCAGATCGGGTGGGACTCTCAAATATTGACACATATCTCAGGACCTGTAACAACTAGAAACAAACAGCGAACGCTATTCGACAGCCCTTGACATGTGCTATCGACAATCGGCGGTGTGATTTGAGGTCAGGTCAACCGAAACTATGACCTCAGGTCAAGGCCATGGAGTAGCCTTGGGAGGGCATGTAATGTATCGATCGACACGTCTTGGCGACACAGGCACACAATGCGCTTTCATACATTCGCTAACGTACCTTTTCCATACGGACGTTTGTTCTTATGCATTTCCGCTGGCAGTGCATTTGCCATACGCACTTTTGCACTTTCGTATATTTGAGCTTACGTACATCTGCCATGCGTACTTTTGCGCTTATGTCAATATATGCATACGCACATTTGCGCAGTCTACTTTTGCGCTTACCCACGTTTGCAATTACGTACACTTACCTAGCGGTATATTTGCGCTTACGTACTTTTGCGCATACGTACATTTGTGCCTACGTACATTTGCGCTGACGTACATTTACGCATACGTACATTTGCGCTAACGCACATTTGCGCTAACGCACATTTGCGCTTACGTAAATTTGCGCATGCGTACATTTCCGCATGCGTACATTTGCTCTTACGTACATTTGCGCTTACGTACTTATGCCAATACGTACATTTGCACATACGTACTTTTGCGCTTACGCACATTGCGCTTACGTACTTTTGCGCTTACGTACCCTTACGCTTACGTAACTTTGCGCTTGCGTACTTTTGCGCATGCCTACATTTGCACATATGTACTTTTGTGCTTACGTACATTTGCACTAACGTACATTTGCGCTTACGTACGATTGTGTACGCGCATATTTGTTATAAATGCACTTGCGCTTACGTGCATTAGCCGTACGTTCATCCGCGCTTACGTATAAAGGGGGGGCGGGGGGGGGGGGGCGGGCGGGGGTGTTTTTTTTTTTTTTTTTTTTTTTTTTTTTTTTTTTTTTTTTTTTTTTTTTTTTTTTTTTTTTTTTTTTTTTTTTTTTTTTTTTTTTTTTTTTTTTTTTTTTTTTTTTTTTTTTTTTTTTTTTTTTTTTTTTTTTTTTTTTTTTTTTTTTTTTTTCCCCCCCCCCCCCCCCTCTCTTTTTTTTTTTTTTTTCTCCTTGGGGGCTATTTAATAAAACCCCCCCCGAGTTGTTTTTCGTGGGGGGGGGGGGGGGGGGAGGGAAGGGGGGGGACCCTTTTTTCTCCCTCGGTGTCGTTTTTTTTGTGGGGGGGGGGGGGGGGGGGTAGGGGGGGGGGGGTGGAAGTGGGGGGGGCTTTTTGGCCGCCCCCTTGCTTTTTTGCCGGTTTCCCCGGGGGCGGGGGTTTCCGGGGTGAAATCCCTAATTGTCGTGCGTACATTTGCGCTTACGTACATTTGCGCATACGTACATTTGCTATACGTGCAGTTGCGTTGACGTACAGAAATAAGCCATACATAAATCAGCGCGTACGTACAATGGCCATATGTACATTTGTGCTCACGTACATCTGCTATACGTACATTTCCTTTACGTACATTTGTCCGGTTACCCCAAATAGCACCGAGCGGCTTGTCTACCTTCAGTGGTGTTGGAGGGGAGACGCTCGCGATGAATTGACGGGACGCTGTATGGCGAGGCGCTCGCTGAACTGGAGCGCCAGTTCGACAACCCCGGCCACCTTTCGCGAACTTAAGTGCAATGCTGAGTTGTGTGGCGGTGCGCAGTGACGATGACTTGTCTGTACCCGTATGTGTCAGTGTGCGAAATTGTGTTGAGGTGATCAAGGTCTGCGCAGCAACCTCTGACAAGCTTTGACGTTGATCACAAAATACACCCGTGCAAAGCGTTGGACGAAATGTTGCTTCTAAAACTATATCGTACTGATATGGCATACATCGCTACGAGTCGATTTCCTGCAATGTTTGAGAATGCTTAGGAGTTACATGCATACATACGTAAATACATTTTTCATTCCATATAAGGTCGACATCATTCGACGTCCATATTACCTTTTATCAAGATCATATCTGATCAACATCAGCTTTGATCAAGAACGTGTCACGTGCGATACATCACGTGAACGTTGATATGACAGGAGATATTTTTGTGTTGGAAACAAGGAAAGCAAAATATGGGTGCTGCATGACCGATGTAGTCGATGCGCCCCTAAACTCCAATAACCAACCAAGGGAAGCAAAATAGATTTCACCAAACCAAAGTATCGAAAATCTCAACATTTTCTTCTATCGAATGTTGGGACTTACGTCATAACTCGGTGATAAGGAACTGAAGATTTCAGGGTAGGACCGAAGGATGAGTGTACAGTCAATTAGGAACATATTTTGTGCAAACCGTGCAACTATTCAGTAGATATAATTGACAGACGAAGGTCACGTGTTAACTCACAACGCGCAATACTTTTATCTCCCTCACAGTGCGGAGTGTGAGCTAATTTTACCTTCTGCACTAACTTGTGTTCTAGGCAAGAAAAGGGGAGCTTTAAACAGCGTGGCGTAGCTATTTACTTGACCTATTAAGGTTACTGGAAACATTTTTATCTTTGCTGACTATCGAGGTCAGGTTGAGCCGGTCAGTGCCCGGATGCAGTCAGTCGCCGGTCTTCGCCATGGTGTTCGAACCCTGCTCGTAAATTAAATGTGATTGCGTGCTTCAATTGTTATGGTGTTCAAAATGAAGACACTAGCACTACTCTGACACGAGTGACACTTGCAAAAGTCAAGATCGTCAACCCAGTCAAGGACAAATACTTGGAAATATGTCATGAGTCAATGAAGCCAGTAATGGGGTTCAAGAAACTCGACCGGCATGTCTTGTGCCCTCTTTAAAAATATTTAGAGAAGAGATAATCCCAACATTGTTATTTCTGCGTTCATAATTGTGCGTAAACCTTCGCGAAAATTGAAAAGTACAAAATCACGTTTATGAGCGTTACTTACATCAGAGGTTACTGAAGTGCCATTTACACTTCATGATAATTGATATGTTATTATCTGGAGCGGCCGAAGTGCATGTACCCTCGGGACGTTTAAGGTGGCATGGCTGAACTAATCCGAGTGACCTGATCTGGCATTGACTTGGCACATAGCACGGGATTAGAAGGGATACCATTCGTCATTTATATTTATTCCCTGATATATCTTCGCCGTGTTACAAAATTTTGAATAGTAAATAAGTTCTGCTCACGCATTTTTTTTAAAGTTTAAGACTTCGTTTGACCTACGGACCTGCCCCAATGTTACCTTTTGCATTATCATTGTCTTCCATGTTCTCGTTTTTACTTTTCAATTCATGTATTTATTGAAATTATTTTGCAAATTATTTATAATTTATTCTATATATCCATATCTTACTTTTCATTATCTTGTATGGTCTTGGTTGTTCAAAATGCTTTCAAAATGTTACAGTGGACATCTGAAAACGGTATTGAGAAAAGGCGTAACTTGATTTTGATCCGCCCTAGCTCCGCTAAAATGAACAGCTGTGCCAACAGGAAGATCCTTCAGCTATTTTAGGGTGCCAGGCAACGCTTCTTGTTTGTTTTGAAAGAGCGTGTCCTTGGCTAACTAGACTGAGGACTGGCCGAGTACCCACAGTCCATCCATTGAATGAGTGTTGCCGAGCAACATTCTGAGGTGTGCGCTCAGACCGACACCATACAGCTCTGATTTTAAGTGGCCAATAAATTGTGCATTCCGTTTAATCCATTGTTGTTTTGGTCTGGGTCTCGAAGATCAATGCGTATTCTACAGTATTCGCTGCGACTGCATATGCTGCAGCATGTGTAGCACTGGTATGCTGGTGCATTGGCGAATATGGAGACTGCTAGTGCAGTGGTGACAGTCTGGTGGCTTTGGTGGCTGTGAGTGCGGGGAAATTGTGACTGTATATTGTGTAGTGCAGCGATGACTGTCTCACGTGTACTGACGATTGTAGAAGCTGTGCATTTGGTGTAGCGACTGGAGATCGCTGGTGACTATGTGTGTGGTACATTGGTGACTGTGGTGTGTGTGGTACGGTGGTGACTGTGGTGACTGTGTGTGTGGTACGGTGGTGACTGGTGTCTGCACCTGTGATTCAGTCTGTGAGCCGGAAACGGTGCGGCCGTTCCCGTTCAGCGCCGACTACCGCGCGCCGGCTGCAGTCGACGGTCAGACCAGCCGACGTCGGGAGCCCGAGGAGATCGAGAGGGAGATTCGCCAGCAGGAGGCCGAGATGCAGAAGCTCATCTCCGTCAGTGTCG
This sequence comes from Imbricaverruca yamaguchii, assembly GCA_034440575.1. Classification (NCBI taxonomy): domain Eukaryota; kingdom Metazoa; phylum Arthropoda; class Thecostraca; family Neoverrucidae; genus Imbricaverruca; species Imbricaverruca yamaguchii. Next base: position 732,696 of record JAOTOL010001411.1, on the reverse strand, counting down.
AGTAAGGCAGGCGGAGACCACGACACGTATATCACGGACTCACATGCACACCCACATGCACGTGCATGTGAGTACATGTGGGCGCAAATGTAAGTGAAGAAATGAATAGTCGTGGTACTGACGTCACGTTTGACGCCCATCTCATCCATAGTACTGGCGTCACGCTTGACGCCCATCTCGTCCAGTGAAAGTACATAAGGGAAGGCTAAAAAGTTGTTGGATTCCGGCAGTGTGCAGATATGAGCAATGTGGCTATGTTGGGTGGAACACAACATGCGACTGCGAGAGACAGGCGATCCTCTGGTAGGGCTGGTAATTCTGCGATGCGACTGTTCATCCTGTAAAGGAATTGATGATACCAATGAGATCGATGGCTCTCTGACGCGACAGCCGACCCCTTGATGACACTGATAACCCTGGCATGGGATTCACGACTCCTGCCCCACGTGTCGCTCCGGTACTGGGACTGTTGACCTTGTAGTGGAACTGATGATGTTCTGGTGGCACTGGTCACTCTGAGGACCTTGTGATGGAACTGATGTTGTTCTGGCGATATCCGTCACTCTGAGGACCTTGTAATGAAACTAGTGATATCCTGGTGGCATCTGTGACCCTAAGATTGGGTCAATGACCAACTGGCCGGACAGGTCATCCTATACTGGGACAGACGATACCTGTGGTGACGCTGGGTAGCATTGTGATAAAATTGGTGATCTTGTGATGAGACTGGTGGCCCTGCAATGGAACAGGTGGCCTTGTATATGTCAGTGATCCGATAATGGAACAGGTGATAATGATGTGTGACAGACGATACTACCGGGGCAATGCTTAGGCATTTAGCCGTCGCAACCAGGACGACTATTTCTCCAAAGATGCGACAACGCGCACATGGTTAACTCTGACTGGCAAATGAATTGAAAGCTTGACATGTGGCTAGATTCTTAGTATAGAAGTTGCTGCTAAGCTGCAGCATTTATTGAAAAATGAATGCATAACCTTACCATGAAGTATGGGGTAGTCTGCAGTCGACCTTACGTTAGTTGAACGCCATTGTGCTTGCGTCACATATAATCGGTTATTCTTATCATAGAAATCATACGTGTGCTTGAGAACACATGGCAAGAAAGCAGTAGGAATTTCAAGACGCCAAGAACATTCCGACTCCTTGTAGAGTTCCACTTCACCTACTTGGAACAATGGCTAGTATGAAGAGACTGTTGTGACATCGTCTCGCCTCTGCTCTACACATGATGGAAGATGATATCTCAGCACTGGCTTACATCATGAAACCGCAAGCTGAGTCTGCAATGCAATTATTTGCTGTGCACCGAAGCCGAAATCAATGAGGTTTATGTCAAAAGTATGTTTTCCTTCGGCTAGAAATGCAACTTGCCAGATGAGGAGGAAAAACCCCGAGATCGGATAATCGCCGGCTTGAAAGACAAAGATCCTCCCCAAAACGATTCGGTTGAACGCCCACGGGGAGATCACACTGGATGTGGTGATGACAAAGGTGCGGAACGTGGAGATGGTCAGTGTCGTGAACAGTGAGCAGTTGGACTCCAGTACGATTTATGTCGCCAACAAGTGACGTCAGTCAGGCAACAGGACAGAGCATGGAGAAATGCCTGCTGCAAAATAATATAGTTCCAGATGCAAAACCCATACGGCGGACGGAGAAACAAAATAAAAGTAGAAAAAAGGACGGTTGCATATGCGTAGGTGAACGCCACAGGCCACCACATGAATGTCAAGCCAAGCAAAAACTGCATCCAAGCTGGCATGGCACTATTTTGCTCGCATATGTTGCTCAAGGATGGTTAACTCAGTACATTAACCGGAATATATTTCCGATTCGACATGCCTGGGATAAATTGGAAAACGTGGCGAAGACAACTTGGTCGTGCGTCGGATGTTGTTGGTGAGCTTAAGTGGTTGACCACCGATGATATGACTGTATATCAGCACAACATGCTAATGCCGAGGACGTAGTAACTGACCTAGCTAGTATGAGGATCTGGTATCTGGTTACCGTTACGTACCCGTCCTGCAAACTGCAACTTGTACTTGGGACGCGAGAGGAAAATGCGATGTAAACTTTCACTATATGAGGCAAGACATACACCCGTGATGTGTACCCATCATCACCAGTAAGTATGTTTCATTGCGATGAACTTCGAAAATACATGTACCTGTGACAATTTACATTTTACCGTCAACTATACTTACGACAGAAGACGAGAGATAATATGACGTGGCATATGTGAACATGTAATTCCTTGTGTAAGTGTAACCTATAAACATGTAGAGCATTGTGCACTGAACTAAAACGTAAATTTAGAATCATCTCCCTCAGATGACCTCACTCGATCTGAGCACGATAACTTCAGATTGTATAATTACTGTCATATGGTGCATGTAAATTCTATATTACTTCAATATCCTTACCTCCAGTAAAAATATGCCCTGTTCGAATCAGTCAAATGTTCCCTCTTGGCATGGCCTGTGACTTCATAGGCAACCTGTCATATTTCACGGACATGCACAATTCCGTAGCGTGTACGAATATTTCGGTAAGTTTTCCAGATCCCTGCGAAAATGTGATGTAAAAAATGTTTTATATGGTATGTCCAATATATTCTGCAACTATGCCTCATCCTGTCAGGTACTTGACCCGAAGCCAAAAGGAGTTTACATGGACAATTGTAGTTACACATTGCATGCATTAAACCACAGCTGATATTTTCTATTACCCTAATGCCCTGATTTGCATTATCAATATGAGATAATGCAACAGTCAAATCGGTTTACTTGATGTGCCGCGTGGTCAGTGACCATACCATCAAACCAGTGACCATTAGGTAAACCTAAATTATTTTATCCAGATTAAAGTTATGGAGCCGTCGAATGCCGTTTGGATCGGCGTAATTGGTTCATTGGTTGAAAAGATAGAAGGTGTAGGACAGTCCCAACCCCTCAGTGATAAGTGTGAGTCAATATACACCAGGCGCTGTGAAGTTAAGAACCCAAGTTATCAAAATTTCATGTATATATTTTTTCTTTTTGAACGCAAGATGCACCTGTGGTTCACGACTTCAACACAATTTTCAGATTCTAAGCATCCAAATGACACTTCTAAAGCCAACAATTACTAGAGGTTCAGAGCTTACTATCTGCATCTGGAATCTAGGATATAAATATCAGGCACAACAAAAACTAAAATGCTTCTTGTTAAGATCCTTGAAATCTTTCCAGCATGTTTTTAAATAGACCTAGGAGTTTTTAGTTTACCAGGGTGGAATATTTTCATTCCATCAGTAGATGTGCCATGTGCCTCCTACCCCAGCATGATGCTGATTACGACGAAACCAATTTTAACCTACAAAATCGAACGTACGGCTCTTCAAGAGGTCTCCCATTCGTGACTTCCGTATTTGGCTGGGTAACGAATTGACATTCGGCTTTATTTGCGAACAAAGCAAACGGTGATGTGCTCCCTTCAGATCGGCAGGGTGGTGGGCGGTTAGATCAGTAGAGTGGTGGGTGGTCAGATCGTCAGAGTGGTGGGTGGTCAGATCGGCAGGGTGGTGGGTAGTCAGATCGGTAGAGTGGTTGGTGGTCAGATCGGCAACGTGGTGGGTAGTCAGATCGGTAGAGTGGTGGGTGGTCAGATCGTCAGAGTGGTGGGTGGTCAGATCGGCAGGGTGGTGGGTAGTCAGATCGGTAGAGTGGTGGGTGGTCAGATCGGTATAGTGGTGGGTGGTCAGATCGGCAACGTGGTGGGTGGTCAGATCGGCAGGGTGGTAGGTGGTCAGATCGGCAGGGTGGTAGGTGGTCAGATCGGCAGAATGGTGGGTGGTCAGATCGGCAGATTGGTAGGTCAGCTCGGTAGAGTGGTGAGGGGTTCAAAATGTTGGCCTGTTTCGGCTGCATGTTACGGAAAACTCGGCTCGTCGGCAACATGGATAGGTTATTTGGAACAGGGCAAGACAATCACAGCTGTAAGCGTGATAATATCCAACATAGCTGTATATTGTGGCTAGCCTCGTACACACTAGACTCATGCTCTCACAGATTAAACTTTCGCGTTCATCTGAAACCTTTATTGTGACCTTTTATGATTATTGTAACTTACCAGTGTTTCAAGCATTTCTCAGTACGATGCTTTTTCACCAAGTTTGCATAGGACCGGGTCTGCTCTTTTGTTTGGGAATTGTTATCTACAAGTCCCAGCCCGATACAAGAAGCCTATGAAAAACATTTAGTTCCATGACCCGTGTGCAAGAGTGGATGCGGTGAAGCGAGGTCTATTTAGTCATCATGCGGGACATTCTAGCCAATACTTGCCTGCATGTCCGGTATCGGGTCACTTTCACAGCATCTGCGGGGAATTAACACCTTGTGTGAAAGCTTACGTAAAGTTCTTGCCACACCTTTTTCAGCATACCACATTGTCGTCTATAATCCCTTCACTTATTTCCTTATGTTGTTTTTATGTGGTTTCTGTTGTGTATCTTTCATGTGTCCTGTGCGTATACTGTGTTGTGTACCTGCTTTCATGTGTCAGAGTCGATGTTGATTGGTACTGTGACTTGGACTGTAATGAAGTACGCGTCTATTACCTATGTAGCAAAGATGAACAATACACACTGTTCTAGGCACGGAAATATTTCATATGTTTCGAGTAGTATAAAAATAATCTTGGGGTGCAATCTGTAACTCGTGTGCACTCATAGTGCGCCATCCTGCATGCCTGGCGTAGAGATGGGTCCGTGATCATCCTGCTCCTGTCTGTCGTCTCCTGTCTGTCCGTAGTGTCCGCCGCGTTCGCCACCATCATGTTGTTGTCTGCCGATGCCGACTGGCGGCTTCCGCTGCATCATCGACATTGACCCCAGCTGTGGATCTGACCTGTAACGAGTGCTGTTGTACAGCCTGGCGAGCATCCTGTCAAGACACACCCTACCGAATCACTGCTGGCCCGCTCTGTCCTACCACGTGTGTCTGTCAGACCTTCACGTTGCCGGTCCTCCGCCGTCTCCTTGTCCCGCCCCATCCCTGAGCGGCCCTCCTGTCCTGTCCTGCAGTGAAGTGAGCGCCCAGTCCACTGTGACCGAGTCGCGTGCGGCTCTGGACGGCTCGGAGAGCCGCCCGTCGGCGACGGCCGACGCCGAGCCGCCGGCAGAGGTGGCGTCGACGCCGTCGGCCCGCTCGGCGCTGCCGTCGGCCGGCACAGCGTCGCAACAGTCGCGGGTCCGCATCGCCGACGGCGACGGCGACGGCGACCCCAGTCGGACGGGCGACGGCGCGGCGACGGCGCCGCAGCTCGAGCAGGAGCCGCCGCAGCCCATCTGTTATGAGCTGGAGGTGGCCGACCACCCGGAGAATTTCCCGCTACTGGAGACGCGGTAGGACGATACGAGCGCATAAACAGGCCTGACACGTTGGACGCACGTATCGAGCTGGAGCTATTTTGCATTTTGATAATACCGTACAATGACTAATAATAGCCGCATTTCAGTGCGTTCGACGGGCGGGGCGAGTTTTATAGCACAGCACGTTCAAATATACGTGCATACGGGTCACAAGTGCACAGCCTGGGTGTCTATCTGAACACTCGCCTTCAAATGATTCAAGTGATTCACGCCAATGCAAAACTGAAGTGATTTGGAAACGGAAATGTTCACCAAGTTGTATTTCTGAAGTCATAGTTAAAAACGCCATCCTTCCTTCGCACTGCATTCGAGTCTGGAAACACAAACCAATAACGCTACACCATTTCCCCAAGGCGAATACTCAAATACCGGCTGTGGTACGAGGTGTATGGAAAGTTGCCCCTGCGCGGAAATCTCACCGCAAAACCCTTTCCATGAACAATGACTATGAGTGATAAATTATGAAGCTGAAATTTGGTGTTGCAACGTGAATCGCTGTTGAGACGGCATTTCTGCCAGCGAGCGGAAGTGTCCTCGTACATATTCCTGTTAACAAAGGCATATAAACGCAGGATACACTCACCACCATCCGGGACGAATCGAGGTTTTGTCATGGGGGCACTACTGCGAGGGTAGACCACCGAGTACGCCGAAGGAACATCTTTTCCTTCCAAGGGACCATTCCTCTCCGAGGGGAGCCACTGCTGTGAATTCCGGGGGGTTGTGCCGGGGGTTCAGGGGAGGGTTGTGCACTCGAACCTTCCTGAAGTGGCTGCCATTCCATGGAGGTGGGGGTGGGTGGGGGTGACCACACATTCCTTTAATGATCCACCCCACCCCACCTCCCCCTTCTGTAGTCTCCCATGGATAGGCAAGGCATCTGGTTTCGTTGAGAGACTTGAACCCATGACTGTTGATTCGGGCGTGTAGGTTAAGGGTGAATCCAGCCAGTCGGTTTCGGAGGAGGGGTGAGAACAAATCCTAACAAGGCGCCCAATCTTCCCCGATTAATTATCCAAATGCATGCCCATGTCCACATCAAGGCTTTGACAATGTCGAGGGGATGAGTGAAGGGTGTGCTCCACGATCTTATCTCCTCCTTTGTTGAGGAGAAAGGTGGTGCGCACTCGAACATTCTGAGGGAACGCCTGCTACTCTGAGAAGGGCACCTTTCGCTTAAAAAGAATACGTTCAGCGCTAGGGCAGGTGGTGTACTTGAGCATTCGCGGGGAGCACAATAATGATGTGTTGGTAGTTTCGTCCTTTTATGTCCTTTGATCCTTCTCGACCGACCCATTGAGCACGCAATGTTTTTAAAGTTCTACCTGCGGATTGCACTATTCTTCCAGGGACTCCAGAGAGGAATTCCGAGCATGCCGCCCAAAGTGTGCGATTTGCAAACACGTCTGGAGACCTCACCCGTCTCTTGACCCAGCCTTTATACATGTTTTTCGCGACATGTAGGTTTGGTGGCTCGCAGATGGAACTCAGCATTATCACGATTATGCCTGAGTGATGTGAGCACCAGAATCCTGGATAATTGATGGTGAGTCTCACTCTAATAGTAATTGTCAAGTTTTTGCTGACTGGGCCAAGACAGGTTCAATAGCCATGCTCTCATGCACTCTTTCTTAGTCATTCCTAGTCAGCTCTCGCAAGCAACACTTGAAGACCAAACATGTAACGTTCACATGTGTATTAGGTAACATCGTCAGAACGAATCATGTCAAAATATATTCCCGTGAGATACACCTTCAAGTTAATATCGGATCGATATCGTTCAATTGAAAGAACGAACGAAAATTGTTCTTGTTCTCCGCAAGTTGAGGTTGCTGGAGCCGCCAATAATTGGCAACATGCCGAACCAGGCTGGGTAGGACAAATCCTGAAAGCAGAATGGTAAAGTTGGAGGATATTACACTTGGAAGTATTGGCCATATCATTGGAGGAGCCAGGGTTAATATGCAGAATGGAAAAGGATTAAAGACAAGATATAGCAATAGAAACGCCAAAAATAACATATAGGGTAAAGTCAAGATTACACGAAGTATGCCACAGATAATGTTGAGCACTGCATAGAGAGCGTGGCACCTGCAACATATAGAATAGAGCAAAGATGCGTTTCAGATCATGTGTTCGATTCAGTATTCTGCATATTAATTCACATGCGAAAGCATGCATTTTCGCTGTAAGGGCAAGAACCACCTACCTGATCCTCTTGTCATAGCCAATAAGCGAGATATAATTCATTAGCATGATTTGACTGACAATTGACTGAGAGATGATCGGTATATTTGTATTAAAATAGTATTCGTATTCAACCCTGTCGCGCTTTCTAACGGTATGCTTCGCGTATTTTGATTGGTCTGATCTACTCGGAATAAAAAAAATATTCACCAAATCCCGCCGACAGGCAAAGCACAGCATGCCGGTGGGGGTTTTATCTCGGGGGAATCGTTCGCAGATATAAGAGCATTCGTTGCACAAGAGAAGAGTGTGAGTGTGAGCATGTCATTGTGTCAGTAGATGAGTTCGTGATGAGTAGAGCATATGAGAACGGCTTGCTGAAGATGATAACCCACATGCCATAGCTGCATCGAACTCAGCCATTTGCTCCCCGAGCTTGCTTCACCTCACGTACTGTGGTGTCATGTCATCAGTCCCGGACCCCAAGTGCTATGGTACCGCGCAACCAGCCCAGCGCCTCGCGTGCTGTGATGCCGCTCAACCAGTGCCGGGGTTCACGTGCTGTGGTGCCGAGGGATGGGGACCAGACATCACATGCTGTGGTGCCGAGGGATGGGGATCAGGCATCACGTGCTGTGGTACCGAGGGATGGGGACCAGACATCACGCGCTGTGGTGCCGAGGGATGGGGACCAGACATCACATGCTGTGGTGCCGAGGGAGGATCAGGCATCACGTGCTGTGGTGCCGAGGGATGGGGACCAGACATCACATGCTGTGGTGCCGAGGGATGGGGACCAGACATCACATGCTGTGGTGCCGAGGGATGGGGATCAGGCATCACGTGCTGTGGTGCCGAGGGATGGGGACCAGACATCACATGCTGTGGTGCCGAGGGATGGGGACCAGACATCACGCGCTGTGGTGCCGAGGGATGGGGACCAGACATCACATGCTGTGGTGCCGAGGATGGGGACCAGACATCACGCGCTGTGGTGCCGAGGGATGAGGATCAGGCATCACGTGCTGTGGTGCGGGGGATGGGGACCAGACATCACATGCTGTGGTGCCGAGGGATGGGGACAGGCATCACGTGCTGTGGTGCCGAGGGATGGGGACCAGACATCACATGCTGTGGTGCCGAGGGATGGGGACCAGACATCACGCGCTGTGGTGCCGAGGGATGAGGATCAGGCATCACGTGCTGTGGTGCCGAGGGATGGGGACCAGACATCACATGCTGTGGTGCCGAGGGATGGGGATCAGGCATCACGTGCTGTGGTGCCGAGGGATGGGGACCAGGCATCACGTGCTGTGGTGCCGAGGGATGGGGACCAGACATCACGTGTCGTGATGCTGAGGGATGAGGGTCTGTTATTGCCCATTGCGGTGCTGAGGGATGAGGGTCGGCCCTCGCCCATTGTGGTGCTTAGGGATGAGGGTCGGTTCTCGCCCATTGTGGTGCTGAGGGATGAGGGTCGGCCCTCCCGTGCTGAGGGATGTAGGTCGGAGGTCACGTGTTATGATGCTGAGAGATGAGGGTCTGTTCTCGCCCATTGTGGTGCTGAGGGATGAGGGCCGGCTCTCCCGTGCTGAGGGATGTAGATCGGAGGTTACGTGTTGTGGTGCTGAGGGATAATGACATGACCTCATGTGCTGTGGTGGTGATGGGTGATGACATGACCTCATGTGTTGTGGTGGGGATGGATGAGGACCGGACCTCAAGTGCCGTGGTGCTGAGGGATGAGTGTCGGACCACACGTGTTGTGGTGCTGAGAGGTGACAGGACCACACGTGTTGTGGTGCTGAGAGGTGACAGGACCTCACGTGTTGTGGTGCTGAGAGGTGACAGGACCTCACGTGTTGTGGTGCCACTTGTGGTGCTGAGAGGTGACAGGACCTCACGTGTTGTGGTGCTGAGAGGTGACAGGACCACACGTGTTGTGGTGCTGAGAGGTGACAGGACCACACGTGTTGTGGTGCTGAGAGATGACAGGACCTCACGTGTTGTGGTGCTGAGAGATGACAGGACCTCACGTGTTGTGGTGCTGAGAGGTGACAGGACCACACGTGTTGTGGTGCTGAGAGGTGACAGGACCTCACGTGTTGTGGTGCTGAAAGATGACAGGACCACACGTGTTGTGGTGCTGAGAGGTGACAGGACCTCACGTGTTGTGGTGCTGAGAGATGACAGGACCTCACGTGTTGTGGTGCTGAGAGGTGACAGGACCACACGTGTTGTGGTGCTGAGAGGTGACAGGACCTCACGTGTTGTGGTGCTGAGAGATGACAGGACCACACGTGTTGTGGTGATGCGGGATGAGGATTTCCCTTCAAGTGCTATGGTGCTGAGCGCTGCTCGGTTGTACCGACCCGAGTGCTGCTTGGACGACGGGTATGATATATGTGTCTCCGGTGCAATGTAGGGGCGACAGTGGCTGATGTTGTCACACGCCAGTTACGGCACCCCACTGGCCCATGCAGCTCTCACTATGATTGGCGTGGTTCACGGACCGGTCGCGGGGGCCACTGCAGCCGCGTGCGGGTGAAACTCGTCTCAGTGTAGCTGGCGATGGTCGCAGGAGCTGTGGCGGCAGACTGGCGCCGGCTGCATGGACACCGTGATCCTGGTGAAGAACCTTGTCGTGGTGACGAAATGTCACCTTCGTGGGTCCAGCAGCTGATCGTGCTTTCAGAGCACAGCGTTTGAAGTTACAGCGCTTGATGGTTCAGCGTTTTAGTGACTTATCCACCTGAACCTGAACGAGCTTTGGAATACCTGAACGAGCTTTGGAGTACTTGCAATTATGTCACTCAATATATTTGATTATGAAAGTCCGTGGTCACGTGCTATGATGGTGGAAGACGCTTCTTCGACCCTTGTGCTGTTCGGAACGGTGCTTAGAGTATCGGGATTCGGGCGGTGGCTATGCGATATGTGTATCTCACACAGGGTTTGGGAGCGCTTTGAGACCAGGTCACACAAGCGTCCCGCCTGATGGGCTTGCCACGTATCGTGATGACATTGGCTGTAGCGGAAGCCCGTCAGGCGCGCCCACAACGAGCCGGTAGGCGATCTCACTCGCCTGTTTCAGACATAGACTTTATAGAAGCTGGACAGCTTTGGAGGGGTACCATATATTGCTGAGGTTTCCAAGGTTTTTAGACCAGCTAGCATCTAGTACCTGAGATAGGTCGATAACCTTTTGGTATGGTATGCTCTGTACGCGGCTTTGGCAATGGGATGACTAGACGTTTCCGCTACGTTGCAGGAAGGGTGTCGTTTATGTACAAGTCATGATGGCCGCTAGTAAGCATGTTAATGATTTTTGAGGGTAAGATGTTAAGGAGAAGTTTGAAACGCTGGCAATGGGTGTCATTCAGCCCAACCGAGGTGGTTCGACACTTGCTGATGGTAAGGTTTATTTTGTGCATTGTGAAAGTTGCCTGCAGTTTTCTGTGCTATCCGAGTTGACATTTCTATCGGCGGCGATGGCGTTCGGAGGATTGGCTACGGTGGTGTCGAAGTTATCATCCATTGTGTTGTGTGAGGCTCCGTCGCCAGACTCCGACTGCCCTTTGACATTTCGACGGCCTCCAAGACGCCGATGCCATCTTGCATGTTTTTGTGTGCTGCCAAGCTGGTGACCATGAGCATTGTTTCGGTTTTGCGGTTCTCCGAGCTAGCGAGGTTGCCGTCATTCTAATAATGACATTTTGTACCGTCCGCTCTTTTCAAGTTACAAAATTACGTGTATACTTTGGTGTGGTGGATAAATTCCGTGCTGAGCCCACTTGCGATTGGGTACTGGTCAGTGCGATTGGCAACTAGTGAGCTCAGTCACTGGGCATACCACTAAATCTATGCAGGTGTCCGAGCCTCTCAAGGTCGGGTTGTGGTAGGTGGTGACTCCCGGTGTTTGTTTCCCCTGGCAATGCCAGTCCCTAGAAAGGACAGCACGCTGAATAATGAAAGACAGGTAATTCAAAAACGGAACCAGATCGACGGAACAACATGGCTTTCATCGTGCCAGTCGTTCTCAACTAGAAGAAGTGGTCAGACAAGTTAGCCTGGCCGTTTCCCCAGCGACGGTCTCTGGAGAAGAAGTCGGGACAGTCGGCGAAATCCAGAATAAATCATATGAGAAACACAGACAGTGCTGTATATAAGATACCATGCGGAAGGCTTACTGCGGCGAGACAGGTAGAGGATTGCCTAACCAATTAAGCGAACATAAAGCTGATCTGAGGTTGTATAGGACGTTAAGGTGAAGATTCATATTCATAATATTCATCACATTTTTCAAACACATTTTGAACACATCAGAATTGCGATGTGCGATGTGTGTTTCGTTGATTTGCCTGCTTTCACCCTGCAGTGTTGTGCTGGGCTCTGGGTACCAAAGGTCCCGGGCTCGACACTGGCTCCGCTCGAGACATTTCCCAATCCCGCGTCCCACTGCGGAAACAGTGGGCGGCCCCATTAGCCGTGAATGTGCATAAAGTGCGTCGTGAACCACCCAATAAACAAACAAAAAATGAACACGCCCTGCAGTATTGTAACCCTGGCATAAAAGTGTGCGGTCCTGTAATGCATTGCCATCCTCAAAATGTGACTGCTGCATTCTCATCGCCATAATCACAGCATATTATCACCGTGTTCACATGTAGTGTTTGGATGCTGTGATGGTTGAGCGCTGGTGTCGACGATTTCCCATGAACTCACAGCTAACGTGTGCATTGGTGCTCTCTGCCAGTAACATTTGACGTAATCGCGTTTTTACTGTCCTCATTCGCCCTCTGACAGACAGTTAGCGTAACTGTGCTTCGTGTCCTCAGTATGCCACGGACAGTTGGCGCGAATGTGTATCCGCTGCCCCCAGTCTTCCAGACACAACGCTTTGGTTCGAGCCTCCCTTCTTCGTTCGTTGGGACGAGAAGAACTCGTACTGGAGTACGGAGGGCTTCTACGATACCAGATACAACGAAGAGACGTATGTCCTTCAGGTCAGAGACGACTGACGGCATGCTCCTTCCAGGCGATTAGTTCGTTTTCAATTAATTAAGCTATATTGTCGGACATACGGAGGACCAGTGCGAAGGTGAAACCCAGTGGAGACATTTGCTACAAAGTTATATCGGTAGTTCAATGAGTAAACCCACTGTCGCTGGACAATTCATTATCGGAGGTGCTACGCCTCGACCCTAATACGTTTTCTAGCGTACTTGTATTTTCTGGTAGCTTTGGAAACCCAGACAGGAACAGATACGTGATCTGGTCTTATGGCCGGTCTTTCATCATCTTCAGGATTCAGTGTGCAGATGGGATTTATCGTTTCCTCATGATTGATCACCGATGATACAAAGCGTTTGCATGAAGTACGAAGGACCGTTACATCATGACACTATTGCGTGTGAAAACCCCACAAGTTGTGCAACGACTACTTTTAGTGATCATTTTTAGCTGAGTGGTGGGTGGGATGGTCTGAGCTGCACCCGTGCGGCAGCGATATCAGGGCTGCGGGTTCGGACCGGCGTGCGTCGCTTACAGGCACGCACTCTCCGCCTGGGTCTGTTCGGGCTGGCCGTGAACCGTTTTTCGAATCTGCCGTACCAGAGCTGGTCGTTTACACCGACCGGCGCCGCGTCTGCCGAGCTGTCCATCGCAGCCGCCGTCGCCGCGGTCCGACTCACCATCCAGGTGAGCTGACCACGAGCTCACCGACACTGGCCGGGTGAGCTGACCACGAGCTCACCGACACTGGCCGGGTGAGCTGACCACGAGCTCACCGACACTGGCCGGGTGAGCTGACCACGAGCTCACCGACACTGGCCGGGTGAGCTGACCACGAGCTCACCGACACTGGCCGGGTGAGCTGACCACGAGCTCACCGACACTGGCCGGGTGAGCTGACCACGAGCTCACCGACACTGGCCGGGTGAGCTGACCACGAGCTCACCGACACTGGCCGGGTGAGCTGACCACGAGCTCACCGACACTGGCCGGGTGAGCTGACCACGAGCTCACCGACACTGGCCGGGTGAGCTGACGAGCTCACCGACACTGGCCGGGTGAGCTGACCACCGACACTGGCCGGGTGAGCTGACCACGAGCTCACCGACACTGGCCGGGTGAGCTGACCACGAGCTCACCGACACTGGCCGGGTGAGCTGACCACGAGCTCACCGACACTGGCCGGGTGAGCTGACCACGAGCTCACCGACACTGGCCGGGTGAGCTGACCACGAGCTCACCGACACTGGCCGGGTGAGCTGACCACGAGCTCACCGACACTGGCCGGGTGAGCTGACCACGAGCTCACCGACACCGAGCTCACCGACACTGGCCGGGTGAGCTGACCACGAGCTCACCGACACTGGCCGGGTGAGCTGACCACGAGCTCACCGACACTGGCCGGGTGAGCTGACCACGAGCTCACCGACACTGGCCGGGTGAGCTGACCACGAGCTCACCGACACTGGCCGGGTGAGCTGACCACGAGCTCACCGTCACTATCCAGGTGGCCTGACCAGGAGCTCACCGTCACTATCCAGGTGGCCTGACCAGGAGCTCAGCGCCCCTGAAGCTGACCACGAGCCCCACGGTGGACCCCACCGATATTTTGTAGACGGACTGTCGCCTTAGTAGGGAACGACATCTTTACAGCTTTTCGGGGGGGGGGGCAAGTTCTGTAACAGCTCTGCCAGTTCTGTGGCATCTGCGCTGGTCCTCTGACAGCTACATTATAGTTCTAAGGTAGCCTTGTGTCGGCCCTGTGGCAGCCCGGTGTCAGTTCTGTGTCATCTCTGTACGGGTCCTGTGACAGCTATGTGGCATCTCTGGACCGGTCCTGTGACAGCTATGTGGCATCTCTGCACGGATCCTGTGACAGCTATGTGTCATCTCTGCACGGGCCCTGTGACAGCTATGTGGCATCTCTGCACGGGTCCTGTGACAGCTATGTGGCATCTCTGCACGGGTCCTGTGACAGCTATGTGGCATCTGCACCGGTCCGGTGACAGCTATGTGGCATCTCTGCACGGGTCCTGTGACAGCTCTGTGGCATCTCTGCACGGGTCCTGTGACAGCTATGTGGCATCTCTCCACCGGTCCTGTGACAGCTCTGCTGCAGCTCGAAGGTTGCTGTATCATATAGCTGTTGTGCCGATTATGTAGCAGCTCTGTTATAGTCCTATGACACCTTTATGCCGATCATCGGGCAGCTCTCTGCCAGATCTGTGACAGTACTATTGCAGCTATTTGGCAGTTCCGTCCCGGTGATGTGGCAGCTCTATTGCAGTTCAGAGTGGAAGCTTTGCGACGGTTCCGTGTCATCATTGCACTACGACTGGGACGGCTGTGTTGTCGCAGGACGATCTCGTCACTCTGTGCCAGGCGACGGGTGGCTCTAGTGCCTGTCTGGACTCCTTCTACAACAAACCGATGAAGCCAGAGAAGCTCATCCAGGTGAGATTTGCTCATTCGTATGCTGTAATTGCGATCTTCCTGCACCGTACATGTTTAGGACGTCTCTGAACGAAGACATTTCAGTATACTTCTGGACTTTTATAGCCCCAAGGAGCGATGAGATCACGTTTTGCATAGCCCTTTAGGACGAACTAAGAGACACGTTTTACTTCAGGGTTTTACCATTGCATTGGTGGGAGGTCATTGCCTGGTAGGCTTTCTGTTCAACTTTCACTTTCACTTTGTGAACAGGCCACAGTAATAGATGTTTGAAATCTTGAGAGTTGCTGAAATGAACATACATGCTCACATATAATTAATTCCCAGATTACTCATGTCCTGGTTGCATTAGCGCGCCTTTTCGTGATATAATAGATGTTTCTGATTGTGTTTCCAATAACTCGAAATAATGACAGCTATAACATGAGCTGTAGTGCTTCCGTCGGTCGTAGTAATGTCCATACCCAAACAAAAATTTAAGCTTTTTATCGGTCAAGCCATCCTGTTGGCCAATAGCTTGCAGATCCCTGCAGGATGAAGTCACCTATTACCCATCGAATCCCGTGGCCCAGCGTTGCTCCACCAGTACCGGCTGCTCTAAAATTCGCATCACATCGCCCTTGTCCAGCCACTTGCCCTTGAGTGCTGGTTTGTAGCTGACTCCTGACTCTTGAGGTGGGCGCCTCTGTCCAGGTGCTACAGACGCACGGCCTGGACCTGTTCCCCGAGGAGGACTCGTACCTGTACATTGAGGGTTCATCGTTGAAGCACCAGCCGTGCGAAAAGCACCTGTACTGGTGTATGGCGCTGGTGGGGAACGCCTACGGCTTCAGCTCCAGCCGCTGGAACCTGCTCGCCGGCACCGACAACCTGGTGTTGCAGTTCAGAGAGATGCTCAGCGACAAGCTACAGGTGGGCGGCACACTCAACAAACAGCTGCGTTGGGCAACACACTCAGCAAACAGCTGCGTTAGGCGACACATTCAACGAACAGCTGCAGTGGGCGGCATATCCAACAAACAGCTGCGGTGGGCGACATACGCAACTCACAGCTGCGGTGGGCGACATATCCAACAAACAGCTGCGGGTGGGCGGACATCCACCAAACAGCGGCGGTGGGCGGCATACCCAACTCACAGCTGCGGGTGGGCGGCATATCCAACAAACAGCTGCAAGGGCGACATATCGAACAAACAGCTGCGGGTGGGCGGCATATCCAACAAACAGCTGCAAGGGCGACATATCGAACAAACAGCTGCAAGGACGACATACCCGACAAACACCTGCGGTGGGCGACATACCAAACAAACAGCTGCGGCGGGCGGACTTTCAGCAAACAGCTGCGGTGGACTGACATTCAACAAGCGGCTGCGGTGGGCAGGATAACGAACAACAACCCTCTCCGAGATGTATCTAGGAATGTGGGGCGGAACATATTTCCTTCCTCATGAGGGGGGGGGGCCTTTGGCGGGAAAATTCGCAGAACGAAGGGAGAGGTGGATTGGCGCGGTGCATTCAAGCCTTCTTGAATGCACGCCTTTACTGGCCGGAGGGATGTGGGAGGGCGAGGGCACGCGTTTCTAGTGCCCCCTTCCTGGAACTGTCCATTGACAGGCAAGACATCCAATTTCGTTGTGGGGCTTATGCCCATGGTGGCTCTAATTCAGGCAAGTGGACATTAGGACGGATCCAGCCGCCTGGGTTCGGATGGGGGACTTTCGACAAACCGTCGAATCTTCTCCCATAAATCCCCTAATTTCTGACAGGTGTGCACATGAATCGTGAGAATATGCTGTTCAGGTGTGGTGGAAGGGTGCGCTGCATGATGCCATCTCCTTTGTTGAAGGGAGTGGTGTACGCTCAGCATACCGAGGGGCGGTTTTTCCTCTCAAAGGGGTAGCTCTTCCTCTGACAGGGGCGCCTTTGGCTGAAGAGATCAATCGATTGGTGGGGAGATGGTGAACTGTAAAGTCCGGTGTACCCATCCACATTTCACTGGATCTTTGTACTTTCCAAAAAGTATTTGAAAAATCAGCGCCCGTCACATAGCTATGGAAATGTCGCGGCACTGTGCGCCGCCGTGGTTTGTTCAACGTGGCAAAAAAAAACATTACGCGTGGTGGGAATAAAAAGGTCGCCCGGTTAATGAGCCCTAGCATATTGCCGCCGCTCATAAATAGCTCAGTTATTTTGAACCATCGGTGATCAGCCTATATTTGCCATCCATCGTATGTATATGCGTACCATATATGTAGTGATCTACGGATATTTCGGATAACACGCGTCCTGGAGGGCCTCTGAAAATTGCGCGCACTGGAGGGGGGGCGAATTCCGCCCCCATAAGATCTCAGCTTCTATGAAGGCCAGAGCAACGAAATTCACAGGGTGGATGGGCACGATAGTGGACTCTATTGTGTGCAAAGTTCATGACCTTAGGTCAATATCTGCAAGGTCAAATGAGGTCAAAGTAGCAAGATTTTCTGGTTTTGCGTGGCTTGGCTTGTCATTGTTACGGATTGCTGTGGTTGTGTTTAAATGCACCAAAATTGGCATTAATGATGTTTTGGACATTGCTAATGATGCAATACAGATGTCAGATCCGCCATTTGACCTCAGGTCACCTATATAGGAGCACTTTATTAGGTCATTAACTGCTCCAGTTACCGGAACCGGGCTCACATCCCGACTGCTCCGTTGGGCGGCTCGGCACAATCGGCTTCGCAAAGAAAGGAGTGAAATACATGAATAAAGTATGGAAATGCTCAGGCACACAATGACAAACAGTAGATTTCGAGATGTATAGGGGGTAAACTGTAAAGTGACATCAATCGCATGACAGTCATTTGCATTTATGACACATTCCAGTTGACCAAGTTTGGTTCCATTAGCCTGTCATGAACTTGGCCTGACTTGACCTCGGCGACCTAACATGACTTTTAAACTATATAGCATAACAATATGCATCAAACAAGTTGCTAGTGTTGTCAAGAAACTTCCCTTTTGCCAATATACGGGAAGCGCATCAGCGCCGATTTTTGTGGTCTGGCGCTGCGAATTGTTTTTACTTTAACGACCCCTAACTTGAAAACGTCTCGGCCAATTTTTATTTTTATCGCTTTAAACAATGTGCCGGTCATTTCTAAGCAGGTACATTTCTAACATTTGGCGTATATCGGCCGGTACAATATGGAGGTATGTACGAAAAATCGGAAGGATTGGCGGATTTCGTCATACCCCCTCCAGGGCGTGTGTTAACCTGTTATGAACTTGACCTGACTTGACCTCGATGACTTGACATGACTCTGGAACAATGTAGCATGATAATGTACATCAAACAAGTCGCTAGGTTTGCCAAGAACACTTCATTTTTGCAAATATACGGGAAGCGCATCAGAGCCGATATTTGTGATTGGCGCTGATACATTTTTTTTCACTTTAGCGACCCCTAACTCGAAAACGTTTCTGGCGATTTTCATTTTTTCTTACTTCAAACAACGCGCCGGTCATTTATTGGCAGGTACACAAACAATGGCGTATGCCGGCCGGTAAAGTCTGGAGTTATCTACGAAAAACCGGAGGGGTGGGCGGATTTCGCTCCCCCCCCCCTCCAGTGCGCGTGTTAAGCTCCAGGAGTCCTATGCAATTTCAGATATATATGTCAAGCTTCCGTTCACCCCCAGGATCATTTGTCAATTGCGAAACATAAAAGTTTCGTGAAAAAGCCCAATGGGGCTCTGCGGGCCTGGCAAATATATAGGCTCCTGGCGGGCGCGAAAAATCCTCTAAGCCCCAAAAAGCGCACACACATGGTAAATGCTCGAAAGACGCCATCTATTCATTTTTATGAAAACCGAAAACAGTATGGTAAATCAGAACATGTTTTTTAATGGGAAGGAAAGTTGGCACACTTGGAAAATTTTGTTTTCGTCATTGCCTCGGCCACACCAACTTCGAAGACGACTTTCCACCCATCTGTATGAACGTTGCGAATAACAGAAAGTCATAATTGTGTCCATGGAGATGAGCAATCGTATTTTTACATCGGCTAATAATATGCATGCATGTTGTCATTAGAGGTGTCTTACCCCCCCCCCCCAGAGATGGCCCGTCTCGGGGCTCATACACTCTGAAATTTTCTACGGATAGGAAAAAAATCCGGTGCGAGGCAGTGGACCGAAGTTTGGCACACATTTTCTGACATAAATTTGTCATGTTGCGTAAAATGCTGAGGTCAGGTCATCCACGGTCAACGAATTAGTCAAGGTCAAGTGAGGTTACCTCCAAAAAAAGTCCATCCAGTCTTGATGGATTTTCACTCTTTAATGGATACATATATTTTAATGAAACTTTCAGCGTTTGTTTATTTTTATGGATGCAGAAAAATGCACCAGAGGAATTTTGAACTGTTTTCGTTCTTGACAACAGTTTTCGTTTTTCGTTTTGCATATTTGTCCATTATGGCTAAAATTGAAGGATCTGATGAATGCAAGCATTTTTATGAAGGCAAGTTTACTTAATACAACGTTTCGTGTTCCGTCTATCCATTAGAATAAAAATACAGGATATAAAAAAGTTGAAAGCTCAAAATTTAGAAAAAGTCAAAAGAATAAAATGTTGATTTTTGCTGGCCGAAAATTGTGAAGCCATAGTCGTTTTTGCCTTCCGTTCCTTATTACTTAGATCTGTGTGGCCGGTACTGTACCGTGCCGACTGTAACAGCCGTACTGTACCGTACCGACTGTAGCGGCCGTGTGGCCAGTACTGTACTGTACCGTGCCGACTGTAGCAGCCGTACTGTACCGTACCGACTGTAGCAGCTGTGTGGCCAGCACTGTACCGTACCGACTGAAGCAGCTGTGTGGCCGGCACTGTACCGTACCGACTGTAGCAGCCGGTACTGTACCGTACCGACTGTAGCGGCCATGTGGTCGGTATTGTACCGCACCGACTGTAGCAGCTGTATAGCCGGTACTGTACCGTACCGACTGAAATGCCTGTTTCCTCGGTAGGGTAACCCTGCTCTACTGCTTGTCCGTCCGCGCAAGACGACCATAGTGGAATGCATCGAGACGAGCCAGGCGTGGAACGATGCGGAGGCTCCCGCGAT
>JAOTOL010001411.1:552500-710000 GCA_034440575.1 Imbricaverruca yamaguchii | reverse complement strand
CTCAATCATATTTCGATGTTTGTGTGTATTTCGCCCACCAAATATTTCGATCAGCCTTCCGTGGAATACTGAAAAGCAAGCCCTCTAGGCTTATAATAATCGTCTATGCTGTTTTTAAAGATGTTCATTGTGCTGCTACTGGCAATGGTTTCTGACAGCTGGTTCCGGTGTTCTATTACCCTTCTGGTGAAGAAAGACTGTCTTAACCTTGTCCTGCTGTGGTTAGCTTTAATTTTGAATTGATAACCTTTAATTGCATCATTTCTGTTCAATTGAAACATTTCCCTGAGATATTCCTTCTCCGTTCATGGACGAATTTAAAGACTTCAATGAGATCTCGTCTCCGTCTTCTAAGTCTAAGTTAAAACATATTCAATTTCTTTAATCTTTCCTCACATGCCAGGTTACGTATGCCATAAACCATTTTTGCAGCTATCTTTTGCACTCTCTCTCTCTCTAAAAGCCAACAATCTTTTTCATAACCAGATCAAGCTTGGACGCAGTATTCCAAATGTGGCCTGACATATGCACAGTAAAGCTTCCGGATGACCTCCTCACTTCTGTACGATTCATTCCCATGTATTGTCCATAGCATTCTCAGTTCCTTCTTCCTGGCTTCCTGGTTCTGTTCTAATGCCCCAATTTTGTGTCCAGAATAACGTGTCTAAGTCCTTCTGCTGAGTCACCGATAGTACTTGGCCACTCATCAAGTATGGAGCCTTCATGTACTGCCTACCTATATGCATGATTTTGCAATTATCAAAATACAATTTCATTTGCCATTCTTCGGACCACCTCACAAGTTCGTCTAAATGCCTCTCAGGGTGGTGTCTGATCAGAGTTACGTCCGTCTGCCGTGGCACCTCTAGTTAGTGTGACGGCGGGCGTTGTGGCCTTTCAAATAGGTGTATCGGTGGTGCTCTATCCGATATGGTTATTGATGTCATGGTATCGTTACTTTCCTGCGCTGTATTCCCTCCCCAGGGAATATAACCCACGTGCTGTCACTGTGATGCCCGTCAATGAAATTCATAGGCAGTGCAGCATGCCTGCTACACGTGGAGCCGACTCCGGTGGTGGGGGCGCCGGACACGGGTCCTGGCGCCACCCGGCTGTTCCCGTGTCAGCTGTGCAGGTACGAGTGTGTGTGTGCACGAGCCTGTGTACAGGTGCACACCTGCCAGCTGGGAACGCTGGGGAGCTGGTGGCGGATACAGACAGCTGATTTCCGCCATGGGCCGCGCATGCATTCGACAACAGCTCATTGACTATTCCAGATCAATTATCGGTGTGATGATGAGCAGTCTTCCAGCTGTTTTTTGTTTTTGGTAGGAGTCCTGGCGTCATGCGACCAATTGTAATTGGAAGGAAAATGGTAACGTTTGTATTTGTTTTAGTCTAATCTCTTATAAGTCCGTTTTGCTTTGTAATCGCTCCAAAGAAAGGGATGATTGTCGTGCCAATAGCTATGCCTGAAGTGACTTTTTCTATGTTTATGCGATTCATATCTTTGGAAAAATTGCAGGGATCGATTTTTTATCATCCGCACCAAACACGAGGTGAAAAAATGATCGCAGCTCACCAGGATGCACCTTGTCGAACATGTGTAGCATGCTCAACTGTGACATGCAACATAGGCTGTGACATGCAACAACTCGTGGAGTCGAATTTGAACTGAACACGCGGGATTGATGGGGAAGTCAATGTCTATCGATCTGCACATTTCTTTGTGTCAACTCGGCCCCGTTAGCTGACAACTTGCTTTCCCTAGTTTCCACAGCTGGAAAACATATTTGCATTGAATTGACCCAATTCATTTTCATTTCATTGTCATTTCATTTCATTATCATTAGACCAATATCATTAGCGTCTTACAATCAGCTTGCGAGTTTTTTCCGGACTGCGAAACTGGCAATGTGTAAACATGCCGTAATCATTTCCCTACTATCATTGTATCACCGTGTTTGTTGGTATGGAAATCAGCTGGACTAAATATATATGAGATCAGCTACTCGAAGTATTGTTTTTGAGGGCTGAAATGCGTTTTCCATTGTTGTCATGAATTATTTCCAGTTTCAAATATTCCTTTGAATGTAACTTAGAACGTACTTTTGCTACAAACAGCCCTTCAACAATACGTTTAGCCATTTCAGTGTAACCAATTTCCAATGTTGCAATAATCGGCTACTAATCAGCTGGATGAAAGACAAGAAATTACTCCTTTAAATATTTATGCAGTAGTTTTGCCGCAAAAAAATCCAAACTTCACTGCAATGGTTAGCTCTAGCGGTGCAACATTCGCCCGGAATCTATGGGGCGAATATTGCCACTTCCCATAGCGAGTATTCACGATGTAAAAACGGATAGATGATACAGTCCCGACGACATTCGTTGGGAAGTGGGCCCCTGTCCAGAGATCATACAGATTATACAATCAATACATTGGTTAAGGTATTGATTAGTGGGAAGTCTTACGGAAAATAATAAGAAATGTCACCAAGACCTCTGAAGTATTCCCACTTTTAGATTTCGCAAGATCCAATTCATGTAATGTGAATGGAGCATCATAGGTCAGCGTCACATTTTTCAGAACTGAAGTTGCAACGAGGTAATTCGTGATTAATGTGCTTATGATGTGATCACCACATGACCATGTGCTGTCTGTGTGCCTTTGACACGGTGCGTTTGTTCCGGCTGCCAGACTGTGTGTGATTCGTGTGTCGCAGTATTTCGCCAGCCTGTACACCGGTGCCTAGTACAGGTCATGTGCTCCGAGGAGGCCCGGACGCGTCTGCAGCACCTTTGTCGACTGTCGGGCTGACTATGTGTGAACCTTGTGTCGCAGTATTTCGCCGACCTGTACCACCTGGTGCAGGGGCTGGGCTCTGAGGAGGCGCGCGCACGTCTGCAGTCGGCACCCAGCACGTTCGTAGACTGTCTGCACACCATGTTCACCGCCACCCGGCTGCTGTCCTACTCATAGGAGAGCCAGCGGTCTCAGGCGACGCGCCGAGTCACTCAGCCACAACCCGACTCCAGCGGCAGCGTCCGGCGGCGGCCACCGACCACCAGCCGAACTCTCCGCTACTCCACATTTGAATACTCCACTCCACTATCTACGCTTTGTTTTCTCGAGCACGCTATCGAGGTTCAACTCTGCTATGGTGCATTTCATGCTCAGCACAAGCTTGACGCTGAAATTCGTGACGTGTAGTTACATCCGGCTACAGTTGCGGGAGTCGTTGGTCACTGGCACACAGGAGTATTTACCAATAAATCGGAGACGTGTGTGGTGCCGGGAGCAGTTTGATGATTCAGAGCTCGACCACGTGTTAAGCTCTTCGCCTCGAAAGGCTTCCCGATAAATTAATCGACTGTGCACTAATCAGGAATGCGTGTGCCGTTTTTCTTTATCGTGTGAACTCGATACAAGGTACAGCTCTTCGATGGGTAACCCGACAAATGTACGCACGGAAATTTACGCAAGCGCAGATGTACGTATGGCAATTGTACGTAAGTGCGTATACACAAAAGTTCGTATGCGCAAAAGTACGTAAGCACAATTAGACGAAAGCGCAAATGTACGTAAGCGCAAATGTACATGAACGTAAAAGTATGTAAACACAAACGTACGTAAACTTAAATGTGCGTGGAACTTTACTTTCTGTCATGCCACTGCTCGGCAGCCGCTTGACGTGCATCGAGCCATGACCTCAATAATGCCGGAATGCTTCATATTAAAAGGTTAAAAAATGGCGTGGTTGGATATTCATAAAAGTATCCGAGTATGGCATCGGAAGGTAGCTGATTTTATTCCGGTTTATTTGAGACCGTTGGAAATATATTCGCCAATGTAGAACATATAATATACAATTTAAAGTAGTACCATGTGATAATTTTGGACACAAATTGTGGAATTTAGTGCAAAGGTAACAGGGTTAAACCTTCATGGAAGTTAATCAACATAATATAAAAATGTAGCATATTCGATTATCGTTTAGTTCAGAACATTTAAAATTGTCGGCACATCACGAGGAGGATGTATGGCGCGTTTTTATCACAAGATTTTGAGTGGTCAATTGCTCCCATTTCGCTTTAAGGGCAAGGTGACAAGGTGAAATGATTTGATAATAAAACGAACTTCACAATATAAGAAAGCTCGTTTCATTTTTCAAATTTGACCATTGGAAATCACTTGCACCTTCTCTGGAAATTAGAATATAGCATTAATCAGAGCAAGTCAACTCTGGTGGTATTCCTTCGCACACCCACCACCAGAGGCGCCACCGGTATTATGTCCGCTCATGACGCCTGACGAATTACGTACATTTACGCGTACGTACATTTGCGCATACGCTCATTTGCGCATACGTACATTAGCGCTTGGGCACTTTCGCGTTTACATACATTTACAATTACGTACGTTTGCGTTTACGTACATTTGCGCATATGTAGATGTGCGCTTGAGAACATTTGCAATTAAGCACATTTGCGCATACGTACATATGCTTCCAAGACCAGATACAATCGGCCATCCGATTTTGAAATTGTGACTGGGCGGGGCTGGATACGGGCTACATCCATAGCAAACTTGACTGGTATTGGGCTTGGACCTTATCGGCGTGCGTATGGGCTAGGCTGGGCTTAGCAAATTTGGCACGTCTCGAATTCTGATACCAACACAGATGACCAGAGTTAAGAAAATCATCAACTGCGTGCGTTTGATATCAGATCGCAAAAGCTCTGGCAACGTATCAGATGTCTTGAAAAGTCTCACTTGGATGTGTTCCGCTTGTCTCGCCGTATGTCATGATGTGCCCCCTCTACAAAGTAATTAGGCCGCAACAGTCAATCTCACTGAGCAGACCGATGGCATACAATCGCGACATCCTATCTCTTTGCACCATGCAGTCCGGCACGCTGCATCTCCTGCGCGTCAAGACAAACTCAGGAAAGCGAACATTCATACGTGCATATCGTGCACGCCAAGGGTGCATCACAAATATCATGTCTGATCACCTGAGTGCTACTTTGATTTCTGCACTCCTGCGGATACTGAAACGTCATTTCGCATGGCATGCCGGAGGAAACCCAATCTAGTCAGGGCATTTATGTGCGTTTCTCTCTGTATCATTTGTATGCCACCTGTGTTTGGGCAGAGGTGTTCGAACACAAATAATTGGTAACAACGCAGGTGGCATTTGTATGCCAACTGGGTTGGAACACAAATAATGCATAATCAATAGAAAAGGAAGTCACGCAAACATCATGTCTAGATTGGTTGATTGCCTCCGACACAAGTACTGTGCAAAATACCGTTCCAGTTTGCCCTTGAATGCACAAATCGACTTTTGTAGGATCAAACTGCGTGCCCATTTATGATGCGCACTTCATTTTGGTCTATTCCAATAAGTATTCGTATTTCATAACTTCTTGAATAACAAAGTACCGCATAGTAGTCCATGTTGTGCATTTGATCTCATTGCGGTGACAATAGATAAGAAACGATAAACAAGGTCTGCAATGTTGCACGACATGATTCATCTGTGTAGTTAGGAATACTAATGATACTATTTCGCGCCAAGATTGAAGTTTTTCCTCACATCTGATGTGAGCAATTGCTGATGCAAAGGTTTGTATTCGTAAATATCGGTTGACATGCCCACCTACTACCATGTTTTTCTATTACTGCTATGAATAGCATGAAGTATGCCTTCAGTTCTGTCAAGTGCTCTAAGTTGCTGAAAATAGAAAGTTCGTCTAAACAACCACAACATACCAGTTGTGGTGGTGGTAAGGAAGTTTTTTTCTTCATTTCTTGAACTGCACTCTGGCACATTGGTGACTTGTCGGATTAGGCTATAAATTGTCCAACTGGTCAGTCATGCAGGAACTCTAACCATGGTCGTGATTGTAGGGTTGTGAAGAAGTCTTGTGAGGACCCTGAACACTCAATAACCCTTGGGAAGACGGAGAATCACAGGAGCTGAATGACCCCAAGGAATTGAAGGATCTTGGAGGAATGAAGGGACATGGAGGGCGAATGTTGCTAGAGGGAAGTTAACTTTTGCCAGTCAATTTGTTCTGTTTACCTTTTCCATTTGGCTTCTTGCCTTATGACCGTGTACCTTTTCTCGTTTATACCTGTTGTTTCTCCATGTAACTTTGACCTTCGCATTTTAATTTTCTGACTTAAGAGTTCAAATGCACTCGAGGAGCAGGATCCATATAAAACTAATGAGCTAGAAAGTTGTGTTGGACGGAAAGAACTGTACAGTTGAAGGGACTCTGAGGACTCAAGGGACTTTAATAGCTGAATTCATCTCTACGGGGCCCATGAGAGGTGATTGAGCCTTATGAAAGGGTCTGGTGTAGTTTCATGGGATAGGAGCTGAAGAGACTCTTGGGAAGTAGATGGGTCGTGGGGATTGTTTGATTCCTTGATTAACGTATGAATGGATCCAAGCAGGAGCTAGTGAGTGAAGAACACTTGATGATGTTCTGAGAACGCCTTCAAGGGGTTTTTCGCTGTTGAGGGCTACTCGGGCCCCTCAACGTACTGCTGGCAGAAAGTATGGTCTTGTGTGCCTCGCCCCATATATGATTGTGTCATTGCATGCATTCCTGTAACATGCATGAGTCATGCTATTGCACCAACCGATATATGACGGTGACATATGTTCTAAAACAAAAGTGTTCGAGATTAAAATTATATAGTTATTCCCTAACATGTAAGTAATGTGAAATGATGGCTACTGCACCAGATTCAATCAACATTCTACTGATCTCTCTGCAACGGTAATTCTTTCCCATTTCACTACTGTACCTTTGTTTTATCTCTCCTTGACTTTTTCCAGTCAACTATTCTGTTTACCTTTTCCAGTTTACTTCTTGCCTTTTGGCTTTGGTCCTTTTCTCCTCTATCCCTTTTGTCGTTTCTCCATGTAACTTTCACCTTTTCATTTTTACTTTTTGTCCTTTCACCTTTTCATTTCCCTTTTCCCTTTGGCATTTGCAAGAGGTTTCTTGCCGCTTTCACCTTAGTCATTTTGACTTCTATCCCTGTTGTCGAATATCCATTTATCGTTCGTTCTTTTGACTTTTTCCCACTTTGACCTTTTTATGCTGTCTTTTTGTCTTTGACATTTTCATATTCGTTATTTGTCCTTTTGACCTTTCCACGAGGCTTGTTCGTTTGAGCGTTTGTCTTTTTACTTTCTCAGTTTTGGCTTTGTTTCGGTTACTTTTTGCCGGAGTCGAGCTAGTTCAGTCGCCGGGGTGTTTGACTCGTGATCGTAAGACCGTGGGTTTGAATACCGCAGTTCGGGGACTACCGAGTCCATCCGCTACCAATCGGCGTGGGAGATTGGCGACGCTATATGAACTAGCAGTTGCATATGCCGTAAAGGAACCCAAGGCTCTTCTTTTTCCTGCTACTTTTCACGTTCAAAGTATTTCTCTTTTTTTGTTGGAAATTGTGTTCTTTAACAGTGTGTTTTTTTAATACTTTTTGTCCGTGCACCAACAACCGGCACTCGCCATTCATGGTCCCACCAGTGCCACGGGTGCCAGGCACATGAGGCCAGCCGCAGCTGCTGATCGCGATCACAGTGGAGCGGCCCACCAGTACGCCGGTGTAGGTGGACTGGGGGTGCCGCCCGAATAAAGAATATGCCTCGAATGTGTGTCCCGAATGACGAGATTTACCACATTTCCGTTCCTCAGGATGTCAAATTGCACGAAGCAGCGTGCAGTTGACGGCTCCATGTAGCTCTGCTCTGATAATCAGCTCATTCTGCAGTCAGTTTCCAACCTCAATGTGAAATGTTGTCGACCATCAACTCCTGAGCGTGTAGTTAAGCGTGTCATTATCAATTGCGCAAATATGTTCTTCATCTCGTTCAATCACCATCTCAAAATGTCACTAAGCCATTTAATAAGTTCCTGGTTGCGTGACACCATCAAATCCCACGCGCGATTTCACGCATAACCACACGCACGGTGCCACATGCGTAATCGCACGACATAGTCCGTGTCCCATGCGTAATTCTGCCATATAGTTAGTGTCACGCGTGCTCTTACCATATATTCAATGTGTCATGTGCCATTTCACCGTCAGTCAGCTGTTTGGTGCGTCATTGCGCCATTAGTCAACCGTATCTGCAGCAAGACATTATGTGGTCGGCCTATCGAAGCGTGATTACATCGTCTGGCTAAACTGGTGCGAGATCACCACTTGCCAGAGCTTGCAAGTGGTGATCCCGTATTATCTTATCCAGACAATGCAATGTTCTTGATACGGCATGGTGTGCACAATAGAAGGGCCAACATGCCATTTGTTAGCCTACTTTTTGTCCATCTTCACATCGCATCAGTCGGCCATTCCCCAGCCTCACACCACACCAATCGGCCATTCTCCATCCTGACATCGCATCAATCTGCCATTCTCGAACCTCACATTGTATAAGTCGCTATTCCCCAGCCTCACATAGCATCAGTCTGCCATTCCCCAGCCTCACATCGCATCAGTCTGCCATTCCCCAGCCTCACATAGCATCAGTCTGCCATTCCCCAGCCTCACACCACACCAGTCGGTCATTTCCCCCAGTCTCACATCGTATCAGCGTACCAAGTAACCATTGTTACGACCCGGGCGTCGCAGTCGACTTTCCCGGAGAGCGCGGTCGCGGCGCAGGGCACAATGCAGCCGCCGCCGTGAGATCAATGTGCCCGGGGTGAGAAGACGCCGACGTGTGGCGCTGGGTACACTGGCCACGCCACTGCGGTCAGTACTGCCTGGGTCTCGCGTCGCGTGCTGTCACTCCCTCCGCGACCACTGAGCCGCTGTTCGCTTGTGCTCCGTCACAGCACGGCCGCTTAGAGATCGCTGCAGCCCGGTGGGCTGGCCGAGTCTGACCGCCGCCGGCCCGGTGGGCGGCCGAGTCTGACCGCCGCCGGCCCGGTGGGCGGCCGAGTCTGACCGCCGCCGGCCCGGTGGGAGGCCGAGTCTGACCGCCGCCAGCCCGGTGGGAGGCCGAGTCTGACCGCCGCCAGCCGGGTGGGCGGCTGAGTCTGACCGCCGCCGGCCCGGTGGGCTGGCCGAGTCTGACCGCCGCCAGCCCGGTGGGAGGCCGAGTCTGACCGCCGCCGGCCCGGTGGGCGGCCGAGTCTGACCGCCGCCAGCCCGGTGGGCTGGCCGAGTCTGACCGCCGCCAGCCCGGTGGGAGGCCGAGTCTGACCGCCGCCGGCCCGAGGGGTGGCCGAGTCTGACCGCCGCCAGCCCGGTGGGAGGCGTGGGGCCGAGTCTGACCGCCGCCGGCCCGAGGGGTGGCCGAGTCTGACCGCCGCCGGCCCGAGGGGTGGCCGAGTCTGACCGCCGCCGGCCCGAGGGGTGGCCGAGTCTGACCGCTGCCGGCCCGAGGGGTGGCCGAGTCTGACCGCCGCCGGCCGGGTGGGCGGCTGAGTCTGACCGCCGCCGGCCCGGTGGGAGGCCGAGTCTGACCGCCGCCGGCCCGGTGGGAGGCCGAGTCTGACCGCCGCCGGCCCGGTGGGAGGCCGAGTCTGACCGCCGCCAGCCCGGTGGGAGGCCGAGTCTGACCGCCGCCGGCCCGGTGGGAGGCCGAGTCTGACCGCCGCCGGCCGGCCGGTCAGCGGGCGGTGTTCAGGTGCGCAGGGAGCCCCGGGTGCCGCGGGCCGTGGAGAAGAGCCGCCCGCGGTGGAGAAGAGCGGGGACGAAGACAGCGAAGCTGGCGCGGCGTCGGGCACGACCACGTTCAGCACACACCGTTGAAGTGTTCCCTGCTGCAGCCCACCTGGCAGCAGCTGAAACACAGTTTGCAGCTGGAGCGGCGCCGGACATGATCACATCCAGCACCGGCCGGTGAAGTGCACCTGCTGCAACCCTCCCTGCAATGTCTCAGACATGTGTCCTCGGCACAGTGTGCAGGTAACGAGTAGTCTCGGGGTAAGCTGCTCGTCTCACAGTCGAAAGGTTGTGGGTTCGAGTCTCACCTGTCGCTACTTTTGGCCCGCGACCAATCGGCGTGAGAGATTGGCGACGCTAAATGACTTGCCGGTCGCTGTGTCGAAGAAAAAAGACAATAACCAACCAACAGTGTGCAGTCCAGGGTTTATCAGGGTTGGTTTGCCATATGTCACAGGACACAAAGCATGGTTCCGATCTGAAATTATCAGGCCTCGTGGCCTTAGAACGCCAGACCAGATATTTTTCGTTTCATACAAAACTCATTTAGCACGAAGCGATTGAATGTTCGAGTTTGTGCGACCGCAACGCCGCTTGGCGGCTAAAGCCGGTACTAACAATAGTTTCGCTATATATAGGATTATAGGATCAATAATTATATTGATATGTGTGCTCTGTTCCGATAATTTTACATGGCTTCGAAAAATGCATCTGCAAAAGCTAAGAAAATATCCCAAGGACAAGTTGGGAGGTCCACTATCTTGGGTAGGCTTTCTGAACAGGCTTTCGATCTTTTCATTTGCGACTTCTAGTCCCTACCAATCTCCTCTATGAATCAGTGTTTCCCTGAAAGCAGAGCCGAATGAGGAAGTACCATTGGCGCATCAGGAGGGCCGCTGCAGCCGTTTGCGGCAGTATAGATTGACACGCGGCACTTTGCCGACCTTAGATAAAAACACGAGCCGGCCCATCCAACTCACTACTGGGGTTACCTGGTCACGTGTACACGTCACGTGCACACGTCACCTGGACGTCAACACGACCCAGGCGGGTTACGGCAGCCAGCCGTGCGCACCACACGGCCAAAACCCCACCGTCCAACATACCCACGCACCCACATCAACATGTTAGTGGGACGACCCGTGCCAGCGACGACCCAGCTTCCCTCACGTGAGCAGGTGCACGTGCTATGCAGGCGACGTACAAATTATGGAGTCGATTGTAGTCTTCTGGCGAGCGTTTCGGGAAGACCATCCTCCGCTCCGGCAGACGCGGCAGGCGGTTGCGGTGCCGCCGGAACAGACGGTGCGACGACGGCGCCGCTCCGAGCCACTTGTCCGAGTGGTGCCGCTCGTCCGGCCGCGGCATCAGCAGGCGCTTCAGCGAGTTCTTCAGGCGCGACTTGTCCTCTGCTCGACACACAGCAGTGTTGGGAAATGGACACGGTGCTGAAGTGAAACGCGTCGCGGAGAAATGTCGCACGGGAGTCATGATATGGCATGTTGTGATCGTAGCACCAATGCTCATTTATGGAATTTGTGCCAACATGAGCTTGAACATACCAAACTATTGTGGGGCGACAGTTTCGCAATTTTTCAGCGCAATTATCTAACTAGTGGAGTCGACGAAACCGTTCACTAACAACTTAGCCAATAACCAGCTAACAACTAGTGAGCATGCATGTAATGATTTTCCATTTTTCAAAAAGACCAAACCTTGAGATGTGGGGGAGACTACGTTTGCAACTTGAGTTGTGCTCTACTGAAGCTTTCGGGCGGTACATGACGAAGGACCGGTAACTGGCTGCAGATAGCCTCTGGCATCACCACATGGGGTCTTCACCTGTGCCGTTGACATTCAGGGCGGAAGCCCGGTTTGTCAGGTGAGCTCACGCATTATATATAATCCTTTGCGATAGGCTGCCTGACCAGGCGGATTTTCGTACGCGTGGTTGCGCCCTTCGTACCTACGCTGATCAACTGGAAGGTCAGAGACGACCCCGACTGGTCAGTCGAGGGGTGCAGGTTGGACCTTTTTCCCATTTGGTTGCACGAGCCGGAGAAGTACATGTACTCAAAAGCCTTGCCGCAGAGCTTGCGCGTTTCCCGTCGCGGCAGAAGCAGGCTGCCACCGTACGTCTCTCCGCAGCAGCAGGATGCGGCCAGCAGGAGAAGGATCAGATGACCATGGAACTGTGAACAGAGGGTCACTTCAGCGGGCCAGTAGATACCAACACTGGACAGTATGACTTGTGAACAGTGTTATTTCAGTACGACGGTAGTCAACACCGGGCAGCATGAACTGTGAACAGAGGGCCATTTCAGCAGGGCAGCAGATGTCCCTACTGGACAGCATGACCTGTGAACAGCAGCAGTCCCCACTGGAGCAGCAGATGTCACCACTGGACAGCATGACCTGTGAACAGCAGCAGTCCCCACTGGAGCAGCAGATGTCCCTACTGGACAGCATGACCTGTGAACAGCAGCAGTCCCCACTGGAGCAGCAGATGTCACCACTGGACAGCATGACCTGTGAACAGCAGCAGTCCCCACTGGAGCAGCAGATGTCCCTACTGGACAGCATGACCTGTGAACAGCAGCAGTCCCCACTGGAGCAGCAGATGTCACCTACTGGACAGCATGACCTGTGAACAGCAGCAGTCCCCACTGGAGCAGCAGATGTCACCACTGGACAGCATGGTCGCTCTCAGTCAGCACGTGTTGCCGCTGTGAACGCGGCTTTAAATGTGAATGTAGTGGGCAGATTGGCTGGGTCTGTGACTGAAAACAATGGGCCTCATGGTTGGTCCTGTGAGACGGATGACGTTACACTGGTTTCGACTGAAACTGACATGGACTTAAGGATATAAAAATAAGCAATGCACGCGCTTCATTGCATCTTTGACTGTGATATATAGCGCGGGCTGCATATCATCTACTATGACGGTTCGGACGTAGCACGTCGGATTTTCCTTTTGAATGATGATGTCAGAATCGATAACAACATACACCATATGCACAGAAAATACAGCGAAAATACAGTATGCAATGCGCGAACATTTTTGTTGTTATGGAAAATGTTTCTACTGTCATCATCTTCAAAAAGCAAACAAAAAAGAACAAACAAACATGCATGTTTGGAAAAGTTGTCGAATGCAATGTAAAATGTCACACAACTAGGAACATGGCATATTAAAATATTACCGGCATAGCGATCTAACTTGATGCCTAATGCATTAATAAATATTCAATTTATAATCACTAGACCCTTTAAATAGTATGCTCCTCGGAGTGGTATTTCAGATATATCATTTGACACTTAATTAAGCATCTTAATGGATTTCTAAAGCGAATAATCCATTTCGACGGCTACATGTTTTCCAACTTTCAATGAAATACATTCTATGCAGAGTATTTATCTACTTCCGTGATGGATAGTCCCAGATCAGTCATATAACTTCACTTTTTTTTCATGGTGCACATACACTGACTAATTTACTGCGTGACCATATATATGCGCTGTACATACACTGACTAACTTACTGTGTGGTCATACCAATGTGTTTGCTCATCTCTAAGGATACAATAATTTGTGAATTACGAAGTAATTGCACAACCTTTTATTCAGCCAAGGCATCATTGGCAAATACATTAAAACAATTATCCCTCATACCAAATGTTAATTTTTACTGGCAACCAGCTAGCAATCCTAATGCAATACTAAAAATAAAAAATTCAGGTTATGACGGAAAAACTTTAAAAATGCAAGGATCCGAACACAGACATCTACACCGGAGTGGAAGCATACGTTCATTTCAATAGGCCCGCCGATCCACTGAGCCATGCTTACGGTAGGACTCTTTTAGAACGTTCGTCAAACTAGCGGCGGATTCATATTGATATATGGTTAATGGCATAAGCAACCTGGCATATGAGGAAAGATTAAAGAAATTGAATATGTTTTCACTTAGATATAGAAGGCTGAGAGGAGATCTCATCGAGGTCTTTAAATTTGTCCATGGTCTGGAGAGGGGATATCTTGGGGAAATGTTTGAATTGAATAGAAATGATGCAATTAAAGGTCATAAATTCAAAATTAAAGTTAACCACAGCAGAACAATGTTAAGGCAGACTTTCTTCACCAACAGGGTAGTAGAACACTGGAATCAGCTGCCAGAAAACATTGTCAGTAGCAGCACATTGAACATATTTAAAAACAGCATAGACAATCATTATAAGAATAGAGGGCTTGCTTTTCAGTATTATAGGGAGGGCTGATTGACAGATTTGGTGGGCAAC
The DNA here is from genome assembly GCA_034440575.1 of Imbricaverruca yamaguchii. NCBI lineage: Eukaryota > Metazoa > Arthropoda > Thecostraca > Neoverrucidae > Imbricaverruca > Imbricaverruca yamaguchii. The sequence goes on along the minus strand of JAOTOL010001411.1, from coordinate 695,999 downwards.
TGGTTCAGTGTACAGAGTGCAACCAAGAAGGGCCCTTGTGGCTCATAGTTGCACTAATCTTTTATGTCTGTATGTCTTTATGATATTGAGTTTGATATTTTCCGAAAGGGCGGACTCTTCCGATTCCATTCAAAATTTGCACACAGGTACGACTCGACGCACTGATCATCATGAGCATAAAAGCTAAGAGGGACGTTCATAGGCAACTGAGACAGAAAAGGGAGCTGCTTTATTTTGATAGCCCCATGACGTCACATATTTTGCAGCTTTTCAAAAGCAAGCTTTGCGTTATTTTCACACCCCTGTCCTTTCTCTTAGATATTTTTGTTCCCATTCGAATCAGCAAAGTTATCTGGTAGCTCTTTCAGTTGCATGTGATGTCATGAAACCTGTCCCACACTTCCAGAAAATTGTGGGAATCGGCACCTATGCAAGTGCTGGATTAAGCAAGGCAAAATTCGAGTAGTATCCCTTCAGGAAACATATTTTCTTTGGAAAGTGCGTGCTAGGATTTCACCGTTATCTGAAAGAGCTAAACATTGCGTGAGACGAAATGTACGACCCTCAATATACCAGGAGGTGCTGGGTTTACTCAACATCACAAGTAGCGTTAGGGATCATGCTATATTACTCAACGTTTCGGCCAGGGGCCATCATCAGGAGTGATATAAAAAATGGCAGTGTTAACAATTGAAAAAACGTGGGAAGAAAGCGTGCAAAAAATACACGTGAAACACAGAAAAGCATCTTCATTGCTGCATACACTACAAGAAACTCCAAACCAGAAATCAACTAGGACAAGATAGAATCCTCTGAGGAAGCCCGGGCCGATGGTCCATATACATATCGACACATATATCGACATATATCGAATGTAACGCGTAATACATAAAATATAATTGATGTTTATATAATTTTATGTGATATACTAAGACGTCGTTTGCGTGTTTAGTTGCGGTCGTATATTACGTATGTGTAGAGATTCGAGGACCTTCAGATCAGCGTTGTCCCTGGCTGTTGCTAGAATTTCTACTTTGAAGTTTGTGTTAGTGTCGCTGTGTTCCATGTTAGAATGTTTGCCGATCATGTGTTCGCCTAAAGGTGTGTATTCTCTCCGAAGTCTGGCATCTCCAAAGTGCTCATTGTACCTATCCCTGATGCTACGCTTGGTTTCTCCGACATAAAATATTCCAAGACAGCGGTTGCACGTTATTTTATAAACTACGTTTTTCCGCGTGCATCTACCTTTGAGCCCGTTACTACAGGTGTGGCATGTTCGTCTACCAGCAGGGCATGGCGACACTTCCAGGGCTGAGCGGACCAGGTAAGATTTCAGTGTAGGTCCGCTAGTCCAGGCTATCCTAACATGATCTAGATGAGACGAACGGATAGCTGCATTTACCTGTCGACATAGTTGGTCATCGACATAAGGAAGTCTCATGTAGACGTAGTTGGGATTGCTACATGCTCGATGCCGACGTTGCCCACTTATCCTACTCCTGTTGTGAGGGTGGACAGCACGAGCGGCGGAGTGTACCCGATGTGCTGGGTATCCGTTTTCCAGGAAAAGGGTAGTCATCTTCGCAAGGCTCCGCTCGCACGAAATAGTGTCGGAGGAGACTCGTGCCGCTCTCCTCATTTGGGATGTTAAAACGGCCTTTTTAGTGGCCATCGGGTGGGCCGAATCATAATGCAAGATGATGGGGGCTGCCATTGGTTTAAAGTACAGTTCGGTGGTGTAGCTACCATCAGTCTGAACTACAAACAACGTATCAAGGAAAGGAATCGAAGTGGTATGAGCAGTGTGTTCTAAGGTGAACTTGATGCTGGAGTGTTGTTGGTTAATTTCTGCAAAGAAGTCGAGCAGAGAGGCCAAGCCATGTGTCCAAATACCAAAAATATCGTCTATATACCTCATGTAGAGAGCTGGCTTCAAATCATGCGACGCTAGGAAGCTCGACTCAAGGCGGTGCATAAAAGCAATTGCTAAAGGAGGTGCACATCGGTTGCCCATAGCCACTCCTTACGTTTGCTTGTACATGGAGTTACCAAAACGTATGAGGTTATTGCTGAAAAATATGTGTTAGTAATTTCGCACAGTCCTGTACCGCAATCCCGAAGAGATGGATATCATCCAGATTGTCCTCGATTAGGCGAATTACAGCACCTATTCCATCCTTTATCGGAATACTGCCAGGTAACCCAGTAAACCCAGCACCTCCTGGTATATTGAGGGTCGTACATTTCGTCTCACGCAATGTCTAAAACCCAGGAGCACCAAAGAGCCATTCTTCGTTGTATTAAACGAGCTAAACATTCACGGTATGGAACTGAAATTCTCCGTTTTTTTCCGAAACCTCAGTATCTCCCTTTCCTCCACAAAACAAGAAACACGAATCTCACTCGTTAGCCGAAACTGACGGTATCTTAAGTCTTTTTCATCTCTGCAAGCCTCAGAGTGGATGCAAGCGAAGCATGCCAGAAAAACGAAACAAAACCAGCGTATAGTATGTTGCGGTACCTCGCGATTGACACCAAGCATCACCCCTTGAGGACATTCATTGATCTCCTGAGTCAAGTGAAATGTCAAATCGGGATTAAGATCCCTAAATTGCATGAACGTCTTTTTTAAATCCTTTGAAGAAAAACGCTTTTCTCCAAAGAACCAACGAACGACAAATATCTCCACATAACTTCCGAACAAAAGTGTTCGTCAACATCTTGCAAACAGAATCACGTATCAAGCGTTACGTTTGGGATAATGGGACAGATGCCAAAAATGAAAGTCGAAAAAAAACACTAGACGTTTCTTATTCTCACTTCATCGGGGTAACATGGACGTCGATATTCGATTCAGCACCCAAAATTACGTTAGAAGAACCAAAGAAGCCAAAAGAAAGTCTTTCAATGTAATCCGAGGTCAGGCTATGCTAATGACCTTCAAAATGTCATTGACTTGCAGCAACACATTTGCGTATTCGTCTAGTGCCCTGGTTGCGTACGTCTGTAGGCGATGTCTTGAACTTTTCCTATCCTCTTCATTGCAGCATTTTCAGACCATGTTGTGTCCGACAGCGCTACTCTAGGTATTTTTGCAAAGTCTCAGTTCTCTCACCTAGTGATTCAGATCTATCCTTCCTCTGTTAACTCCTAGGGACATATACACATGAATTATCCATGCATGATTAACTATTTCAGTCCATCTACCGGTTTCTGGACATGGTGTAGGTCTATTCATATAACGAGGTAGCTTTGCAGCGCTTCCACAAACTGCGGAAACATCCGTGACTTAGTGGGATTTCTGTAATGGTCCTTTATCACTTCTAGCTAGATTTCAGCTTTCAGTTTATCCATTGCATGCTGTCGTCCTTTTCCTCGCTCCTGCTGATCTCGTTCTCTTTCGCCGTTGATGCTGTTTGTCGAAACAGATCATAAACAAGTCAAAACATTTGTTGAATGCGGTCTATTCGTTTAGTTACGACCTCCCGTAGGCTCTGTCAATTCATGTTCATGAATTCGTATTATTCCAGAGACAACAAAAATACCAAAATGTTGCATCGTCTTATCTACAGATGCATCTGTGCTCAGCTCAAAGTTAAGGCGAGCCCGAATCTTGTTCGCCGTTGTAAAAACCTGCCGATTGGCATAGCCCACTGTGCCCACGTCACCTCGACTGACATCTTTTTATTGTAGTGTACTCCTTATTATTGCTCTGGTGGCATTATTGATTACGGTTCTTTACAAAGCAAAGTAGAGCTGGAGTTGCATGAACCTGGCCCCATCACCCGATCTAGGGGTTCTATTCCAGTTTAACGGCATAATTTTGACCGAGCATGGTGTGCCATTTGTGGAATTAACATCCACAAATATGTTTAACCCTTCCATCTAGTAATTCTCGAGATAAAATCATGCCAAATCTTAATGCCTTGCATATCCAGTATGTGTAGATACGTTTAGCTGCTGTTGAATGTAATAGGACATAATCACGTTCTACTGAGTACCTTCGATACCCATCCCCATATACAGAAACCAACTGAACTGTGATTTCTTCGGTTCAGATTTCTATGGTAACGAGTGCGCCGGGGCGACTGGCCAGTCGGAGCCAATTACACAAATGGCACACCATGTAGTTTAGCTTGCCGTCAATGCACCGACCAGGCCAACACGGCCGCTCCAGCGCCGCGGCCCCGGCCGCAGCGGGCTAGTTGCCAATTGACCCCCCTCCCCCTCCCCTTCTGGCCGGGGGCTATGCGAGCGCGTGGAGCGACTCTAAGCCTGTGTCGCCAGTTCAGGCGAGACCAGCGCGGCGGACCGGCTCTCGCCACGTCCGGCAGCGGCTGACCAGCGACCAGCGCTGTCACCAGCGCGCCATCGTCAGACTGTCGTGCTGCACCGGCTGCCCAGCTGCTCCAGCGGAACATCCTGCCCGCAACGTCGTGGTCACGCTCGCCTTCTGCAGCCCTCGATGTATCAGCCACTCGCAGCCGCACACGGAGACAATCGAGTCAGTTTGGCTCTCACATTTCGGAAATTATTCACGGTCGTGTTCTTGCTAAAGTCGTGGTAGGCAATGAGTCAGAGATCACGTAGGCCCGATGGCTCTGATGTTGCCTCTACCACGGGCACTCGCTTATACGGTGTTGACCCGGTAGACCGGAGTATGCTGCTCCCTGATTGGCTGATGCAGGAGGAAAGGTGAGACTGTCCACAATGAGTTCAGATGGAGGCGTATGCAATAACCCCCTGCTACACATTGCAAGTAAGGTCGGTGTCATTTTCTGCACGCTCTGTGTCTCAATTAAGCAAGCTATTGGTGAACGTGCGGTATAACTATATATAGGAAGCTCTGATGTGCGTGCGGATGCAACATTGTATGTACAACACTCCGATATGCAGTTTGGAAGAAATATCCATTTAAACGGGCCACCCACTGCATGGTAGCAATGTTTTCGGCTTCCACCGTACCCAGACTATATTGGGGTTATTTGGACTTTTTATCAGAAAATAATGGTACATTGGCACTGTGGATCACACTGTAAAGTTGTTTGTGGATTCATGGCAGCATTGGAGCAGGCTTCTCACGTATGTAAGTATGTGTTGTAAATTTGTATTTTAGCACACGTCCTGGAGGGGAGGCGAAATCCGCCCACCCCTCCGATTTTTCGTACATAACTCAAGATTTTACCGGCCGTTATACGCTTTTGTTTGCGTATCTGCTTCGAAATGACCGGCGCGCTGTTTAAAGCAAGAATAACGAAAATCGGCTGAACATTTGTTGAGTTAGGGGCAAAAGGGCAGTGTTCTTGGCAACACTAGCGACTTGTTTAATGTATATTGTTATGCGTTATATTTTCAAAGTCATGTTAGGTCACCGAGGTCAAGTCAGGTGAAGTTCATGGCAGGTTCACGAAACCAAACTTGGTCAACTGGAATATTGTCATAAATGCAAATGACTGTCATGCAATTGATGTCACCTTGCATGTTGCTTCCTGCATATCCTGAAAACTACTGTTTGCCATTATTGTCGGAGTAGTCGGGCGGGCGGCCCGGTTTCGGTAACTGGAAAAGGTAATGACCTGATAAAGTGCTGCTATACAGGTGACATGAGGTCAAATTCCGGGCCGAACATCTGTATTGCATCATTAGTAATATTCAAAACGTCATTGCTGTCCATTTTGGAGTATTTAAGCACAATTACAGTGAACCATAACAATGACAAACCAAGCCACGCAAGATCGGGAAATTTTTACATTTTGACCTCATTTGACCTCGATAATATTGATATAAGGTCATGCGATTTGTACAAAATAGAGTTTACTACCGTACCCATCCACCCTGCAATGTCGTTGCTCCAGCTTTGATAGGAGCTGAAATCTAAAGGGGGCCGAACCCGCCCCCTCTCCAGTGCGCGGCGTGGTTTTAAGAGGCCCTCCAGGACACGTGTTAAGAATGCCTGTCTAACTAAACTCTACCACACGCGGCCTGCCAACTAATACTCCATCCTTACAGAATCTTAGGATTTTCTTGAAACAAGAAAGATGTCTCGTGGTACATTATCAGATGTGCGCTTAATATATTTATGAGGTCTTCATAGTTACGACAAAGAATCATGAACTGAAGTGGAAAGGATTAGAAAAGAACCTTGAGGTATGCGTGGTGTTATGCGTATTTTTCTGTTGATTTTTATGATGAATTATTGAAGTTGAAGAATGTGGTAGCAAGGACAAGCTTCTCAAGATCAAAGATCACTTATTGAGAAATTGTGGAGTTTCGGGTCATGTTGTTTTAATTTTCATTAAACAGAAATATTGCAGTAAAAACAGCAAAATCAGGCCCGATTCGGCCCAGGCCCGTTCATCTATGTGAGATGTGGTCTCGGCCCTGCAAATAACCAGGCCTGGCCAAAAGCCCGTAGGCCCTACCCCGACCGGGAGAAATGCTGTTCGTAACCAGAAACCAACTGACGTGCAGTAACTGGCATTTGGTTTCAAGCAGCATCATCTACACGTCGATACTCTGTTGAAATGCTGGCGTGGGCGCTTATAAAAGGTTGCAATATACTAGCGTTGTGTAAGTTTGGTACATCTCTGTTGTATTTATCGACCAAATGTTTGTTTGATCCCTGCACCACGTGGCAGAAGCGCGTAGTGCATCGCATAGTGCGTACACACATTCCAGTGTTCCGAACATGTGCCGCCTGCGTCAATAACGATAAAGGAGGGATGCAAATTTTCTTGCCACATTTTTGGCCTGATTTTTCTTTATCCTTGTGATGCTCTGATAATCCATAACAGTCTCCATTACTATTTAATATGTACAATGTTTGACATTTTGAAGTTCAATATTTTCCAAGTCACTAAATGCTCTAATATTTTTACCAATCACTGAATATAATCAATGGTAAATATTAGCAAATATCTTGAATCTCTTACGGCATGCTTGCCTACATGCTTAAGCTATGCTAAAGCTATATATTTTATCACACCGATCATCGCGATCACCAGGTACGACTTTCTGCGTCCTCTGCATTGCGCCAGTGGTCCTAACTACAAGGCCAGACGTCTACTTCAATGGACCAGGGATAGTGATTGCTCAGGGGCTTGGATCGTACATTGGGACACATGCTCCCGATCAAGCCTTGAAAAGCCCAGCTACTGCGTCGGCAATTGAATCGGCTTTGCGAGAAATGTCTCCGCTAATCCGGCGCTAAACCACTGTGCTGGCCACCGGCGCTGAGCCGCTCGGTGACCAATTAGTCATGGGAACGCTCGCTGTTTTCAGCCGATCACGACATGCCGCCGAGCCTGAGCCGATCCTACCCGTGATCCGCCTGCGCATGGAAACAGTCGGCGATGCGCTGTTCGGCCGCCGCCGGCTGTGAGAAGGGGCCGGGCGGCGGACGCTTCAGGCTGAAGCGCTTCATCGGGCTTCATGATTATCTCGCGACGCGAGATTGTGACACGAGTTTTGGCGCTTTGCTTGGAGTGCGCTCCTGCAGTGTGCTTTTTAACCGTCTGTATGCCGTCTGGTGTGTGCTTCGCACTCTCATCTTGTGTGTTGTTTGTGGGGGAGGCGCTGGGAGGCAGCCGCCCTCAGCCAGTCCGAGCTCCACCGAGGCGCTGATGATTTTCTCTCCAGTTTTTTCTTTCAGGTTTTCTTGGGCGAAGTCTTGTGCTACCGAGCTGGCCACCCTAAGCGTTGCTTCGATATTGCAGTTTTCTGAACTCGTAAGGTTCACCTGGTTCTCGAATTGCGCCCAGGGGCGGTCTCTGGCACCCAAGTGAGGTGAGGCAGAAAAAAATCGCCGGATTTCGGCCAGTATTTTAGTCTTTGATATAATAAGTACCCATTATTATTTTATGGTAAGATGAGTATCAACAACTTAATTTGGCGCTGCAAAGTGCTAAACCTATCACCATCGTTCCGAAGTAAATGGATTTCACCCCTCTCCCTCTTGTTCAAACGTTTCTGAAATTGTCGGGAAGTTTTCATGTATAAAATGGCGGGAAATAAAGTCATGCATTCATATATCATTGATGTCTTCATATCTGTCCATTTCATAACCCGAAATGGCTGGCATACACATACACACATATTGTATATATTACCATTATATATATATATATATATATATATAAATAAGTATTATTATCGTTGATACTATGATTATCGATTATTTGGGTGCAAAATACATGAAGTTAATAATGGGAAGCCCCACATCGATCGAGTCCATGCTCAATGGTACCTCATGTTAAAAGTATAAATTATTAGTGGACGGGGCCAACGTTGAGGGGGCACTTCAAAAGTATGCAAAAAGAGCACCCCTGGTCTAGACGTATATGAAAGAAAAATGGAAAACAATCCTGAAAAGCAGCTGCAGGCTCCGTATCTGCACATGGGTGATACGGGCGTCCTATTCCAACCAGCATAGGTACATCCGCCGGTAGCCTGAATATAATGTTGGCACCTTTCCCTGGCCGGATGGGTTTCACCTTCCCATGGGGGCACATGCCCCCAGTACCCCTACCCTTATTTACGCCCCTGCACCGAGTGGGGAGGAATTATGTTGCAACAGTTATCCTGTATTTGCTTCCACACCTCCTTCCCGGTCGTGATCTTCGGTTGGCCTGTCTTATCATACTGCTACTACCCGTGGCACCGCGCGATTCCTGCGGCGCTTCACATGAATGCAGTCAGCGTGGGCCCAAACGAAACTCTTATTGTTAGGGAAAATACGGCTCATATTCGTGGACAATATTCTGCAAGCTTTCAAATGGACCCGATTTTTCCACATTCGGTTATATTCAAAAACGGAAATGTCCTGTGGAAAACACGTAAGTTTCGCTGAAGCGCCTACGGGACGGGGAAATTGTCCAGCCTATGTGACGTCACCAATTGCCAAACGATATTGGAGGGTCCCGACCTACCTTGCGCTTGTTATGAAACGAAAACTCACTATATGGCGAAATGTGCAAGAAGCCAGCCTCTGCAGACCGGTGATAGAGTTGTTTGGAAGCTAAGATGCAAATAATGTAAATGTAAATTAACTTCAATCTCACCATAATTATGAGCCACTAACGCATATATGCTTCAAGTTTTTCAAGTTTGCTATGTTCCAGCGGATGAAAGCATCATTTTATGAAAATAGCATACAAGGCTTCCTAGCTGTATCCAGGTGAGGCACTGCCTTAGTGGGTTACATGGGCCGACCGCCCCTGATTGTGTCCAGTTCGTTTTTTCCAGGGTCCAAGATGGTGTGTGCAGTTTGGTGTGCTGGATGGCGTCCGTGCTGAGCGTAACTGTGATGGAATAGTGATCACCCAGCCCTGGGTCGTCTCAGACTGACTAGTCAAATAAAGAGCTTAGTCGCCGGGAGCAGCACATCAAACATACGCAAGTTCCTCAGCCTGCCAAGGGCGGGCTGTAGCCAGCCCGCCCACGTCCAGAGCCACAGCTTCAACGCAACTACCCACCTGACACGTGGTGCCAGTCGGCCCGCCCACATCCGGGACTACACAGGTGTCCAGCGCGACTAGCTATTACGCACCATTATCGCGGTCATGCTAGGAGGAAATTGGCCGCTGGGGGTCAGGTTGTCAGCGCTGGTTAGAGGTGATCGTTGGTATTTGTCTGTGGCCTTTGGAGGGTGCAGGATGTGGACGGCATCTCCAGTCACTGGAGTCCAGTGACTGGAGTCTATGGGCACTGCTGGTCTGTTGTTGAGTCTATGGACAATACCGTCCTGTCTGTTGAGTCTATGGACAATACCGTCCTGTGTTGTTGAGTCTATGGACAATACCGTCCTGTGCTGTTGAGTCTATGGACAATACCGTCCTGTGTTGTTGAGTCTATGGACAATACCATCCTGTCTGTTGAGTCGATGGACAATACCGTCCTGTGTTGTTGAGTATATGGGCAATACCGTCCTGTGTTGTTGAGTCTATGGACAATACCGTCCTGTGTTGTTGAGTCTATGGACAATAGCGTCCTGTGTTGTTGGGTCTATGGACAATGCCGTCCTGTGTTGTTGGGTCTATGGACAATGCCGTCCTGTGGTGTTGAGTCTATGGACAATACCGTCCCGTGTTGTTGAGTCTATGGACAATGCCGTCCTGTGCTGTTGAGTCCATGGAAAATACCGTCCCGTGTTGTTGAGTCTATGGACACTGCCGTCCTGTATTGTTGGGTCTATGGACAAGGCCGTTCCGTGTTGTTGAGTCTATGGACAATACCGTCCTGTGTTGTTGAGTCTATGGACAATACCGTCCTGTGTTGTTGAGTCCATGGACAATGCCGTCCTGTGTTGTTGAGTCTATGGACAATGCCGTCCTGTGCTGTTGAGTCTATGGACAATGCCGTCCTGTGCTGTTGGGTCTATGGACAATGCCGTCCTGTGTTGTTTGATCTATGGACAATGCCGCCCCGTGTTGTTGAGTCTATGGACAAGGTCGTCCTGTGTTGTTGGGTCTATGGACAATGCCGTCCCATGTTGTTGAGTCTATGGACAATGCCGGCTCGTGTTGTTGAGTCTATGGACAATGCCGTCCTGTGCTATTGAGACTACGGACAATGCCGCCCCGTGTTGTTGAGTCTATGGACAAGGCCGTCCCGTGTTGTTGAGTCTATGGACAATGCCGTCCCGTGTTGTTGAGTCCATGGACAAGGCCGTCCTGTGTTGTTGAGTCTATGGACAATACCGTCCCGTGTTGTTGAGTCTATGGACACTGCCGTCCCGTGTTGTTGAGTCTATGGACAATACCGTCCAGTGCTGTTGAGTCTATGGACAATGCCGTCCCGTGTTGTTGAGTCTATGGACAATGCCGGCTCGTGTTGCATTATTCGTGCTAGTGCGCTTCGCTAGGCGTGTGCGCCATCGCTGTGGTGGTTGTTTCATCTCACACCGGTCACCAAATGGTCCAAAGAGGAGGAGACGTACAGCACCTACAAGTGGCACACGCCCACATAATTACTCATGGCCCTGAATTGTTATAGACTTCTGCTATCAAACTCGAATTTGGTGGCTGCCTTATGACGTAAATGCCCCTAAATTCATAATCGCAACTGACTCCCGGAGCGTTTACCACCGCTTTCAAAGGCAATATTAAATTGTCTTCAAACGCGTCGGACCTGAAGGTGAATTAAATATTGCCTACTGCCAACGGCAATACGTAATATACTTCATATATTTCACTGTATGCATATATATATATATATATATATATATATATATATATATATATATATATATATATATATATATATATATATATATATATATTGACAGTTTTTCATTCATGGCAGCGTACCTATCTATCTGTCTTACTTTCAATGAGAAGATCAGAAGAAAATAATTTAATTTCTCCCCGGGATATAGCCTTGTAATATTATTTATCGCATGCGATGGTAATATCTTAGTCGCTTGCTGGATCCATACACCTTAAAATGTGATAATTGTTGCATGTTTATGAGAAGAAACATCCATGCCGTTATTTGGTAGGAACGCTATCAATTTTATATTGAGGTACAGGTCCATGAGCATTTGACAGCGTTAGGAATGATTTTATGTATAGAGCTAGCTAGTTTTAATGATTCAGGAACGACATATGTTCGTTGTTAGAACCTACAGTTATATCTGATTGAAGTAATGTAATGTTTTATACATAATGATCTGATCCTATTAATATTTCGTTATTTCATAAGAATATTGTGGTGTAGTACTAATGAAGCAAATACTACAAACATATGAGTTATTCAATGTACCAATAAAACCCAACATAGTAGATGCCCTAGTGAGGTGAAATCGGAAAATTTAGGTTTTGACGCAGATTCACACTACCAGTGTATTAATCCATGAAGCTATATAATTTACTCAAATTAATAGCTATCGTGCTGTTTCTAATAGAAGTAAAATGACAGATGCCGACATTCTAATCCAGACAATACTAAAAAAATGACTTGGTTTGCAGGTGTCGCCACGAGCTGCTGTCACCTTTCATGAGCATCATGCACCTTCCGATCACCCATATATGGTCCATTAATATATTCATTCAGAAGCAGATTAAGTTTACTTGCATGTGCGCGGTGTATTGCATAAATTTTCACTTATTCAAGAGCCATGATGACGTCAGAGACACTTCCATCACATATTTCTTCTGCAAACGAGATATGCGCCAGTTTCCGTGACTGCTTCCGTGGAATTAGTGCGAGGTATTTGCGGATATAAAATGCAGCATTTTATCAGTTAATTTTAAATTCCCAGGGAATGCTGTGGTATTCGCTTCCTGAACAACAAATATAATGCATATCGCGTACTACTGGCTGTATTCTGCTATCGATCGTGCGTTAACAGTTCTATTTGGTTAACTGTATTTATACCTGTTACTCAGATGCGCCATATAGACATGATGAGGACGCATGTATCTACCTTCCCAGGTAAGAATGAAACTACGCATGAGATGAGTGGTTTTAAGGATAAAGATTAAAGAAATTGAATATGTTTTCACTTAGATCTAGAAGGCTGAGAGGAGATCTCATCGAGAACTTTAAATTTGTCCATGGTCTGGAGAGGGGATATCTTGGGGAAATGTTTGAATTGAACAGAAATGATGCAATTAGAGGTCATCAATTCAAAATTAAAGTTAACCACAGCAGAACAAGGTTAAGGCAGACTTTCTTCACCAACAGGGGAGTAGAACACTTGAACTAGCTGCCAGAAAACATTGTCAGTAGCAGCACATTGAACAACTTTAAAAACAGCATAGACAATCATTATAAGAATAGAGGGCTTGCTTTTCAGTATTACAGGGATGGCTGATTGACACATTTGGTGGGCAACTGGTTCAGTGTACAGAGTGCAATCAAGAAGGGCCCTTGTCGCTCATAGCTGCACTAATCGTTTATGTCTTTATGTCTTTATGGTTTGCTGAGTGTGCTTATAGGTAGCGGACCACAAGCTCGTGGACAACAGTGTGATTACAGTTATCTAGATTACATGCAATTATGATGCATGTAATCTAGTTAAAAGGGTTGACTGCGAGAATAAGCTGGACAATGCAGGAACTTATTTTTGGCATCGCATATTTTTGCAGTACGGTGAATATGCCCTTAGTATCCGGACAACCGAACAATCGCAACAATCCCAGGAATCCCAAAATTTTATTGTGCAAAGCTGTGGTTGGAAAACAGGTAGTTCAATTTCTCGTTTCGACGACAAAGGTTGATGACGTAGGTTCGTCATCGAATCTGCATTCATTTAGCTTCATCAACCTTTATCCGATCCGCTCCATCATCCGTATCGGACGGATATCCGTACGGATATCTAATCCGTGTTATTTTCTAGTAGAAACCCCGGTTCTTCGCGTGTCAGGTAAGCCGTACCGCCACAGAGCTGGTCGTGCCACCGCAGCTCTTACCACCGCCCCATACTAGACAGTTAATATGGAGCTGTCGAAAAAGCAGAACGTAACAGAGCTTTTCCTGTCCTGGTGCCTTCGGAAGCTTCACGCATGGCTGCGACATGGACGCTAAACGAGCAGTCAAACCAAAGTTCCTGACGGAGAGAGTGTGCGCAGACCAACGACCGGGATGACAAGTCGTCTCTGACTGATGCACGGGACATCGCTGACCAGGCAACCTGCCGTACACACCGACCCGGCACTGGGCCGTTGACAGGTCGGTCCGCCTATCGCGCAATGTAACCCATCAACAGTTGCTGAGACCAGAAACCTGGCGTCACCACCGTCGCCAGCAGAGTCTCACGTGGAAAATCGCCCGCTTCACGGCAGCTAATTCGCACTGGGATGTAATGTAAATAACATCGGACTATATATAGAATATTTGGAATTCATATATATATATATATATATATATATATATATATATATATATATATATATATATCAATTGGATAAATATATAAATATGTACACATATATATTTATATACATATATGTATAAATATACAAATATGTTTGTATATATATGTATATGTATAAATATAAAAATATGTCTGTATATATATATATATATATGTATAAGGGTGTAAGGGTGGGCAGGACAAGTTGTCAATGGTGGAAGTTACTTAAGGGAAGCGCCCAGGCCCTATAATGTATTGTGAAATTGCTTCACCACTGTGCTATGCATGATGCCACAGGTACGACTCAAATGTACCTATTAATGCAGCATATTACTACTGACAATCAGTGTCCTAAAATATACTGTCAGCTTGCATGCCCGATTGTATACATGGAAAAGATGTATGAGGTGGTACTTAAATTATGGTTCAAGTGGTTAGGTTATAAGAAAATATGGGGTGGAAAACCTAACAATCTTAAGAGGTAGGAGTGGGATATTATCCTGGGCTGTGTGTCATATGCCATCCGCATCTGACAAGTTTGTGACACTGTCGATGATCAACGTCGCAAGTGCCTGAGTGCACTTGCGACGCATCACATCGTGTAGGCTGGTTAGCAAGTGCTCTGTGGGTACCAGACAGTTTCTAACCGATGTATAGGATATCTCTCAAAGTTCACATTTTGTAATGCTAAATAACTTTCAAATTGGAAGATAACTTCGAAGACAGCCCGGATCCCATGTGTTTTTGTATTTCAAAAGTCACATGGAAAGTTTATCATAACTTTCAAAACGGCCTGGATAGGAACCTAACCTGGCCTGACCAAACTTAGCCTAACCTAAAGATAACCTGACTAACCTAACATAACCTAACCTAAACTAACGTAACCTAATCTTTCCTACCCATCTGATTTTGGTAAGTTAACTTCGAATATTGAAGTTATGAACTTTGGAGGGATAAGCAAATGTGTCTACTCCTCTGATTTCGGCAATATGTGTCTGAGGAATAATCATACAAGCAATGTCGGTATCATAAAATGTATCTAGCATGTGAAAAAAAAAAATCCGAATAAGTCTACCTTCATAAAATCTGGTTGTGGGGTGGGTAGAATGTCCCTCGATTCACTGGTGGCAAGACGTACTCGAATCCTGGGATGTAGCTTTGCATGCTTTTCGGAGGTCAATTACCCCCCAAATGTTGACTTCGCCTTCTCAAGAATTTGAACTTTTACCATGGGACCCTATGTGATACATCCCCGAATCCATTTCGACCCGCTCATTACCTTCATGTATTGTGTCCTTCCGAAATTGCCACAAACATGCATCTATGTTCGAACCTACCAAATGGGGACTTCTTACTATTAAGGGGAGTGCACACACCTTCGTTGCTTTCCTCTGGATCCGCCAGTGGTAGTACAGTGAATTAGCGTATTTGCTGTTGAGTATGTGGTCAAACAGAGATATGGATTTTACTTCCAGGACTTTGCTCAATTTGTGCCCTAACACTCTCATGGCACATCAAGTTGTCCACATCAGGAGAGGCTACCCAGCCAGAGCACTGACAATATGCGTACGTCTCCCCCATCCAGCCGGGCGAGCAGATTTCCCGAGCGTCATAAGCATCCGAAGATCACCGGTCGTCACTCCGGCATTTCCCTCCCCCGATCCCCGCCCCGCCGCCCACCGGGGGCACCCACATACTGGATACGACAGAAGAAGAGAGAGAGAGAGAGAGGGGGAGAGAGATGGGAAGAGGGAGAGGGAGATGGAGATGGAGATGGAGATGGAGATGGAGATGGAGATGGAGATGGAGATGGAGATGGAGATGGAGATGGAGATGGAGATGGAGAGCGAGAGGGAGAGGGAGAGGGAAAGGGAAAGGGAGGGGGAAAGGGAAAGAGAAAGGGGAAGGGAGAGGGAGAGGAAAAGGGAGAGGGAAAGAGAAAGAGGAGAGATAGAGACAGAGGATAGATATTGAGCAGTCTGTGGTATATGCGAAAGTTTAGGTCCGTTTATCAACCTATATATATATATATATATATATATATATATATATATATATATATATATATATATATATATATATATATATAAATGGACAGTGATGGCGATGGAGAAACAATGCACCAAGATATCATAGACGCCGTCTGGCTGCCCGAAATTCTGAGACGCTGCTCACGCGCTCGTGGAACATACGGAAGGCAATCCACCACCTTATATACGTAGCACGTTGATGACGCGACGGAACACTCTCTACATGTACCTTTAAAACCGAAAATGTATCGGATTGAGGTCACATCAGTTGTGTGAGCTTAAGATTATTTTGGTTCTTCATTTCGAAAATGTTGCTTTTTCGTACCCGAAGGGGGAAGTGCCGGTCAGCCGAACACGCTCCTTGGTTGCGCCTAGGGAGAGGGTTGAACTTTCGATCAACACATGTTCCCACAGTCATCAAAATAGTTTACTTGACTTGGTCATCAATGATCCTGAGCTTACCTGGGCACTTCGAATTGGCAAAATATACCAATTAGTTCCTGAGATATCGAGAGGATATCCGAGAACCCTCCCCAGTTGCTCCCCAGGATATAACCTGCCATATTCAGATTACTGTTTGTAGCTACGGTATATATAATTATGATCATAACTAGCTGAAGCGATGGTTTAGGAGATGTAAAAGATGGTTTAGAGGAAAAGAGTTGTCAATCCCGTCTCGGGATCGTCGTCAGTTCATTACATTAAAAAAAATGTTAAAAACGACATTATGCCCACCTTTGAATTATTTTACACATAACGTGACCGCCCCACCAAAACACTTCGGAGGCGCAGTTAATATATACACCACTGATGATGACACGATGCTTAGGGGTGGCAAAACGGCAGCAGTTCAATAGATGACTTGGGCAATCTGTCTTCCTCTAAACCATCCTAATTTAGAGTGATGCAACTATAACACGACTTGGCATGACACCTCGAAACGGATATATGCATGTTTAATATATGATGACATCACAGGTAAAGGTAGTCTTGTAACCGATATAAGATCGGTTTCACAACGACTTCAACATCTTTTCCAGCCCGAAGCACTCATTTTATTTGAATGAAATGAATAACGTCAAGGTGACCCATAATGCCCCAGATAAGGTCACATGGTAACAAAACGACCTCTGGCACACCAACTGCACCTGCATTGATTTAACAGCATACATTAGTCCCATTGTATCCGACAATAAGCAACCGTTCGAGACGTTAAAAGCAACGCCCACAAACGAATTTATGATGTCATTAAAACATGACCTAAGATGACCATGATGTAGTTTTCTTATACAACGTAATCTACGTATTCATTTGAAGGCATTACAAGTCACAAGCTGCAACCTCAATTGGTTTGGCTTTTGTGGCAGATAAAGCAAGGGGCGATAAAAAGCCTCCCCCAGAGACTCGCGGATTATGTGAGTTATGTTGTATTTGATCTGATTTTCTACCCACAGCTTGTCTTTGAAATTTTCGCGAGTGGCATTGTCGGTTGGTTGGTTGGTTATTGGTTGTTGCGACACATTTGGCCGCTAGGTCATTAGCGTCGATAATCTGTGGCTAGTGGCAGTGGGTGGGGAGCAGCGCCAAGTGAGATTCGACCCTGTCACCTTTCAGTTCAGAGGCAGATATCTAGCACCTGATATCACTTCGTCCCTACGATATGCATTCCCACTTGATTTCACTCGATAGCCGACACAACGCATGTGTTGGCTGTACACACACACAGCAAGGCGCCATACATCAAGGCGTCTATTACTTGCTGCATTTGTGACTTAAGGTCATGACAGGTCATGCAAATTATCTTCGATAATCAAAATCAGGAATATTTGTGACGGCCCATGGATATACATGCATGATAATCATTCAAAATACGCTTGCAAAGAAATTGCATGGTTCCATATACTGGCAATGGTTCCATATAATCTCCATGAGAACGTATTGGCGTTGCAAACAGGGTCACATTCAGATGTCACGAAACACATAAAAAATAATAGTACCGGTGGTTCTTTGTGCATATTCAAATAAACAAGTGTCCCGTCTTTTTCCGAGATATATTATTTTCCAAAAATGTTTCGGCAGCTATGCTTTTGTCACATTAAAACTAGGTCACGAGGTCATTGGGGTCGAATATATAGTTCGTTCAAAACAAAGTACATATTTGAACTCGGGGCGGGGATGGGCGAGTGGTTAAGGTGTCGGACTATGGGTACCTAAGGTCCCGGGTTCGACTCTAGCGCCACTCAGGACATTTCCCAATCCCGCGGCCCACCGGCGAAACAGTGTGGGCGGCGCCATTAGCCGTGAATGTGCATAAAGTGTGTCGTGAACCAACCAATAAACAAACAAACAAACTCAGCGTTAAATTGGCATTCTGAGTGTACACTACATTTTACATTTATACACAGAAAAGATGATTTTGTAGAGATTGGTATGTACCAACATGCTACCATGATCTAAGAATGCCGGAGGGCATAATTCATTACCTTGGGGTCTAATGCTATTAAGAATGATCTGATTGAAATAAACGCCCGAGAAGTACCCTGCATACCAATTTTCTTCAATTTTGCTGAGGTGAGATTGTTTAGCTTAGACCGTATTGGGTCGATTGGTCCTGGATTGTCCTGGACGTGTCCTGATTCCTGGACATATATGCTCAACAATGGTCCCTTTCCATTGTTTTGATCGAACTATGTTGTTTGCAGAACAAAGTATAAGCATGCATAGCCGCCCATTTCCTTACGCAGAGTGGGCAATTGTTTGCGCAACTTAATGATGTTATCAGATGTGTTAGCTGTGCATGTCTGGTAATCACAGATAGCTCATCACTTTTCCTGAGGGGTGGGGGTGCAGTTGCCATTGACAAAGGTGGTAATGTTCGTGACTATCCAGCCAAATAGTATTAGCAAAAGAAAGCTTTAAATGGCCAATAATTAAGAGAATCGAGATATATGCGTGTAGAATAAGTAAGCAACAAAATAAACAACGCCAATCATGACTGTTTATATGTTAGCAGTGTCAACCGGTATTCCAATTTTTATTTTATTTTCAGAATCATTGGTATCGGTTACATTCTCATTGGAATAGCTCAAAATAAAATTTGGATGGCTTGAACGCTTTTCAAAGTATGCAAAACAACGCCTCTGGCCACGGTGAAATATGAAGACTAGGTTTGATTTCGGGGGAAAATAGAAAGTTCAGTCTCGTGAAAGCCTGATTTTACACCACTGCTCCCTGCTCACTACTGATTGTCGAGACGAAAATGCTTCGAAATGGACCATTGGACAAAATGTCCAATGGTGACACTTTTGTATCGCTTTGTGGAATTTGCCATACAGGTAGCCCAAAACTCAATGGTCCAAGGTTGGGGGAGCGAAGGCAGGGACAACTCACAAATTTGGAGTTAGAAGGGGATAAATATGCAAAATGATTGGCCAGGCACGCCATCATGATTTAATTGGATGATTCTTCACTAGCTATGAAAGAAATCCACCTGGGTAGGACTTCGCAGCAGGTTAAAAAGTACTAGAAACGAGGAAACAAAAACATATTCAAACATCAATCTTAATCAAGATTGTTCTCACGTATTGCGTGAAATCAAAAACAAATCGCACCATTGACAAGTTTAGGCGTATTTCATGCCTATTTGCTTAACTTCAGGTACTATACTGCCATTCAAACTCCATGACGCGATGAACGAATGCTGCCGTTCAGAATGCTGAATGAATGATGGGTGTAGACAGGGGGTGACGTGATGTTAGTAACGTTGCTAGATGGCTGAACGTGTATTGGATCGATATCTTACATGCATTAGCCATTTTGCGACTAGTTATTTTACGTAATAGGTATTGTGTGCATTCGTTATTTTGCGATTCAAAATTTTTGGTGTTGGATATCCAGTATTTTGCGATTCATTTCTTCGCGCTTGCGATACTTTGCGCATTCGATATCTTGTACCGTCAATACTTCGCTTTCAATAATTATCCAAGTGAATGTTATGTTTCGACAATTTTTATAGAGCCAGTTCCGATGTCAAATAGCAAGTGTGTGGAAAGGTCGCATAAAAGCCACGAAAATACTACTGTGTCAAGTGAAATAAAACGGCAAAAGGTCGCATAAAAGCCACAAACAGCGCATCGCTGTCCAAGTTTCTCCATACTGTCTTCACGCCCACATCACATTTGAATCCGCCACCCGTGGCCAAACTACCCTGGATCCGGGCACGCCTGCATGTGCGCTACACTGCAAGTCCTCCGTTCACACACGGTGCTACGGTGTTCACCAGCGCCTCGGACACTCACCGTAGCTGCCATGACCGGCGTCTGGCCAGACTGCTGCAACGGTAGGTTCCGCCGACACCACACACCGCCGCGCCCACCAACACCAGTGTGTACCAGTCAGCAGGACGCAAACCCTTTTAAGGAGCCGCTACTCCCACCTCTCGGTTCTTCGCAGATCTCCTGGCTACGTCACCGACCCGGTAGCCAATCAGCGCGCGGCGCAGGTGGAGCCCCGGCCCGCAGGTAAGTGCGTGCACGGTGGGCACCGTGCCACCTTAGTCGATGATCCACGGTACCAGCTAGTCCGGCTACTGTCCCTCCCAACTCTCGCACCAGCATCACGCCGGTCGGCATCTCCCTCGCGCTCACAAGGTAGCCTGGACAGACCACACTCGCTCGCATTAGTTTTACGGTATCTGGCGGAGAAAAAGCAGACCACTGCGTTGTTCTGAATAATTTATGTCATACACTGGGGAGAAGATGATCCCCGTCACCCACGCGAATGGACAAAAACTGCAATTTCGCGATCGTTCTCAACGTTGGAGCTCAATGCTTATGCCCGTATTGCATTGGGAAACAAATTACGCCGAGCAGACCGCTCGAACCCCCCAGCAGATACATCCAAAGCCAAGAAAATGTTGATGTTCGAATAGTTTGATTCCAGGGTCATTTATATTCTGAGGAGTGGCGTGCTTAAGGGGAAGTAAAAGAATTTGCCCTCCCAAAAAGGGGTGGGGTGACGAACGTTAGACTGACCTATCTGTCTCTGTCTGACCTATCTGCCAGAAAAGAACTCAATGGATCTGGTTGATCAAGATGGAAGAAGGTAGTCCTGCACGCCCTTCGGTACCGAATGTCGGCGTTGTAGGCCATGCATGATATCACAGGTCAGCATGCTAAGTTAAGGATTGCTTCTCTGTAGACTGATGATGACTATGTGTTAAAGGGAAGCATAAGCCGATGTATTTGTCTGTCGTATGTCTTCCCTCCAATCCCATCCCTACTTCGTACATTACCAGATTGAAATCAAATCCGATAAATTATAATCCGACACAGCGCTTTATAGCCTGGCTGATACAAGAGGCCATTTGGGCGCAAACGTCTACCATATGACGTTCAAATTACCACGGCTCTCCTAGATCTTAGCCTCACAATGGGAGTCACTGCAGTCCGACCGCCCACTAGGACATTCTGGAGCCTCAGTCAACCTAAGGTCGAGTGCTTGCTCTCGGAGAAGAAGTCGGCTATCACATCTGAGGAAATGATTGGCATCTTCCACAACTGCGCCCCGATGACAACACTCAGAAAACATTCGTATTCACGAATGGGTGACCAACAACCAGAGGTCATGGGAACCATCGGCGTCACTGGAGCAAACCTTAGACTTCCCAAACGTCTACCGGATAACTTTTCCATCTACTCTGCTGAAGCACTGGCCATCTGGCCGTCTTCTCCATTCTCAAGAGACGTAAAGCTAGAAAAGTAGCAATTTGCTCAGATTCCAAATTCGTCTTTCAGTGAATGAACAGTACCCACGACTGCCCGCATTCAGTCATTAGCTGAATCCAGCTAATCGTAGCCTATAACATAACAACTTTTCCGTCCCTCGAATGCCGGGCCATGCCATCATCCCAGGTAACGAAGCAGCAGATCGGCTCGCAAAGCAAGACTTAGCGATGAACCCTAGCGTGGAATATTCGATGCACGGTTGCAAAGCATTCCTACAGCGCCACATACGTCGGCATCACCAGAACACATGGATATATAATAACTCTGAACAACACTAATCCAGCCACACCCACAATAGCAAACGAACAGTAGGCACATGACACACATCAGATCAACCCTATCATCAAAAGAAGGTTACCCTCACTACACTTCGAACTGGCTACACTAAATTAACGCAGCCTCAACTAATGGATGGCCAATATACAATATCTCACTACGACTCCTGCAAGGTCACATTCAGCATGGACCATATCATGCTACACTGGAGAAACATTAACGTTCAAAGGTGACCACTTAAGGCCTTCGGCCAAACAGGCGGCATCACCCCGTCGCTTCAATTGTTTCTGCGTGACAAGTACCCGGAATTTCTTCAATTGCTGTTTGAATATCTGTACGCAACAAAACTGGTGGGAACATTGTAG
The DNA here is from genome assembly GCA_034440575.1 of Imbricaverruca yamaguchii. Classification (NCBI taxonomy): domain Eukaryota; kingdom Metazoa; phylum Arthropoda; class Thecostraca; family Neoverrucidae; genus Imbricaverruca; species Imbricaverruca yamaguchii. The sequence goes on along the minus strand of JAOTOL010001411.1, from coordinate 673,687 downwards.
ACACCACACCACCAACACCGGCTTCAACACGCTATGCATGCCATCGATACACCTGTAGGAGTAACGTCCCCGAATAGCGCCGGATGTACATGAGCCGTTTCGGTTTCCCATTCGAAATGAATGGTTTCTTAACGCGCGCACTGGAGGGATGGGGAAAATCCGCCTCCCCTCAGGTTTTTCGCACATACTCCTGAGCTTACTGGTAGATTAACACCCTTTTTTGCATGCCTATTGATAATTGTCCGGTGCGACAGTTAAAGCAAGAAAAACGGAAATCGACGATTTTTTTCGGAGTTAGAGGCCGTTAAAGTCAAAAGACTTCGTAGTGCCAAATTACACAAATCGGTTCTCATGCGCTTCCAGTCTATGTGCAAAAGGGAAGTGTTCTTGGCAACACTAGCGACTTGTTTGATGTAAATTGTTATGCTATATAGCTTCAAGGTCCTGTTAAGTCACCGAGATAAAGTCAGGTCAAGTTCATGACAGGTTAATGGACCCAAACTTAGTTAGAATGTTGTCATAAATGCAAATGACTGCGATTAATGTTACTTTGCATGTTATTCCCTACGCATCCTAAAAACTATTGGCATTATGTGCCTTAGCGTTTCCATACTTCATTCTTGTACTTCACTCTTTTCTTCGCGAAGTCGAAGAATGGTCCTCCATAGTGATTCCTTAGCATTTTAGAGGTATTTTGAAGCTAGGGTGTCCCCACATTTTTTTTAACCTCTTGGGGGCCTTGCCAACCTCCCGACCTTCCAGCACCGTGAGATGGCCTCCCGCTGGCCGCTGCGAGCTTTTCGTGAGCTCTGCAGGTCTCCTGCTATGACTAACACTCCTCTTGGCCCGAAAACCCTGGTGAGTGTTTGGGCTTCCCCTCCTGTGAATGCTAACTGGTCTCATGACCTGGGCCACCGAACAATATCACGGGGTTCCTGTCGGGCGTTGAGGCCTCTTCATGAACCATAGAACCTCCTGCTATGGGACTTGTGAGCGTCATAGTCTGGGACCCCATGCAACACCCTGAAGAGTCCTGGCGAGTGTTGTGAGCTCTAGGTTCACGCTGCCAACACTAATGGGCCTCCTGACCAGGAGACTTCTGCCAACACTGATGGGCCTCCTGGCTAGAGGGACTTCTGCCAGATGCCCTGGCATTCTCGTGAGGTCTGGGGGTCTCCTGTCAGTACAAATGTGCATTGTTGTTCGGGGCGTCCGGATAATATGATGGGGCATCTGCATGCTTCTCGATTTGTCTCATCACGTCTTCATCTGTGTCGTCACAAGGGCATCTGTTTCGTCACAGCTTCAGCTGTTCCATCGATGAGTCGTCTGTCCCATTGCAGACTGGCCTGTCTATCAGCGTCCTACTAGTCCCACAACAGGGTCACCAGTCCCATCGGCGTGTCAGCTGAAGATACGTTGATGTTCAATTATCCAATCACCGTGATATACCTTCCATTACATGGTCACTTACCCAATTATCCAATCAGCAAATGATAGCATTGCATGGTCAATTGTCCAGTCACGGAAGCAGTCTGTTCGCTGGATCATCAGTCACAATACAGGGTGAATATATCCATGACAGGATCGCCAGTCGCACCAGTGAGTTCTTTGTCGCAATCACAGACCCGCCTGTTCTGTGCCGCCCAGCACAGCCAAGTTTTTTTGCATCTGGATACTAATCTGCAGTTTGGAAACTTCTACCGTCTTCCCACCATGAGTGTTCAGGACTGCTAGGTGTGACGTCATCCTCATGATCATCCATTTCCTTGCGCACATGAATGCACTTACGAACTTTGTCACATGTGTATTTGTGCCAACACACATTGACATTATAAATGTCACGCTCGGTGTCCGTCATACACACAATGTTCCTCTCATACATCTGTTCAGAAATATGTCTGATCATGGCGCCACCTTTTACACAGAGCTTGGACATGTGCTGCCACCTGGAACGGAAACTGAACCAATATGCCAACTGCGTCGGTCGTGAACAAAATGTATTATAGCTAGACTAAGCACAACTGCGGTGACCACAATGTCATCAATTTAAGGAATGTTTCCTGTGTGCTGGGTAGAAGAAGCCAAGCATATTCATAAAACTGTGGTAAATCGAGCCAGATAGACCCCGTAAAGAAAATGAGAGTCGACATCACTGCTTTTTTCCACTGTTACGGGGAAGTCGAGAAAAGTTGAGCAAATTTTTGCCTAAGGTCTTGGGCGCTTGTATTACGACCGATTGATAATTCGTGATGGTACTCTGAAAATATTTTTTGGGGGCACAAATGAATCGCATACAATTTCCTTTTCAAACAAACATAAGTCAGTGATATTCTGAGTTGTTCTGATGTACCGCCCTAGTCTCAACTTACTCTAAAAGTGGGGTACGTTGACCCTAGTTGTGGGATAAGTTCATCACAAAATGCTTTAGGTACGCAAATGCTGTTCCGCCTACTGGGGAACGTTATTCTTATAGTGTTGCAGCCTTTTTATGGTCACTTCCTTTCCCCTCATATGCTCCGGTGGAAAAGCATAAAGAAACGGAAAATAGCACGTATTATATTCGACCTAGATCTTCGCCTCCTTTTATTTAGCATTGTCACACCATAGCTGATAGCATGATACTTTGCGCAGTGCCAATATTTGGAGCAAAAATGGCATGCCAATTTATTTCATGTTTCATAAAAAACGTCCGCAATACACAGCAGATCAACAGACAACGGCTCAACTGCGATTCATCTTACCCCGGTCGCGATTACTCAACTAGTCCCATTCCTTCCTCATTTCAACTAAAATATGGCTGTCCATCTCTCGATCATCCCACACCGAAGCAGCTTGGAGGAATTTTGGGACAGAACAGTCGGCAGAACAGATGCCGACAACTGTGTGCTATGATCCGAAACCTATCTGTTGCGAATTAAGGAAGATAAAAATATTTCCAAGCCAAGGGAAAATAACGTTAGACCCGGAAAAAATGTGTTCAAGGCTGACCAAATGTTTGCCGCTACCGGTCAAGCCAAAAATGTATACTTTCTTGGAAGTCGCAGGTGGCTTGTAGGTATTCATAAAAGACATAAAGACATAAAAGATTAGTGCAACTATGAGCCACAAGGGCCCTTCTTGGTTGCACTCTGTACACTGAACCAGTTGCCCACCAAATCTGTGAATCAGCCTTCCCTGTAATACTGAAAAGCAAGCCCTCTATTCTTATAATGATTGTCTATGCTGTTTTTAAAGATGTTCAATGTGCTGCTACTGACGATGTTTTCTGGCAGCTGGTTCCAGTGTTCTACTACCCTGTTGTTGAAGAAAGTTTGCCTTAACCTTGTTCTGCTGTGTTTAACTTTAATTTTTAGTTTATGACCTCTAATTGCATCATTTCTGTTTAATTCAAACATTTCCCCAAGGTATCCCCTCTCCAGACCATGGATAAATTTAAAGACCTCCATGAGATCTCCTCTCAGCCTTCTATATCTAAGTAAAAACATATTCAATTTCTTCAATCTTTCCTCATGTGCCAGGTTGCTTATGCCATTAACCATTTTTGTAGCCCTCTTTTGTACTCTCTCTAAAAGCCAACAATCTTTTTCATAGCTAGGAGACCAAGCTTGGATGCAGTATTCCAAATGTGGCCTGACGTATGCACAGGAAAGCTTCCTGATCACTTCCTCACTTCTGTATGATACATTCCTATTTATTGCCCAGAGCATTCTCAGTGCCTTCTTCCTGGCTTCCTTGGTCTGTTCTGATGCCCCCAGTTTTGTGTTTAGAATAACACCCAAATCCTTCTCCTGTTGAGTCACTGATAGCACTTGGCCACCCATCAAGTATGGAGCCTTCATATGTTGCTTACCTACATGCATGATTTTGCACTTATCAAAATTTAATTTAATTTGCCATTCTTCGGACCACTTCACAAGTCCGTCTCAGTCTTTTTGCAGCGAGATATGCTCATCCTGAGCTGTTATTACCTTAAAGACCTTCAAATCATCCGCAAATTTCAAAACTTTGCTGCTTAGGCCACTTTCAATGTTATTTACAAATATAATGACCAGTAATGGCCCTAGTACTGACCCCTGGGGGACTCCACTAAGAACATTTTGCCATGATGACTTTGTACCATTTAGCATCGCTCTTTGCTGTCTATCTGAAAGCCACAACTCTATCCATTTTGAGATGCTACCTGCAATACTATGGGACTGAAGCTGTATCATTAACCGTTTATGGGGTACCTTGTCAAAGGCCTTACTAAAGTCAAGATATGCTATATCAACCTGATTTCCCTTAATCAAATTGTTCTGTGGCGAAGTTCAAAAAGTCCAAGAGGTTTGTGAGACACGATCGTCCTTTTCTAAACCCATGTTGAGTATCTTGAATCAATCAAATTCATGACATCACGGGAGGTGATATAATGGGTGTGACTCAACTTTCCTGGAGGTTCAACTAGCTTTACTTTCCTATTCGAAGGACACACAATCTGTTGTGCGCCAAAAACATATGTCGGGAAGAGGGAGTGGCCTCTCTCTCTGTCTTTTTCTCTCTGTCGCTCTCTCTCTCTCTCTCTCTCTCTCTCTCCACTCTCTCTCTCTCTCTCTCTCTCTCTCTCTCTCTCTCTCCTTTTCTCTCTCTCTTTCTCTTTTTTCTCTTTTTTCTCCTCTCTCTCTCTCTCTCTCTCTCTCTCTCTCTCTCTCTCTCTCTCTCTCTCTCTCTCTCCCTTTTTTTGCTATGTGGGGGCGCTTCCTTTAAGGCTTCTTTATAGGCTTAGCCCAGATGGCCTCAGGCTCCTATTAAGCCTTGAAGTATTTATTTAACAACCTTACATTTGGTAGATACTTCTTTGGAGTGTTTTCATTGCGATCGCAAGAAGCAAGTCATTGCGTTTGGCTCCAAACTTTCGGCAACACGGAAAATGACAGGTTTAGTGGACAAGTTTTTGAAGGAGAACCATTTTGGGGGCCTTTGCTATTGGAGGTTAGGGAAAATCCGAAAGTTTCGAAATGTGACAGTTTTGTTGGTTCCAATGCCTTTAAGTGTCATTCTTGGCGCTTTGTGCACCTCTGTCTAGCTGCATCTCCTCTCTTTATGTGCAGAGATAAGACTTAACTGAGTAAATTTGTTCATATACTCGGACTGACCCATGTCTAAACAATAACATTTAGCTGCTGGGTGGAGGGAGTGATTTTTAGAGGCGTGCAGGGTCAGGTGTGTTGTCTTTGCGGAGTCGTAGACAACTGTTGGCTGAGGGATGCAAATTATTTGGAATTACCTCGATATCTTTGAAGGGCAGACCGAACATTTCAATATCCCGCTTAGGTGCTTCCAAGAGCTCCAGTGCTGCAGATATTGCGTCCTATGTCGGTATGCTAACGGAGATGTTGGCGCTATCGACGGTCAATTTTTCGGTCCGCTCTACCCATTAGGAAAGGGAAAAGTAAAGAAAACATGAAAACGAATAATTCTTAACTTTTAATAAAATGTTTTAAACTTTAAACTTTAAAACTTCTAATAATTAAGAAATAAAAGTTTGATTTTGTGTGTCCAAAAAATATACCATGCTGGTCCATTTCGCTGTCCTTTTCTGATTCCAATTAACTTTTTCAATTCCCCAAAGTGAACTCCCAGAGCCAAAAAAAAATTATGGAAGTCGTGAAAACCGAGGCCCTCTAGTGACATCACTAGGGGGTGTAGGTGATTTTTCGGGGGATGTCGGGCCCCACTTGTAGAGCGCTTTCCGATGACACCCGTTTCGTTTTCGTGCGACGCTTAGTTTGGATATTAGAGAGGGGGTTCATATCACCCCCCTCCCCCCGAGACGGTATGAGGATATGACCAGAGAGACAAGGGGACAAAGGACAAGGGACAAATGCAGAGGTTAAATCCCCCTCTTTTACCTTTTTTCAATACATACATAACCCATTGAATAGCCTTTGTGGACTAATCATGCCATCCGAGAATCCTAAGCACGTTTGCGCACATGTTTTTCATGTAATCCCCTCCATACTAAGATTTAGCGGCAGGAGACACCTCGTCGGTGGCGTATGCCCGTCGCACGGAACACTAGCTACATCTATGACCGCGAGTGGGAACTACACGGCAAGCTATCTTGAAAATATGATTACGAGGTAGTGGAAAAGGGTGATTCTCTCGAATTTACGCTAACATTGCCATGAGGAATCCTTGTTTCTGAATTGTCACGCTCATTTCTTACCCTGGGCTAATTTGTTTAGGCCTCAGCCGCTATTATACGAAAAAATGGCTAAAGTTGAGAAAGTCTTAATTGCGATGGCGGTCACCTTTTTTCGGGAAATTTCACAATCTGGGGCCATGTTCGGAATTGGTGAATAACCATGCACCCAATAAGACCGATGGAGAATGACATTTCCACAAAGTTGAAGAAACGGGTTACCCTACCCAAGCGAAAAATGCATATGATAGGCGAAGTCAGGTACACAAAATATGGGTACTCGACGTATTATTTGACCCTAAATCCGCTTCTGACAACAATATCTTGTGCACCGGTCGGTGTGTAAATCATGCGCACAAATTAGCGTGCATTGAAATCTCAAGAACAACCAGGCTTGCCCATTCCTACTTGCCATGAACTATTCCCTTTACTAATGCTTGTCTGGTATAGATGCCTGCCCCTCTAAATTTGACCGTGACTCGCCTATGTCGAAAATTCTGATATTATTTTACTATAAGAATTCCACAAACTCAACACTAATGGCACATGCGGGGCTGGCTTTATTTCCATATTGAACACCACCACAGGTCCCGCCTCTTCCTATGCCTGGAACCGCCTCTGCCATTTGTGTGCATTTTAGCGACACCAAAGGTGCAACATGCAACACGTATATGTGTTACGCGTCAGTTGTATTGGCTAAAAGCTAGTTCATATGAACATAGTATGTAAACATCTGCCTGGCTTTTGAAGCTCATCGAACCGCACAAATTGTCCGGACATCTCCATTTCTGATTAATCTCTGAGTCGGTTTTGACAACCCAAAAAAAAATAATTTTGGCACAATACGCCCAAAAGGACGATTGGGGAAACAGTAATGCTTTGAATTCCTTCCTAACTCGATAAGAAGCGGTGATCAAAGAACCTAAAGTCGGATTTCAGAATCCACCTTAAATAGTAGGTTTAAGCCATGTTTAGGTATTTAAGTCGGCATCCGTATATTGGCCTAACTTAACCTCCGGTGACGTCGCTATCAGCCAAATTGCAAATGCATGCTTGCGTCGTGCTATTCATAACTAAAGCTTTCTAACGGTGTCCTGTATATTTAACTAGCTTACGTAGGTCGAAGGCTACTAGGAGGGAGGGCTTTGAATAGCCAGACCATCCCCTTCCTCTCCTCCTCCTTCTCCATGTCCAGCGAAGACGGATTTTCAGGCCGACTCGGTGAAGTTTAATGCAGTAACATGAAGCTCCTATAGTCATGCTCTATGACAGTAACATGAAGCTCCTTATCCTAAGTGTTCATGCGTCATGCTAGGCAAAACTACGGAATAGCAATTACTGTGTGGTAGATACGAAAAAGTAATGGGAGCACATTGAGTGTTTCATAACTATCTGCACGCATGTATCTCACCGAGAAGAGTAATCGGACAATTTCGGATCAAGGAGCGTGACTACTGCAGGATGAGATGCTATTTGGTATGCTGGAACTACCTCAAAAGTAGGACAGCCATTTTCCGCGTAGCTGCATATCGGACGCAATGTGTTCGGGCTGCGGAATATCGTATCGGCCGGCAGTTGCGCTGGCGTCGGCATCGCAACACGTTCATAATCGGCACACCGCCCGGAGCGGCATCGCCGTGATCCGCCGCCGGCGCGGCTGTCGCTGCCGAGCGAGCAGCACGCTCCAAAGCCGGCCGCCGGCTGGCATCCGGTCCGCGGCCCGAACTGCGTTCGCGTCGCAGCCGTACCGCGTGCAGCCGGCGGGGATTGGCGGCCGGTCTGATCTGCTCGGTGCGCCCCGGTGCCGCCGCATCGGCAGCCCGCCCACGCGTCCGACCGTATATAACGGCGGCCGCCGCCACCGTCGCCGTGCACTGGTGCTGGCTCTCCACAGCCGCGCGACGTGCCGCCGCCACGTGCCACCGCCACACCGGTCAGTACCGCGTCCGGCCGGACGGCCACACTGGTGACGTCACGGTGTGACGTCACAGCCGGACTTGGCACGTGTCAGTCGAGTACGTCGTCACGAAGAAAGAAACGGCAGAATAGTCGGCGGTGAGGAACCTCAAAACTAAGCTGATGCGGTTACCATGGAAACTTAGCGGGCTATGTCAGTTGCGGCTTATTTTGTGTTAGAATATAATTTTTTCTTCACATTATGGTTTATGGTGAATTCTTGTATTTCGTGTTAAGCCTTTCTCGGTGCCAGCGATACAAGCCCATGATGGTCTGCTGGATAACACGGTGGTGTGGGGAACTGCTGGGTGCTGGGTAAGACTAGCTTTTTTCATCATTTGTCCTAATCTGGTATGCAATTGGTTGGGGTCATGGAGTTTTAACAATTGCCTTTGAGAGGGAAAAAGTATAGTTATGCATACTATACAAAGTTCTATTTGTAGGACTATCCCTTTTGCGCTCACCTGGATTGGGACCTAGACAACTTCAGCCCATTGGAACTGCTTCTTTCAATTTTTGCTTTCATGAGATCATTAGCCTACACTTTTGTATCGGCTCCCTAAGTTTATTTATTAATAAAGCTATGGCCATCACAATTGAAATGCCTTAAGCTGATCATGTTGAGTTACCTCTTTAAAGACTGTTTTGGCCCGAAAAGTGACTGACAAATTCTGACCCTGCATTGGACTGCATGATGGTTGTATGATGCAATTTCACGAGGATACCTCGATTAGAAATATAATTGATGAAGGTATTCAATGAAGCGAAGATATATTATGTTACCTTCAAGTCTTGACCCAACCAAGACTACATACATACCTAGGAAGGAATTTTAAATTGGGTAAATCATAGCAAGCAGGGGTACTACAACATATACTTCATATCAGAGACTGCAGGACTTCATTTGGTCCGTCCCATGGATGGAATGGCATAACATAGACATAATAGTGTATTTTAGAACACTAGCGAGGGCCACTGCGCCTGCGTCCACAGCGTTGACGAGGGACACCCATCCGCTGCACAGTTACTCCCATCACTAGTATTTCTCACCACAAGCTGACCAAGCAGCCTCACCAATGAACGTGGCTCATATCCAGATTCCCCAACAGTCATGCGAGAAGGCTTCTTCTGGCATGACTGCACTGATCTGCACATAGTTGTGTCCTCAATCAAAATGACCAAATGCTCGATGATTAGTAATTATTGCCGATAAGCAGCATATAGATGCTAATTTTCCGGATATTTTTCTATGTTGCATATTTCAACTACCCGAATGCTAATTGTATGCAGCCATCGAATGCTGAAACCAATGCCCTCTTAAACAAAACACGAGCTGTAACAATATTAGAAACTGTTTGGCTGACTGTGCTGGTCTGCTTGGCATAACAACCATGGCTGCCAAGGTCAAACATTGTTATTCTTGTTGCTTTAGGGTCTTCAGGTAGGACTTGATGCCTTCCAGTTAAGCATTGCAAATGGTGTTTATTACAACCTTGCTTTGGTCCAATTGCAACACAGCGTTGTTTGAAGCAGCCACTGAAATGAAATTACCACCTAAGCTTCGGTGCTAATTTTGCAAAGGTGTTAATCTCTTCTTTTATAATTTGTGCTATTTGCATACAGATCTCGGCTTAAATCCATGCCAGGGTTTGTTTTATGTCGGCATTGTCTATAATAAAATGAACATAGATCAATGTGTTCATTGTGAACATAGTAAAATAACGTCGAGACAGGTTAGACCAGGTCTGGTTAGAATCGTGATTGTGAACGGGCTTCCGAGCTATGCATACGGAAACAGAAAGTATGGGTCATTGGTGAGCCAAGATTGCCTAGAGCTCAAGTCAAAACTTATGTCTTCATATTCAACCACGCTGAGGTCTTCAACGGTCGTAATATACCACACAAAGTCAGCCGAGTGACATGGACTTGATCTGGTGCAATTGCCTGTATAATACAAATAGTTTCGGATCCTGAAAAAAAAAGCACTAAAGGAAAACGTGTACATATATGTGATATTCTAAAATCATCATATCAGGTCAAGTCATGTCGCTTGGTCAGGTCAAGTGAAGTTGAGGTTTCATACGTCCTGTACATCATTTTGAAGAATCAAAATTTTGTTCCGAGAATAGCTGATGTAATGAAACATCTTTGCAAGCTGTCCAGTTTCCGACCTCGTGACCCAACCTTAGGTCTCGTTGTGGCAATGCATATATTGATATAATAATTATTGATGATCAATTTATAAAAGGACCAAGTATCTTTCAACTATGACAAGTGTAAGGTTATGCATCTGGGGTCTGGAAGTGAGACTTTCAAATATAAAATGCGAAGGAGGGAACTGGATGTTATTGAAGAGGAAAGAAACTTAGGTGTATTAGTTTCAAAAGACCTTAACGCAGAAGACAATGCACCTCAGCTAGGAACAGGACACTCAGAATGCTTCGACTCATTAATAGGAGTGTGAGATATAAGAGCAAGGAAGTTATGAAAAAAAATGTGTACTTAGCATATGTGCAACCCCACTTGGAATATTCTGTGCAAGCATGGGGCCCCTGCCTATAAAAAAATGTGTTAGAAAGAGTGCAACGCAAAACCACTAAACTCATCGGTGGAATAGGTAACTTAGAAAATGGAGCTGGCTTATAGCATTGATATGTACTCTCTCAAGTTTAAGGAGATTAAGGGAGACGTGATAGAAATGGATAAATTTGTTAGAAGGTTAGATCAGGTCAATTTGAATGATGTTCTTCGGTTTAGAGTATCACATAGGGATAATCAATTCAGGCTGGATGAGCTGAGGTTTAAGATAGATAAGCTCCTCACTGAAGTATTTAACCCTCGCCCGTATAGGGGGGGGGGGCGTGGGTGGGGGTGGGGTGCAACCCCCTAAGGTTTTTTCGTATTCCTTCCAAACCGATGAACGGATCGCTCTGAGAGTTTCAGTACCCTCTGATGCAAACTTTTGACAAATTTTTGTGAACATTTTTTGGAGGTCATGTCAGGTCACGGAATTATGAGGTCATAAAGGGGAGCACCTCCGACCCGTTTTCAACAAATACGTGATTATCGCACCTAAACATGACTTTGTTGCCTACATCGACTGGCATTATATGTCTTGCACGTATTTATCTTTAAAATCGTCCTGATTGACTAGGTTGACCTCGTTTGCCTTAACTTATTCGTAGCTGATCTACGGTAATTGTTCGGCTGAGGTCACGGCTTTCACCCTAGGATTAAAATCCAAAAGAACCCCTTTTTAAAAAATAAAAATTTGAGGTCTCGGCTTTGACCTCATTTGGTGCATGACATATTGATCCGAGCACATCGTGTGAATATGTCGTTATGTTCGCAAGGTCCCAATAAACATATTTCCGGCAATTTCGCGCATATTTAGACAGTATTTTCGACATAACTGATGATTTTCTTAGGAAAAAAATCAATTTTAGACCTTTGACCTGACCTGGAAGGTCAACCATTGATCTTAAAAGGTCATACGGAATTCCAATTGCGAGATCTCGGTCAGATCTATACCTTTGGTCTTTGGTTTGTTTTCGTAACATGCACGATTTAGAATCGCCAGGGGGGTCGTATCACCCTATCCCTATACGACCGAAGGTGGTAAAATGCCCAATACTGGCGAGGGTTAAAAGTATGGTGAATACATTTTTTAAGCAGGAAAATCTTGTTTTTTAGTTCTAATTGGTGATGGATGGGGCGAGATGCATGCCAAGTAGATATGCACGGCATAGACCCATTTAAGCAGGCATGGATGCGGGTTGAAAGCTATCGGTAAGGCATTCAATCCACATGCGTGGATCAAGGGAATAGAGTTGGATGGCTATTTTAGATAGGCATTGATTGGTGTGTGGGATGTTGGTGGATGGTTTCTTTAGGATGTGATGATGGCTGGGGTGGGTTTTTTTACCGGGCTTATGGTATGTTCCATTTACTTATTTATCTGTATACAGACTTAGCTGCACGCAACAAGGTCCTTTTAGGCTCTTATTAAATATAAATACTTCATGACTTTACGATTACTGCGTCATTTGCATACGTGCCTACCGCTGGAGAAGAAGTTCATATGTTGGCCAAATCAGGTGAAATATGGTCAGATAACGCAAGGTCAGGTCATCTTACATCACTGAATGACAATCCAATGCCATATCACGCGACTTAGGTGGCGCTGAGACTGAATTCGGAGATGACTTCACGAGGAATAACAAAATTCGGCATGAGATGACATTGTGTGGAATACACATGATACTTGACATGACCCAATATCGTCGCCTTTTAACAAATATTTAAAACCAAAATGCATGCTCTTTATCCGTTTCGACGTCAAGAATTCGCCTATATTATTTGTTTTCTTCATGCAATGCGATAAACAACGCGGAACTTAACCTTTCCTCATATAGGTAACCTTGATATCATTTAAAATTTAGAGATAGCAGATTGTTTGCTTTGACAGCGGAACAGCCTGGTCTGAAGTTGGTGCTTATATCTTGCAACTACCCCGAATGGCGGCACTTTGCAAACTTTGAAACATTACTCGCCTTGACCTGTCCGAAGTCTTTGAAGACTTGGATCTGAATTTTGTACGATATATGCAAAACGATGCATAGGACTATTTAAAATGTTGTTTTTGTATCTACTCACTCGGCCACCATGCCGGAAAAACCAGGGGGGGCGCTCTCGAGAGCCCCCTACCACGGCCGCCCGAGCACCAATTTTAATTTTAGAAATTTTCACAACGTTATCTAGGAAGTACGCTCATCTTTCGGTCACAGGAATGGTTTCCTGGCGAAAACCAGTTGATGCCGGTTTAGGCGACATCGGGCACATGGTTGGTTAAGAACTAGCCAATCAGTTGCCAGTCATGTGGCTATGTAGTCATGGAACGCGATTTGTGTATACTCGTACCTAGGCTGGGTGACTGCGTGGCTAGTATCAGTTCGATGTGGAATGCTGTGCTGTTTTATGGAGAACGAGTGTTTGCATCATGTGAGATAAGCTGAGCAGTAAGGCAAAGGCAGCAAGGCAGAAGTGTTGAACAGATATAAGGGCTGAATGCGTCTTATGACCTATGCGAATTCGGCACAGTGCATGAAAAAAAAGAAATTAACACTCACAACATACGCACAACATGTGCGGCAACTTAGCTCGATATCAGTAACATTGTAGCCCATTCTGGCTGTAGCGGATTTTTTCTTCAATGCATTTATGACGAAATTAAGTCTTCTGCAATCGGGATCATCTTCGAAACACCTACCACGTATAGCTCAAATTTACATGCACTATGCCGAGTTCATGAAATGCTACTTCGCGAATTCCATCACCGCGGCTAAAATTTAATATAATGAGGTGAGCTTTTCTATGAGCTGCTAAGGCTGAGTAATAGCAGTCGGTCGATAAGTTTCTTGCCCGGTAATGTATCTGGAGCGGGGAGCCTCATCACCCGTATTTTGTCCTCGCTCTTGCAGCGCCCCTTCACTTGTTGTATTCCGTTGTTCCATTGCGTGCTCATCAATTCACATGCTTCAGCATGATCATTGTGCACCTGCACAAAAAACACTTACCGCTGTCTTCCTTTCATGCTGCAAGTTGTAGCATGTGTAGACCCAGGAAAATCCTTAAATTCACCTCGAAGTTTGTGAACATTCACGTCCTGCTTTAAAGCTAGGAAGAAAGTTCCCAATCGTCCTTCCTATGGCAGAGCCTCTAGCTGTGTCTACTAGAGCTGTCTTCAAATGCTGGAAAAGAACCTTCAGTAGTTTCGTGTCTGCAACATTCAATTGCTCCTGCCGCGAGGATAAAATAACTCATTCGCTTTTCATCCTCAATGAAGTGGTATTTTTGTGAAGTTCCTTTTCAGAATGTTTAACTGGAGGAAATGGATAGAGTTGTCCATTGATCAATGCGAGGCTCCGTCTATCCCCCACCACACCCAGTAATGCTGAGGAAGTGGGGAATTAACTGACGAGGGAGGACGGATGGGTAGGGTCATGACTGGGGAGACTGCTCCGCAGGTAGGATATTTGTGGAGACCCTGCGCCTTCGACCACTGTTCGATGCACCAAGTGCACACGAGTGCACAATGTGCACCATATGCGTGCACCCACCGATGCATGTTGCGCGTCTGCTGAAGTTCCATCTGCTGGCTGCTGACTCGGCCGGGCTCAGCACCACGCGCTGCCACATGGGCGTGCTCACAGATGGCTGTCGGACTTCTGCTGGCGCTCTGTCTGCTGGCGGTCGACTCGGCCCGGCTCAGCACCAGGATCCGGCCGGCGCCGTCGGCCCTGTCCCCGGCGGCGGATCGGCCCGTGCCGCGCCCGGACGGCCCGAGGCAGTGGCCGTGGGCGGTCACAGGACGGCCGGCCGGTGACTCGGCTGGCAGCGCCACCTGGGACCGACTGTCGCCGCCGGCTGTCTGGCGCCGGCACGTGGCGCCAGAACAGCCACATCGGTATAGAGAGTCTGGCGAGCAGCGGCCGCGGCTGAGTCGGCACCACTTACCGGTGCTCCAGTCGGCCCCGTACGCACGTCAGTTCCACGCTGATGCACTCCGCTCTCTTCCCTTCGTGAGTCGGCTCTCCTCCGACGCGTACCGGCTCCCAGCAAGCGTGCGCAAGATCCCTTTCGACATACGCCGACTTCTCTCCATGGTACGCCAGTCGCCCTCGGCGGTGCGCCAGTCGCCCTCGGCGGCGCGCCAGTCGCCCTCGGCGGTGCGCCAGTCGCCCTCGGCGGTGCGCCAGTCGCCCTCGGCGGCGCGCCAGTCGCCCTCGGCGGTGCGCCAGTCGCCCTCGGCGGCGCGCCAGTCGCCCTACGCCCTGCGCCGGCTGCCGTCCGGCGAGCGGCGGTACCCGGCCGCCAAGCGTCAGCAGGGCGGCGCGGCCGGACAGGCCGAGGCGTCTCGGGCGTCTCTGGACGTGCTGCGCGTGCCCATCTGCGGCTCACTGCTGGCCGACACGGTGGCGGTCGTGTGTGACGGCCAGGTGAACGGCCGGCCGCACCGCTCGTCAGCCGGCACTGGTGAGTGGAACCCTGCCGGCCTGGTCAGCCAACCAGCCAGCCAGCCGACCTGACCGCACCAACCAGCTAGCCGACCAATGCTCCAGTGCATGCAAATGTGAACATGTGAACATGTGTGAGCGTTTCTCGGCGAAGTCACTGACAAGTCACACAATCTCGTGCTCAAGCCTTGTCGATACGCTTCTAGAAACGGATGCCTTTTTCAAACTGATGAACTTAAACTGGACTTTGGCATTATTGGGGGAACAGCCAAAAGTGAGGGGTGCTGGAGGAAATTGTATTTTCATAGCATGCAATTCCCGGGGACGAGTCACCTTTCGTTCAATTAGGACGGCTATTCCACTTCCTTTCAGAACTTCTTTGTTGTTGTAATACATGCGTCAAACTAATACCTTTTCTGGTGAGTGGTAAAATCAGTATGGTTCTACAGTAGTTTTCGCTTGGATACTTCCGTATGACTGACTATGTTGTGGGCGCTGCATGGCCACTTCAGCCGATGCGCCCCTAAACCCCAATACACAAACACACATCACAGTCCACTTAGGCAGACGTGCACAACCCATACCAATATGCATCCATTTGTAAACGAAGAATTTGTGACACTGGCGCCAATTTAATGCCGGAGGTGAAAGGAAACCAGCCAAACATAATGGATGCAAAATGGATGCATTATGTGGATCCAACATAATGGATGCATAATGGACACAAGATCTCTGTTGGGCGACTTATTGTTCTGACTACATCCAAGCAGGGCAAGCGTTTTGCTCGGCAGGTTGTCATGTTGCAATGCATTGTATTGACCAAAGCCACATACACAGCATATGTGACTTGTCACGTCCGTTGAAATGGACAGTATGGATAATATGTATAATATGAATAATCTGGATGATATGGATAATATGGATTGCATGGATAACATCCACGTCGTGATAGATCAGAGAACGATATTGGAATGATGCTTCATTAGAAGTTGTCAGTGTGAAGCGTATACCAGTACAGCATGACTGTTTCAACCAATATCGGTGCCTCCATCACGATACTATGTTCAGAAGAATGCAGGGAAAACGGCGCAAAAAAAGGGCTTGTGTGGACAATCATACCGCAAAGGTGGTCTATGCTAACGATAATGATGCGCAGTATTAAGCACCATGGCCCGTGCATAAATTGGAAATGGGTTCATACGCGAAATGCCCGGCAGTGCTTTACTTCTAGTGCACCTTGTATTCTGTGCAAATTACAACTTCTGGCCCACGTTGATTGATTTTGTGTAGTGTTTCCACTGACGGAATGCTGTTTTTAGGTGACAACATCACCGAAGAATGCTGCGACAGGACATGCTCGCTACGCACCGTGTGCGCCTACTGCATGCCTGATCACCAGTGCGATACTCTCACCATTAACCGGACTTCGTGAGTATGGCATATGAGGACGAAACGCCTCTGGCTTCGTGTAGCGTAAGTTGAATATACGCTGATAATGATGCTGGTCAATCCTACAATCCAGGTAAGAACTGCTGGTCTGAGCAATTGTAGACCCATTAACCCGCGCCGTCTTTCGGATCAAATCCTCACACCCCGTCTCGGGTGGGGGCGGTTGAAGACCCCCCTCTAAAATCCAAACTAGGCATCGCACAAAACCGAAAGAGGTGTCATCGGAAAGCGCTCGACGAGTAGGGTCCGGATCCACATTCCAAAACAATTTCCCCCTAAAGTGATGGGAGGCTAGATTTTCGTGACTTTTCACGACTTTCATTATGTTTTTGATCCTGGGGAGTTCATTTTGGGATATATGAAAAAACAAAATGTATTTGGAATGAGAATGGGACTGCGAAATCGACCAGAGCTATACTTTTATTTTGGTCCCCCAAAAATTAAAATTATATTTTTATGAATTTCAAAATTTTGAGTTATCAAGTTTTCTTTAATTCTCCTTTTCCACGGGGAAGAGCAGGCCGAGAAATGTTGTTGGAAGTCAACTTGCCCTAACAAAAAAAAAAGCTTACTTTAGCCAGAATCCTGTGTTTCAACTGCAATTTGGCAAATGCGCAAAATGTATATGTAGTCAAAAACGAAAAAATGAAATATTCCACTCATACGTTTTGTTGCATCCGTAAAGATAAGCAAACGCTGAAAGTTTCATTAAAATATCTGCGTCCGTTAAAGGTGACGACTGGTTGAACTTTTTTGGAGGTGACCTCACTTGACCTTGACTAACTCGTTGACCCTAGAAGACCTGACCTAAAAATGTTAAATTAGCATCTCAAATTGATGTGGGAAAAGGTATGCCAAATTTGGGCGCGCTGCAGCGCGCCGTTCGTTCGCGATCCGCGAAAAATA
Organism: Imbricaverruca yamaguchii; assembly: GCA_034440575.1. Lineage (NCBI taxonomy): Eukaryota > Metazoa > Arthropoda > Thecostraca > Neoverrucidae > Imbricaverruca > Imbricaverruca yamaguchii. The sequence goes on along the minus strand of JAOTOL010001411.1, from coordinate 656,176 downwards.
TGTGGGGGGGGGCGGTTGAAGACCTCCCGAGACGGGACAGGCTAAGCAAAACTGGAGAGCCCACGAATCCACGAGCAAGCTATAGTTGAATTTGATTGCATTAAGGCCCTAGGGATTTATGAAGAACTGCGTATTTCGTCAAAACCAGAACTGCATTAACAAATTTGCCATTTCACATAAACTATTAACACTTTTAAGAAGAAATGACCCTTGTCTTAATGGCTGGTCCGGGCAGCCGCGGGCGATATCAGTCAGCTGCTGGGGTGTCGCTTAGCTACATATATGACGCATGTGCGATGGTGATCTACAACAGTTTTTAATCTATGCGTGCGCCACGTTCACCAATTACAGCGTATATTTGTTGTGACAATTGAAAGAATAGCGTTCGTGAAACACAACCGTACACAACATAGCTATATGCCTACGCACATATTAAATCTCTTTCACGGGAGCTTGGCTGGCGTGGCAGCACGTGCGCCCTAGATCATTTTCAATCAGTGAATTTTCCCGAAGCAAACTTGCCGATTGATCGATGGATTTCGAAGGCGCATTGGCAAGAAGGTTTTAGATTGTGTCAAAAAAATTATGCACTGTAATTGGTTCAATTGGTGCACGCACGGATAAAAACGCGATATCGATTGCAATCGTCACACGCGTCACTTATGTAGCTAAACGACACCACAGCAGCTGACGTTATTGCACAACCTGACTCGATAGGCCTTGTGCCCAGGTAGACTCGATATACTTAGGGCCGGGCCTGTGTATAGATAGGGGCTAGGGCCGAACCCACATTTGACAATCTGCAGACACATTTGCATAGGATGCTTCCATGCATTCAGCAACATATTTACAGGGCAACCCGTAATGCCTATATACCTGTCCTAGCTGATATAAACCTAAATAGCCCTAGCATAGCCTAGGTACATTACCACCACCCTGCTTCGGATCTGCTTGGCTTGAAGTGCAGGGGAAAACAATGGGGCGCGCTACACTTTTGTATCGGGCCCACATAAGGCTGGTGTCCTGGGCCAGGCTGCGGGCTGTGGAAGCTAGAAGCTCCCCGAACTACCGCGCGCATTTGTAGGTGGCCTCACGAGTTCCTGATATGTCCCTGCCGGTGAACCCCCAGTGAACAATGGTATCCGACCGAGTAAACTACTGACTCACTACAAACCAATCTCATTTGTCCGATTATGGAATACGATCCCCACTTTTCGAAAATACTTTTCCAACAAGCCTCCAAATTTTTGACAAAATTCCAAATCAATATCTCCGAATTGGTACAGGAGCATATAATGCATTACCATCACACGCTCTTCACATATGCGACCACACACACACACACACACACACAGACGCATGCACATACACAGCTGCACCACCGACAAACAGAAACACTCCTTAGATATCACTATGACGCACAACTCATCAGACAACACCAATGCACTTAGGCTCTAAAATTCGCACCATACGTGAATACCGACTCATGAACATGCCACCACTTAAAACAGCAATAAGCTGCCGCATTCACCGGCATGAAAATACACCACACATAACTTTTCCTTCCACAAAATTACTCTCACCACCCACTACATGATGGAACCACCAAACACCCACGTCATACGTCATATCCACATACCTTCTCATCGACAAACCAAATCACAGATACACAGACACAAAAATGCAACTTTTTTCAGCAATTCATATTACGATAACCAAATTACAATATCATCTACACCGACGGCTCAAAATCACACACAACACAGCAGACGGGCACAGCGGCGGTGCTGTACCCCGGCACAGCACCGGCCCGGGTCATCATGCTTGCCCGCCCGCCTGCCTGTCCTATAGAACGTCTACATATACAGCAAAATTACACACAATCTGCTCAGCCTACCCTTCTGTCTTCAACACACAATAAATAAATAAATAAATTGAACACAGCATAGCCACAGATGTCATATCAGCAATACACAGCATAACACCCTGTCACATTCAAACACCCTGTCACATTCAAACACCCTGTCACATTCAAACACCCTGTCACATTCAAACACCCTGTCACATTCAAACACCCTGTCACATTCACATTCATCACATTCAAACACTATATCGTCCACAAATCACTACGCATTCATAACAAACTAACCACCCACCAACAACCGCATGTTTGGATCCCGAGCCACACAAACATAAATGGCACCGAACGCACAGACACCGAAGGAAACCTAGCCACAACATTGCGACAAACCACACACTGTGTCTCCTCACATTGATCTTATAATTTTATTTATTTATTTACTTAGAACAAAAGATAGTCCGAGTTGTTGCTGGGGCGGCTTTAGGAACCAGGGTTCTATTGTTAAGCAGAGCTTGTTGACAGACAGACAGACTTTATTGAGGTCATCCACAATTGACTCATGGCTATTATGACATCGCGTCAAATGGATGCAACAACACAGCACAAGGGATCAAAATCACAGTATACAAAATAAAAATAAATAAAATACAGCAAGTCGAGCAATCGATCAGTCCGGCACGGGCGGCACGTCAAACAGGTACTCCCGTAGGTGGCGACCAAATATCGTCACGGGAAGTCGAGTCAGCTGAGGTGGCAGTGAGGTGTACATATGTGGCGCTCTTGAACTAAAATGTCGCTTCACCATCTCGGTGCGGAACCAGGGGACATGCAAGCTATGGTCTTGACTGGTAGTCCGGTCACGAATCTCCGTCATGGTGGTGATATCGTGAGCCAGTGACTCTGGCTCACCATGAAGACGCACCTTGTGTGTGAGGCGAAGGGTGTGATAACTGGCCAGGTTCTCCGCGCTGAGCCAGCCCAGCCTCCTCAGCAGATTCGAAACGTGATGAAACTTTTTGCGGCCGAAAATTACCTTTGCCGAGTAGTTCAAATTTTGTTTAATGCGAGATAGGTTCTTGTTGGCTCCGTTACCATACACAGAAATACAGTGGCGGATCTGCGAGAAGACCAGAGCATTGACCAGCGTGGAGATAATGGCAGGTGGAAGGTACCCCCTCAGATGCGACAGTCCACCCATAACTCGAAAACAACGCCGAGTCAATTCTGAGACGTGCGAGTCCCAGCTGAGCGAGCGATCGAAAATAAGACCGATATTTTTGCATTCCGAAATGATGGGTAGATCGTGATCGCGAAATTTCACTGTGATATCTGGTAAGGCACGCAGATTTTGTGGGCTGCCCAACATCATCAGATGTGTCTTAGTTACGTTAATTTTCAGTCCATTTGCTCGAAACCAGATGTCGAGGGAGGCCAGAACTGTTTCCATGAGTGACAACATTTTGAATTTCAGATTTCTTACCACTGACCAAAATTTGGGTGTCGTCGGCGTATTGAACAACCATTGCGCCTTCGGCGAACAGGCTGAGGTCGTTGGCCAAGACACTGCATAGGAGAGGTCCGAGAGATGATCCTTGAAAAACGCCGATACTATTGGGCAACGGGGAAGATTTTTGGACGACACCCAGACTGTCGGTAAGGCTGACACTCTGGGTGTGGTTCTGAAGATAAGCCGAAAACCAGGAAGTGTCGATGCTGTGGAGACTTCATTTTGACGGAAGTTTTGAGTGATCTATCACATCAAAGCACTTGCTCAAATCCAGCGGGCATAGAAAGGACACCTCTCCATGGTCACATGCGGATAGGATCTGGTCAGATATGGAGGTCAGAGCTGTTTCCGTCGAGTGACGAGGACGGAAACCGTGTTGAGTTTGGGAGAGGAGGTGGTTATCGGACAGATAATTGTAGAGTTGCTGGTGGACGGCTCGCTCTACAATTTTCGCAGTGACTTGGACGATGGAAATATGACGGAAGTTGGAAGGGTTACGGGGATCACCGGACTTGAAGATGGGATGGACGAGGGAGTGCTTCCAAGAATCAGGAGAATCGGATTGGGTAACGCTGGAATTGACCAACTGCAGGAGCACCTCACCTAACGAGTCGAAGCACACCCTGAACATGTGGATGCTGATGCCGTCCTCGACACAGGCTGACGAGCCATTCATCACGAAGACGACGGTTCGCAGCTCATGTAGCGACAACGGCACCAGGGTAAGCGCACAGGCACCGACACGCGGCAAACGGCAGGAGATACTCGGCGGCGCTCCCAAGATGTCCCACTTCCTATCATTGGTTGGCTGTCGTGCTACCCTTAATGCGCATATGTGATGCAGCCTGTCAATTCGAATTTCTGTAAGTTATATCCATGTGTTCCATCTCCCCGTGATGGAACAGGTGGTTTTCTGAGACTCTGATGGGACGGGTTACCCTGAATGGAACAGGTGGTTTTCTGAGTCTCTGGTGGGACGGAATGTCCTGAATGGAACAAGTGGTTTTCTGAGTCTCTGGTGGGACGGGATACTATGGATGGAACAGGTGGTTCTCTGAGTCTCTGATGGGACGGGTTACCCCGGATGGAACAGGTAGGTTCTCTGGTGTGACTTGTACCTTGTAATGCGACTGATGACTCAATACTCTGATATGACATCACTTTATAATGCGACTGATGACCCAATAGCGGGACTGGTGATCCTGTGATGATACTGATGACCCTGCAAGTGCGATGCAGCCCGGCTACCCACCGTTTTTGCAAACTTCAGGACCAATTTAAAACCTGTTCAAGACATATTGCAAGCTCAAGACTTCCGCTTGAATCAGCACAATCCGTCAATGGTGGACCGAGCATGATGAAGCTTGCGAAACTTGTCAGGTTGTTGTGATGACACGGGAAATTAATAGCCACCAAACGTCATTCAAACTGCTCAAATGAACTGACTTCCGTATTGACTACGCCAACACAAACATATGTAGCTCAGCGTTCATGAATCAGAGCTCTCCAAGTCCGTTCCATGCCGTTCGTTCCGCGAATGATGTTCTGAGATAGATCGGGAGCTAGTTATTGCATGCCTCCCTGTGCAGATAATGGTGTTAGATTGATGCCCGAGCCCGTGACACTTCACCACTATACACTACCATTTTATCATCGATGTTTTTGCTCTTTTTCAGGTATTGGACCACATCAACAGAGATGCGGACAACAACAGCAACAGTGGTACGATTGTCATGACCTGCCCTCAAGCAACAGTCACATGGAGCACGCTAGTTCAGATCCAGGTGTCTCTGACCTTTCGTAAGCAGATGTCCATCAACAGGACTCCAGCAAGCAATAATTTGGTGCTTACCCAGCAAATGACTAAGCGATGGTCTAACGATGGTGATAAGCAGGCTGAAACGAGGACCGAACGCGGACAGCCCACAGTTCCTGTGCCTAATCATCATTGAAATATGACAGATGAGAAAGACGTGAATCCGTACCAAACTAGAAATTACTAGGTGTTGTTGGTTAGAGGGTAATGGGTTTTGATAGCGTTACACCGATGGACAAGGTAAATTGAAACTTGATTTAAATCACTCAGAAACGTAATAGCCTTCTCTCAAGTACTTTTAGGACAGTGAGAGCATGCATATTGGGAACTAGGAGGCTGAATACCCACGGTTGTTATCTCTGGAGAGTATTTCCTGCTGGATTGGTCCACATGAGGCCATGCAACTGCAAACATGAGGACAATCACTTACTCTACCTTGTTTGCAGGGCAACGCTGAAACGCCGAACCCAGCCAACCTTGAATACGTAACATCGGAAAGAGGATGGAACATTGGTGTACGCAAGCGCAGTAAGGACTTGTCTGCTCTTTCTGACTGGCTGCGTGTGCTGATTTACACCTCGAGGTCGCAAATGAAAGGCTTGTTGGTGTAGGAATTGGGTGCATTCGGTGGCTGAGTTCGTCTCTTCTACGTCACTGCCGTCGAATGGCGGTGCGCTGATGTGTCACGCGACGGAGTCGGTCGGCCACCCGTGCTGGTGATATTACGGCGGCTGTGAAGCACACTGCACTGTGCTTGTGCCATGTATGGAATATCGCTGACCATGATAATCAATAAAATGTACTCCTTTGTGGCGAAGTTCCTCTTCCTTGGCAGTGATAGTCTCTGGACCGTCGCGTCGCGACCCGCACGGTTAAAATGTCAGCGTTACTCTGCACTATATTTTATATGGCGACTCGGCAAGCTCAAAACAGCGATGAGAACATGATTAGCGTGGCCAAATGATAAACGATGCCGACAGTAATTTAGAAGCGCGCCTGCCGGTACCACCACAATGGCAAGCCTCGTTGCAACATCGGCTCGCGGCCGAACTACTTCTCCCTCTCTCGACCACTCCTGACGGGCCCGCGCACCCCGCCATGGTCGACAACCCACGACAGGCGTGATTGGCCGACACCTTACAAGTAGTCACATCTTGACGCTTATTGGCTGAACGCCCGGCGGCCAGGATACATCCGCAATGGCCGCGGGAGTGGATGAACTCCACCGAGGCGTCAACCCACGTGTTGAAACCTTAGAACTGACGGGTCTTTTGGCCGGAAGCCTGGCCGCCACGGGCGGCGACCAGCAGCTCCAATAAAATGGGAAATCTTACCACACTGACAACACATCCTGTTTTTCTATCGTCAACAATACCGGTGATTCATCGAAGTGCATTCCTTAGCACAGGGCTGAAAGGATACATTTTTACATAACATTTCCTACATCTCCTTCAGCGTCATAGAACGTCAAAACGGAATGGTGCGAAGGTATTCCGTCAAGGAGGTGAGATAGAGCTCCCAGTATATACAGCTTATGGAGGGTTTCAGACTGAATCATTGTCAAAGGCATCCCCGAAGTGGCTAGCCCGCTCCTCCTCTATTTATACCATACTATATCCTCCATAGACCAGCTAATGCTTCGCTGTGATCATGGGTGGTACCAAAGGATGTGCAGGGGCGTGTCCCCTCAAACGTCGTGGAATTTAACATTACGCCTGGAGACGTTCCATGGTAAGAATCGGCTAGAAAGAAGATCACCATCCTCGTATCCCAAAGCCAGTGGCCTCGCTGATGACCATTTTGATTAACTAAACTTAGATCTTAGTGCATCCTAAAATGTAGTTGTCCACCAGAACCGTATGGGATAGCATTGTGAGTTCGGTATGCACACGCCTAGTGTAGACACGATTATAGTGTTGGTATCCCAAGTATAAATGCGTGATGTCGAATCTTCAGATCTGTATAGATACCATCCTGTCGCCACGCTGTCCATCTTTGTCGTATCACAGCAGTCCCGCCTAGTTCATCCCATATACAATAGTACAGAGAGGCACCTTCCATCGACCTGATACTGACCGCCTGGCCCTGTGGCGAACAGAGCACGTGACATGCCGACATGGCTTGTCGTAGGCACCAGGCTGATCCGTTCTAAACCCGAACTGGCCGGATCGGCACCGGCCGTTTGCGTTTTATCTCAAAAGTATCCGCGAAGTTGAAAAAAAGCGTGGAGGTAAAAGCCGCTTAGATCGAAATAAAAACCACAGGTCTAATTCAGAATGTCTCTGGCTGCCCGAGAGTGTTTCCGGATCAGGGCGTAGGAGAGCTCTCTTATCCAGGCTGTGAATGTTTCCGGATCAGGGCGTAGGAGAGCTCTCTTATCCAGGCTGTGAATGTTTGGTTTTGAAATTACCCTGCGAGAATTTGTTGGCAGATATAATAACCGTTAACCGACGCCGTCTCAGGGGGGAGGGGGAGGGGTGGTCGTTAACGACCTCTCTAAAGTTTTACACGGACAGGGAAAGAACGGCGCGCGGCAGCGCGCCGAATCAAATTGGCGTGCGACCTTTTCTGCCTTTTCCCACATAAATTTGGCATGTTGTGTCAACATTTTCAAGTCAGGTCATCTAGGGCCAACGAGTTAGTTGAGGTCAAGTGAAGTCACCTCGAAAAATGTTCAACCAGTCCTTACGCTTTAACGGATACATATAATTAATGAAGCTGTAAGCCTTTGCTGATCTTTAGGGATGCAACAAGACACACCGGAGGATTTTCCCCAATTTTCGATTACTTATTAGTTTTGCATATTTTCCCGTAGTCCCCAGAGCCAAAAACATGACGTAAGTCGTGAAAACCTAGGACCACTAGTGACGTCACTTTGAGGAGAAAAAAATATGGTAGCGTCTGGTCCTACTCATCGACTGCTTTCTGATGACACCTCTTTCGTTTTCATGCGACGCTTAGTTTGGAAATTAAACTGTGTTCCTATCGACCCCCCACCCCACGAGACGGGGTGTGAGGATAGGACCAGAAAGACGGCGAGGGTCAATGGCCCCTGTATTGGCCGGGCGGATGATTAGTAAAGCGGGAACAGCTTGGCGTGCAACAGTTTCAACATTAATCAGCGGGCAGACACCGCTCCGACAGTTCGCTCAACAGCTCGCGACTCGATACCTCTCGGCACGCTGGCAGTTCGCCGTCCAACCACACGTTTCGCTCGCCTCTGCTCCGCTAGTGTCGTCCATTCACAACGCATACATGGCGCATGCATTCTAAGGAGTGGCTCTGAGAAGGGTGCCTGCAGCAATATTGTCAAGGGGCTGCCCCAGGCGGGCGCCTAAGTTTGCACTAGGGGGCGAACTATTTGAAGCGGTGCCTTTAGTTTCAACATAGGCATTACCCACGGTAATGCCTCTCGCAGTCAGACGGCCACGGAAGCGCCCGACTGCGATGAGGCACCAGCTGGTGCAGGATGCCGCCTGCATTCTCAGAGCACCAAATTGCCCAGAAATACGCTGTTCTGGTCGGGAATTGGGCATATGTAGTCAATGATGGTCTGCATATTACGAAGAGCGCCGTCCGAACGGCTCAAGAGGATGACGCCATTCTCACGACACACAGCTGTCCGAAAAAGAGCACCTGTATTGCGAAGCGCCAGAGCGAGACGGACGAAAAGCTATGCTTTCCATCTTCCTCTCTATTTGACCGATTTCTGTTGCATGGATTAACTCATCCGGTTTGACGACCAGCTGGTTCGACTGAAATTAGTGACACTGACTCGGGGAGATGGTTTCCGGCCTACCACCTCACCCAGTTAACATGCTACCCGAGATTCCGCTTCCCTTGGCAATGGTATAATTCATGTCCTGGGCCAATAATACGCCCATTGTCGAAGGCGCCGTGCCGAGTAGGATATGGACGTCTATGCCGCGCCGAAGGCTTGTTTATTGGCCTGTTGTGAGATACGTGTCCTTGTAGTCAAGTTTTGAGATTCTCTCGAGATCGGCGTGTCTATGATTTACTGCCTCAGTATCCTTTGAGCTGATTTGGCGCACCTCGCATGCGGCACCGGTGCCGGTGCCCTTCGTTTATCCTAGACCTCATAGATCTCTCATATCATGTGGTGCCCTTTGTTTATTCTAAACCCCTTGCTAAATTGTGCAATACGTCACTTGATTTATCATTGAACGGAAGTGTATAAAAATGTGTTAGTTTTGCGTGGAAGGACGAAGAGACGTAGGGAGGGAGGGATGATATGCCCTCAGCCATTGTCACTGTCTTACGGAATGACTAACTCATCACACTTACTGAACTCTGCACGGCTATTGGATCGTCACTACCCGTCAACGACAACAGGAAACATGTGCAGTAAATCTTTTATTTTCTTTGGTCAATGTTTCCCCGAATCATCGAAACACGTGTGGAGCTTAGCATAGGCTATGACACATTCCTTACCGACCCCGTGATGTCAAAAAAGGATTATATCGTGTCAGGCTAGTGACACGAAATCGCTACTCTCGATACTCCGTAATTGATATTTGATACGATACTCGAACGAAAGTCCGTGGAAGGGTGAAGAGATCAATAGCATTAACGCGCTCCTTTGCAGTTCAGTTCAAGTCACGGGGCGTCAATGTGTGGTTTTGGCTTTTGGAGCCTAAGCACATAATGTTGAGTCTCTCCGATCAGATCCTCACACCCCGTCGCGGGGGGTCGATAGAACACCACCCTTGATCTCAAACTAAGCGTCGCACGAAAATGAAATAGGTGACATTGGAAAGCGTTCGACGAGTAGGGTCCAGATACCACCGTAATTTGTTCCCCAAAAAAGTGACGTCACCAGGGGCCCTAGGCTTTTATGATTGGTGCACACTAAAGTTAACTACCGTACCCATCTACCCTGATAATTTCGTTACTTCAGGTTTAACTGGAGCCGATATCTTAGGGGCGGGGGTGGAATCCGTCCCTTCCAGAGCGCATAATTTTCAGAGGTCCCCAGGGCGTATGTTAATGTGGGTCAATGTTGGTTCTAATGTAGTTGTACGTGCGGGTTTCGTATTAGGCAATCATATTAATCGCACAGGGCCACAAAATCTTTTGGCCCCCAAATCCCGAATCCCATATTTCCATACCTCACTTGCTATGCTATGCTACAGGAGATTATAGGATCTCGGGAGACATCAGTGTTCTCGGGAGAAAACTTTGTGACTCGATGAGACTACATGTCATTGTCATCTGATAATATTACGACACTTGGCGAAGCGTGAAGTCTCGTAAAAAAGTATCAGAGACTGTTATCCGCAGAGAACTGTTCAATCATCCATGGTCTTCGAGATGCGGTTCCAGTCCAAGATGAGGAAAAATATATCAAAGCTATTTCTGGGCGAGTGCTCTGCTTTCCGACAAACCCTACGTGTTGTAGACACCCCTGGCGAGGGCTTGACAACATCCTTTTGGAACTGCTCAATAACGGTGTATTTTCCTCACACACGAATACATATCACATAGGTAAATAGATGACAAACAACTCTTCACTTGTGTGCATGGGAAAAACAGCAGCTATAATCAGTAGCCAGCATGTGATTAAAACACTGCAATTTGTTATCACATATGTCCACGAAATACCATACAACATAGGTGTGTTTCACCAAATGACCGCCCTGGAACGTAAACTCTGACAGCTGAGGAAGGTGGGGAAGAACTTTTTCGAGGTCGATTCTTTCCATGCAACGCAAATTCAATCAATTCTAAACTTGTATCGAAGTTGGGGAAGCCGTTGTCTCATTCTCCTCGTACCCTGGCTCCGGCGCCCAGAATTACGATCTATTGTGATCATTGGCTACAGCATATACCTCATCAGCATCGAATACCGTGCCTGCACAAACATGGACAATCATATCACGCTAACACCAGGCCTGTTACATTAAAACCATGGCTAATGCAGGCGCGGTTTAGGTGGCCTTTTCAGCAGAGAACGTATCGGCCGATGTCGGCCAGTTCCTGTCTGATGCTGGAGTCGTCCTGTTGGCCCTTCCCAGCACGGTAGAGCCGCAGCAGCACGTCCAGCATGTAGGTGACGAAGGCGTCGCCGCCCAGCAGGCGCGCCTTCGCCGACGACACGGGCTGTCGCGCGCCGAGCAGCCGCTCCGAGCGGGGCTTCTTGCCGTAGTTGACGGAGAACGTCATGCCGGACGGCCGCGGCTCGTAGTCGACTGGCCGCGGACTGTAGTCGGCTGACCACCAGCTGACGTTGGGCGGTCGCGACTGGGGAACGCCGACCAGCGGGACCAGCAGTCGGAACCAGTCGTCCATGGACTGCGAGAGATGCGCCGGCGCCGACGCCGCCGGCGTGTTCTGGTACAGGCCCGGGAACAGGCGTGCCAGCAGCAGGTTGACGTTGTTCTGGTCGCAGCTGGGCGTGCCCAGGTCCAGCATCAGCGACAGCAGCGTGCTCAGACTGAAGTCGTCTCGCGAGCACGGCGGCGACTTCAGACCCATGCTGGTGCGCTCCTGTACTAGTAGGCGCCGCTCTGCCTCAACTGACGCCTTCAGCTGCATCAGCCTCAGTAACAGGTCGTCGTATAGCCGCATCTTGCTCTCCAACTGCTCCGTGAGATTCTCCAGCCTGATGCTATTGTTGGGACCTCGCACTTGCACTTTGAGCGTCATCAGTGATGACTGGCACCCTTCCAGCTTACGACGCAACAAAATGTTCTCTTGGAACAGCGATGACAGGATGAACAGTAGAATTTGCTGGGCACTCTTCGTCTGAGCCAGCAAATCTTTCAGATCGTTTTCGAATTTCCCGTAGAAGTTCTCAACGTGTGACATAGAGTGCTTAGCCGTACTGAGCACTTCCTTGATGGGTTGCAGGTCACTCAGGATTTGCTTCAGGGCTTTGCCGTACTTCTCGAAGCCAATCCGGTGGATAACCTTATTTAGCGCCACCATGATATGCTTCCGAGGGACTGGTGTCGTTGACCTCTTGGCCCGCAGTTGGTCAGCGAACCTGGTTACATGTTGCAGGTCAGGATCAGTTTCACCGTCTCCCGACTCGTTATTCTGAGCCGACGACGGCGAGGTTGGCCTCAGTTGTGAGTCTCTGACAATCCTAAAGATTTGCTGGCACTCGCACCTCCAGTCGAGATCGTCATCTCGAATGATGCTTACGACTCTGCTGCATGGATCTTCGGGGACTGATGCGGCATCCACTGATAGCCTACGGCCGGTGATGTTATATTCAACTGATAGCTGCTTAGTTAGGTTGCGAATATAAATCTTCAGCTTCTTACAAGTTTGCAAAGCGTTGTTCCAGAACCTGTTGTCATGATGTGTCGGTTCGTGGACTCCTGCTACATTGCTCTTCGCACAATTATTAGGCATCGCTTGTCTACGGAGGCATTCCATCCTGTGCTTGCAGGCGATGTCCCAGGCGGCATTCGCCTGCCGGCTAGTCACGATGCGAGGGGTGTGTCTGCGGATGCCATCGCAAGGGTCGTCCTCGCTCATGTCTCGCCTCATTCCAATAGCGCCCCGCTCTTGTCGGCCGGCACGTGCAGCATCCACCTGGCGAGCCGTCGACCTCTTCCTCCTCCTGATGAGCTCCCAGTCCTCGCCCTGTCCTCCAGCGTCTGCGGCGGCGCGGCCGAGAGCCAGCGATGGCGCCTCCGACCATTGTTTGCCGGCGGCAGGCGTCCACCGCTGGGCCGACTGTTCAGCCCGTGTGGACGCCGGGCTCGCCCGTGGTTCCGACAGCAGCACCAGAGGATTCCGCTGCCATCTATCGGCGATCGGCGGCATCGGTGCGGCGGACCCGGTCGCTGCCAGCTGGGTGAAGAAGTTGAGCAGCGCCTGTGCATTAGGCCCCGACTGCAGCGGGTAGTTTCGGATCGGATCAAACTGGTAGAATTGGTCCATTGGTTTCGGATAAGTGTCGTCGGTCCAGTAGTCGTCATCAGTGCAGAAGGGGTCGTAGTCGAGCTTACCGTCGAAGTACCGTGGCACCACGGTTGAAGGAGGTCTTTGGAAGCGTAACCGCGACAGTGGTCCCGTAGTCTCCCAGTTGGAGAATGCCCGGGAGAAAGCTGCCGGTGTTAGCAGATTGGACTGTAGGCGAGCTGAGCCGAATGCTGTTTGTCCCGCTAATCTTCCTGCCGGCTTCCGGACCTCGTACGGGTAAACGCGTGGTAAAAGCGATCCAAAAACTGCAATACAAAAATTATCTAAGTTTCAGGGCAAAAATCGTCATTAGACACACATAAGCGCTGGAGTAACTTTACAGTGCGCATACACACCACGAGTCGTCAACTTTTGATAGCCCTCACCCCTGACAAACACTCAACTACGAATGTACTATTATATACAACCTGTGCATTCATTCGCCCCGCTTCGGGAGGGAGCGGAGTCATTATGCATCCCATAAGATTTTCCACGGACAGTGAGAAACGTCGCGTGGTGCAAATGTGCATTTCCTAATGTGCAAAAGCACATTACGGCTAAAATCAAAGATTCTGGCTAAAGTAAGAATTTTCATGAGGGGAAAGTTCACAAAAATTAATTGTTCTCTGCCCCCTTTACTAATAATAAAAATATAAATTACAGAAAATAATACACTCAAAATATTGAGCATTTATTAAATACATAGCGTTCATTTTGAGGTAGGAAACGTCTTAGGCCATCATCGATTTTGCTTTCTTTTCTGATTCCAAATATGTTTGCTTAATATCCAAAAATGAACGCCCCAGAGCCAAAACGTGATGTCAATCATGATGCCACAGACCCCTAAGTAATGTCAATTTTTGGGGATGAAATTTGGATACTACACATCTGAATAACTATTTATTGGTGGTACGGTAACTAATATACGCATGCAGGCATAATTATGTATGCAAAGTCGCATCCTTCTCCTTCAGATGCACACATTCGGTGCCGAGCATCGATGTCCTTGCGACCAATTAAATTGAACTGAGTCGGCACGCAATGTAACATTTATCCCCCATCTTCGCAAATATTTACATCAGCACAATTCATGTGAAAAGAGTTTTACCAACCATCAATCCACAACCTGAGTTGAAGCACTAAGCACAGTGCAGCGCAGAGGTGTGTTTCGGTGTGTCCTGGCTCGGTGTGTTTTCCTGGTACCTAGTGCCGTTCTAGGGTGTAGAATACGGTGCACTAAGACCGGTGCGTTCCTTCCGTAATGATGATCTGGTGATTCCATGATATATGGTGATGATGATTCCAGAAAATTATACAACAGAAATTATCACTACGACACCAAGCATGGCTTGATCGCACTCATCCGAATTTTAAACTTAGAGCTAAACCTTGGCTGAGAATAAAAAAATAACTCACTAGGGAATTATTACGAATTGGTGAATGTCATGAATCACAGCAGGCAGCAAATGCCATGTTTTGATGCCGCTATATAGGCGTGCTTTTTGCGGCTTCACATGCATACAAATGGACTGCATCTTACTATGAGTGCACATTGTTTCATGCGACAGCAACCTCGGCATCAATCACATTCTGTTTAATTTGCTCGCACAATTATTCTTCGAGATCACGGCATCTTGAAGTGCGTGAAAATGCCGTTTTTAATATGAACATCCACTTTAACCCCTTCTCGGACTATCTGCAGACGGCGTTACTTGAGCCTCAGCTGGCACTGTTCTGGCCGCTCACCTGTGCTGGCGCGGTGAGCACCCGCCGCGGCCGGTGCTGTGGCGAGGCTGAGACAGGTGAGCAGCAGACCAGAGGCGTGCAGGGGCACCGACAACATGGCTTAGCTGGGTCGGCTGGGCTCGGCCGAGAGGCACACCTCACGTCCGCTGACGTAAGCTTAGGTGAACTGAGCAAAGACGGGCTAGCTGAAGGGACCAGTTCGAGATAACGGGCTCAGAAGGGACCAGATCAGGCCAGTTGAAGTCCCTTTAGGTTAGCTGGAATCGGGTCAGCTCAGCTGGGGGCAGCTGAGATCGGGTCAGCTCAGCTGGGGGCAGCTGAGATCGGGTCAGCTCAGCTGGGGGCAGCTGAGATCGGGTCAGCTCAGCTGGGGGCAGCTGGGATCGGGTCAGCTCAGCTGGGGACAGTGCGCCAGCCGACCTGAACCTCAAGCTGGTCGCCGGTGCAACTGCTGCAAGTGCTCACAGCCGGCGCCTTTTCATTGGTTCGGCCACGCGCCGGCGCGCCGCTGCTGTTTACCAAACCCAGCCGCATTGTGACCGACAACGCCGGCGGCGACAATCCGCCTGCAACCGGGTCACCGGCGCACTCGGCCACACCAACACGATTCCAGCCGAGCCAGCAATCGCAGCAAGCCGGCCACCTGGCTGCCTGGCCGGTGTGCGCCCATGCAGCGACTCCCTGCGATTTGAAATGGTCCTGCACTGTGCCAAGCCAGCAAAGAAGTCGTGCGGACGTCATGACAAATTGGGCAGACAATGCAAGCTGATTGCAGGTGGCCAATGTGTCTGCGGAATACCTCTTGACGTGGTTTCCGGTTCGGGATTTGCAGTTGCATACGCTTGGTTTCATTACTAAATGATGGATCGAGAGGATCGAGAGTGCTCCGCTTAGGAATTATATTCCCGGATAGCCCAGGAGGAGGATATTATGAGCATGTAACCCTCACATAGAAAGGTGTGTCTCTCTTTGAGAGCGAAAAGGCGCCCCTCCCGGCCCCTCGAGTGCACTCCCTGCCCCCCCCCCGTTCAAGGATGTGTATGCCAAAGTTGCCCGTCTAATGCGCTGGAGTGAACTCCATACCTTTTCGCCGCTCAACAGTTCTGCACCCGAAGAACTTCAGACAAATGCCAGAACCCCACACTCGCATGCAAATTCCTGGATCAGTCCTGAAATAGCTGTAGGGTTTCGCAGCAGGCGAATTCCCGAGCAGACGAAGTGGTTGCAAAGAAGAATGTTAGGGTTCTGGATAGCCAATAGCCATGGATATCCCATAATAGATCCATTGCTATTGGATATCTGCTAGCCCTTGTCGGCCCCGTGACTATCTGCTATAGCAGATAAGCCGCGACGTGATCCCGAACAGGTGCGGGCCGAACATGGGAAAAGGAAGCCTCGATCATGTGGGGGAAATGAACAAGTGGTACTCCCTGCCCCTAACGAGATCAGATTTAAAATTCTGGCAATTGCCCGCGTTTAACTTTGTTTTCAAGTCACCTTAAAATAAATGAAAGCACCATTAAAGCACATTAATGCATTGTTATTAAAGAACATTAAATAGCACGATTAGGAGTACAAATTACCAGCCCTGAGCAGGAGCCAGGTAAGATAATTTTTCTCACTTAAAAAAAACTCTTTTATATTTAATGCGCTCTCATAGACCTCATCTGCCATTGTGGGATCCATAGAATGACCAAAATTAGAAGAGCTTACCCAATTTGAGGTTAGGAGTAGGTTCACAAAAACTTCCTCCTCTCCCTGATCACTTAAGAAAGCATAGCTGCTTAGATCCTTGAATACGAGCCAAATCCATCACTAACAGCACTTCTTGTATTGAGGAAGATGCCTTTTCTTTGCAGTATCAATTAATTTGGTACAATTGTCAATTGGCATAAATCCGCTTCTGCTGCATACTGGTGTATGAGAGTATGAGGGTTTTCTCAGCCCTAGTGAAAGGTATTCTTGTAAACACCCACATGACATATACCCACCTGGTTTAAAGTTCATTTCATGTTACCGGAGTAGATAAAACAGCGTAAATAAACATCACTTGGGGATTGTCGGTGTAAAACAATTGTGATTAGCAACTTTTTCCTTTCTACAAAATGATGTATGTGAAGATGAGTGTCGTTGGTAAATAGGTGAATACAAGCATAATGATGATTTTAATTTAAAAAATCCGAATTGTTGCTGGGGTGGCTTCAGGAACCAGGGTTCCATTGCTAAGTTGAGCTTGTTGCGTGAACCCTGGCCCCACCACCCGATCATGAACTCCAGTTCAACGGCAGAATTTAGACCGAAAGTTTAACGTGCCATCAATGCACCGACATGGCCGCCTGGTAGCTGGTCCCCGGCCTTATCGGACCAGGTGCCAACTGACACTCCCGGCCGGGGGCTAAATGCGAGCGCGCGAAGCGACTCGAACCCTGTGTTGCCAGTACAGGGGAGACCAGTGCAGGCCAGCGCTATAACCAACTGAGCTACCGGGGCGGCTAATTTGGTGATGGCCAATGATTTGGTTCCTATCACCTGCTTACTTCTATCCTTTTGATACTCCCATTCCCCATGCCAAAAGGCAGCTTTTATCACCGAGCTGCATGCATATTTTTGTCATCAAATGCAACATTTGTGATCATTTTGATTGATTTCTTCTCTGGATTCTGTGTTAAGCTTAAGGTGTTCTAGCTTTTACTTCTAGCATTTTACGGGATGGTAAGCTCATAAAGTTATACACCCTTACATTTTCGTAGATGCTCAGTTCTCGCTTGTCTCTGAAAGCAGTACATGGGGTCCTGCTTTGTGAACACTTTATTTAATGCAAGCAACAGTATATGTTGCATGTGAGCCGTATGGTGCAGCCAGACACTATACATGGGTCAAGCATCTTAGAGTACCTCCTATCGAGGGTGCCTCCACTGCTTCTTGAGGTGGTGGGTACAGTCAGATTTTGTCAATAACCACTCATCTCCCTGGGAATGTATCTGAGCCTCCTGTTTCTAAGAGGGACGATTTCCCCTCTCGTAACCTCACTCCTGGGCGTGCTGTTCTGCTCGCAAGTGCATCAGTTTTATTCAGCTATATTCAACTATGACTGCGTATGGATATTACATAACATGATTTATGCTTCACCAATCATGTCAGTTCCATGTTCCAAGCCAATGTGCATTCGTGTCTATGTGTGCACCTAATACTTTGCTTGTGATGACCTTTATAGATACAAATAAACACCGCCATCAACAACTTGCAAACAAACACCGTCATCGGCCACTACAAGCTTCACTAGTATATTCCTTGAAACTCTTTTCTTTGCAAATAGGTATGAAGCAAAGGCTTATGTCATTAGGAAATGACCAGGGAGTTCAGCGCTGCTTTAAGAAATCCGGTGGATTCCATTGTTCTTTAAGTGTAAGAATTATACTTGCATTCATATATTTATAGCAATTCACCCCATATTTCTTAATTGCATCTGCAAATGGAGTTTGAATGGAATGTAGCTATTTAGAGCATTTGCCGACTTGATGGATGTCAGGAAGACTATTTACAAGAATTGAATATCGGCCCCTCTTAACGTCTGAACAAACTGTTTCATCTCCCTCCACGGTGGGGTGGTAACGATCGTAGGTGTCATCGAATGGCCTCGAAAAAAAACAATGACAAGTACCGAAGAGTGATCTTTTTTTGGCGAACAAATGACCAATTGTCAAATTTTCGAAACTATAAATTATTGTGCTCAAAATCCGAAGAGTTTTTTTTTGTGGGAGTGGGAGATGGGAGGGCGGTTGTAGTCTTTCTTCCTCACGTCATTTGGGTGCCTCGGACCGACCCTGCATAAATGGATCCTACCCGGAGATCCGGAAGTCCAGAGTCCTAAGCCCAGAGTCCTAAAAGTCCTAATCTAAGCCCGCATGCACAACAAGGAAGCATCCTCTTGGGGGCGCGGTCGCACACAGACAGGCTTAGATTCAGTCCGTTATCGAGTGTCATCCCGTTAATACTGAGACCCATGTCGGATCCGCGTGTGTGTGAGATGAGATTAACATCTACACACCTTGCAAAGAGCTCGCAAGGTCTACACAAGGCCGTTTGTGCATAACTGAAAGCTCACATAATAGAGCATGCTTTGACTCAGAGAAAAGTGAGATTCGAATGGGACATGAGGGTTGGTTGGTTGGTTGGTAATTGGTTTTACGACACATCGCCCGTTGAGTCATGCAACGCCTCCAATCTCTCACACCGATTGGTCGCGGGCGAAGGGTAGCGATAGGTGAAACTCGAACCCACAACCTTTCGACTGTGAGACGAGCAGCTTACCCCTAGGCTACTCGTCCCCGGGACACGAGGGTTAAAGAAACCTTGGATTAATACATAACCTTGGGTTGCGGGCTCCAATGTATGATCTTGGTGTGATTTTCAAAACAATATCAGTTATACGTTCTACAGAAGATTGCGATATCAACCATAAATATGATTTAATGTTTGCATGAAGGCAACAACATAAAACAACGATCAAAGATGGTCATCTCTGGTGGCCTTTGAAAATGCCCAAGATTATAAGCAAAGAACCGTTGGAATCACGGGTTTAAAAATTGAACAGGTAAATTATGCGCTTGCAGTTACCGTATTGCATAATTTTGGAGACATCGCCGAGACATCGCTGTCCGCGCAGTTATAAGGCAAGCACAGGCGTACCCTGGCGTCCCCCGCCCCCGCCCCTGTCTGTCCCCAGGCGAGGTGCGGTCTATCCGGCAAGCACAGGCGTCCCCTGGCGTCCCCCGCCCCCGCCCCTGTCTGTCCCCAGGCGAGGTGCGGTCTATCCGGCAAGCACAGGCGTCCCCTGGCGGCCCCCGCCCCCGCCCCTATCTGTCCCCAGGCGAGGTGCGGTCTATCCGGCAATCCCATGCACAAACATGCATTCATGATGTCACTAGCCGTCAGTCAACGACCTAAGTGGTCCCCCTACCCTCCATCTCGTTTCTCTGCTTTATTGAACATGCCATTTGGCCTCCAGTATTTTGTGCCGTGAAAATAAAACAAAAAAATATCCTGTATAATTCAGTTATCAATCTTGAAGCAGATTGTGTTACGGAGGTCAATGAAGAGTAGTTTGTTGAGAAATGGATGTTCGTCCCCGAATAGTGTAGGCAGCTAGGAGAGCAAGTGTTCTGAATGATCTCTCTCCCCGTCGAAATTCCATACGAAAGTACCGATAGCAGCACAGCTTATATTCTTCTTCCACCGTCACAGACCAGCATCCAGTTCGAATCTATCGCACTCTAGCACAAAACCCTCGTCAACACGTTACGAAATGGTGCATAATATAAATTTCAGCCGTAGACATGCAGCCAAGTCACAAGTCCTCAAACACACCGACATTTCCTTCAACCGACCCCACCAGCATCTGAACAGGGTTTGCGCAACAGCCGCTTGGTGTTTGAACTACTGTCTAGTATAGAGGGCAGCACCATGTGACCCAGAACTCGCGTCGCATAATCTCCGACAGCGTGCGTATCGCAATCATTCATCAGCGTTTCCGATGGACGCAAGATGTGTATGATGTGAATCGACTGGAATATGGGTGAAGCATGATGGCCATGAAGCCCGACGGGAAGCTGTATAAATTAATCGATGTAT
The DNA here is from genome assembly GCA_034440575.1 of Imbricaverruca yamaguchii. Lineage (NCBI taxonomy): Eukaryota > Metazoa > Arthropoda > Thecostraca > Neoverrucidae > Imbricaverruca > Imbricaverruca yamaguchii. The sequence goes on along the minus strand of JAOTOL010001411.1, from coordinate 635,680 downwards.
AAAGAAAGTATCGCGATTAGGCGGGACCATACGTGGGAGGCTGCCAAACGACAGAAAAGCTCCACCACGAAGCACGAAGAAGTCCAGGAAGGTCGATGCTTTTTAAAAAGGCGGTGCTTTCCTAGCAGGCACCTGCATTGAGCCCGAACACAGCATCAAACGAGAGTCGTCCTTCACTCTCGCACTTCACTACGCCACGTACTAAGCTCGCCACATTTCAACATCAACAGGCACACCACGGACATCATGGTAAATACAGAGTAGTGCTGACACACAAACCCTACTGGACGACACGCACATTCAACAACCGGCGCTGCTCATTCACACTAAACCGCAAGCTTAACACCAGCTGGGGCTACATTTGTGCCCCAGAGCTGGATAATCTACCACTCATCACTCAATGCTTGACATCACATGAATGCTCGCCAACATCACTACAATGATTGACGCCACATCACTCATCGACGCCACAGTCAAAGAAAACAATATCAGACGGAAGGCACGGCCAACACACCGAATCTTAGTATTTTCATTCAACTCACTGCAGCTGCTATAACGCGTACACATACACGGCAAACCATACGAGGCACGGCTCTACGCCTTCTACTACTACAGTGTCGTCTCTGTCCGCGTTATGGCCATGACGAACGTGCATGCGCATTGCCAGCACCACGATGCAGCCAGTACGCCGGTCATCACACGGCATCCGACTGCACATCGTCCGAAAGGAGACTTGCAGCTTGTGGCGGGCCGCATCCCTCACCGACTCCAGCTGCTCCAAGTGTGTACACGAGACGGAAATGTGCCGGCGTGCGGCAGCTCACAGCGTGCCACACACAACGGCACAGTACGAACGCAGCACCTCCTCCCCGCCACTGCCACCTACACCTCCACAGCCACACCCTCCCGCGCCGCATCTACCGCCGGGCGCGGATGCGCAACTGCTCTCTCCTCGCCACCTAGGCCCACATTCAGTCCATCCACCCACCCTATCACCCACCAGCAGCCGGCTCCCGGAGTCCGGCGCACCTCCCTCTTCAACACCCCACCGATCCTCGACTCCACCGCCCCACCGATCCTCGACTCCACCGCCCCACCGATCCTCGACTCCACCGCCCCACCGATCCTCGACTCCACCGCCCACCACCGCGGACCTTCTTCCATATCCACTCTACCGCGGACCTTCTTCCATATCCACTCTACCGCGGACCTTCTTCCATATCCACTCTACCGCGGACCTTCTTCCATATCCACTCTACCGCGGACCCAGCCTCTTCTCACGCCCACCTCACCGCGGATCCGTCTTCCTCCCACATCAACCTCACTTCAGAGCCGGCCTACGCCCACCACCACTCCACTCTGGCACGACCTCCCACATCCACCCCTTCCCATCACATCCCCACCACCTCTCAGACCCTGATCCGGTCTCCATCACATCCCCTGTCGGTAACCACACACCCATCCCTGTGGGCCTGGTTGTATCACTTCGTCACACCGCCTCCAACCGGCCAGGGCACTTCCCGTCGCCCTGACGGCTTCCAACCTCTCCCTCCCCCGGGCCCTCCGCCCCTGCTACACCCATCCGGCCGGATCAGACCAAGACCTAGTTCCAAGGTTATCAAAGCAACCACCCAGACCTCCCACAAGCCCACGACCACCGCCTCCTGCCAGACCGATATCCACGTCATCTCATGCGCACCCATTTAACCTCATCCCAGTAGAGAGGCGTAGAGATAGAAACGTACTAATTTGTTTAGATTCAGAATCTGTCCTTTAGTCAATTAGCAATACTCACGACTGTCCACGTCTAGTTATTCACAGAATCCAACAAATGGTGGCCCATAATGAAATACATTTCAACTTTTACTTCCTCTGGATACCTGGTCATGCTAACATCTCAAGTAATGAAGAAACAGATCAGCTAGGAATTAAGGCCTTACCTTTGAAACTTACCCCGGTATGGAATATTTGATAGACGATTGTAAAGCACTCCAACAGCGCTACATACGTCGGCATCACCAAACACATAAGCACAACACAACTCTACACAACAAAAATCCAGCCACACCAACAACATCAAACCAACGGATGGCACATGGAACGCATCAATTCAATCTCCTGGACGAAAGATAGTCATCCTGAATAGACTTTAAAATGGTTGCAATAAACTAACACAGTCTCAACCAAATGACTGCCAATATTCAACACCTCACTGTGACACCTGGAACACCGTATTAAACACATATCACACCCTGCTAGGCTGTAGTAGCGTTATCGGTCAAAGATAACCCTCAAGATTTTGCCCTCTACCAGACAGAGTAACAGGCCTGTTACAGATGGGAGTGACAGGCATCATCCTGTCACTCCCATCGCTTCTGAGTGACAAGCACACACAGCTTGCCCGGTTGCTAATTGAATATATTCACGCCAAAAATTAACAGGAGCACTGTAGACACCACACCACCAACACTCACTCAAACATTCAATGCATGTCCGCTATGCACTCGTAATAAGCACGTAAATGGCACTGCGCGAATGGCGCCGGATGTGCATGAGCCGATTTCCCTTCCAATTATAAATGTGCGGTTGCCTAGTGGTCCCGACAGACGCAGATGAGCCTGCCCGCTTTAGGAAACAAAGCGACTAACCAGAGGATCCACCGGACGTAGATAAGCCGATTTGCCTTGCAACTCACAACGTAAAATGGCGACTCAGAGGTACAACGGGCGCAGATTAGTCTAGTTTCCAAACACCGTACTAACCCCGCTGACAATCCTGCATGGCATGCTAATGGCACAGACTAACCCTTTACTAACAACTAACATAAGGCACAATTGCCCCATTGCCCGTACGGTAAAGGCCCCTCTGTGCTCTTTGACAAAGGTAGGCCGGCACCCGGGAAAGTGAATTTTGCGTTAATCTAAAAATCGCCCTCCCCTTGCACCCAAGCTACGCATTATCTTGCGGAGGATTAAGGTACAAATAAAGCCATTCATCCCGGGGACATCCGGGAAATGTACCCAACCCAGCTCCCGCCTTCAGCACCAAAAATATCACGCACACTATAACATAAAACTCACTTAACTTACATGTACATTTCCTGAGCTTTGCTTGCAAAATATACTCGCTTTAATGGCGACGCACATGACCTTTATGGTCCGACATGCTTCTAAAAATCGGGTTCCCACCTCTAATGTCCCTAACTTAACCTAGCCCTACAATACAACACATTCTCTCTCCAAAAACCACCTTTGCCCAGGCTTTTCCTCACCGGTCTTCTCTCGTCACAGGAGCGTAAAAAATAACGCATCCGACCGCGACGAGAGGAGAGCAGGAAGTCTCGATAATGAAGGTAGTCGTCAAGGGTGGTTTCGAGAACAGCAGTAAGGTTAAAGGTAGACACTAGGAGACTTTTATTACGCTTGTGGCCATCTTTGAAGAAGGTGATGCCGCGGACGTGGGCCATCCCCTTCGATCCAAGTCCTGCCTGGATATCTATCTTAGACATGGAAAGTGGAGCTGAGGCGCGACGATAGAAACCCCGGCGGTGTGCTTGGCGTCAGGAGTGATTGTGACAGATTTACCACAAAATGTGCTGGTGCGAAAGAGGGCTCGGCAGGGGCTCGTGTTTGGGCTTTGATGATTAGGGCTCCGTTGGCGGAGGCTTCGATGTCACGATTCACTGAGGAGCAGATTTCGAGTAGTTGCTTAGTTGACCAGAAAACATCGACACGTCGGAAGGAAACGGCTTCTTGGACATGCTTTACGACTATGCAACACCCAACACTACAATCGTGATAGGGTTCGGTGGATTTGATTGGGCTATGGTGATAGTGTGTTGCTGGTCCGTACATTGGTCAATAGCTTGAAGGGTGATGGTCTGGTCAGGATCGTGAGACGTGGCTGTGGTCTTGGGACGAACAGGGGCCGGCGAGGCACATTGGGCTTCCATGACTTCGTGCAAAGGAATAGTCAGGCGCCGGTCACCAACGGTTGTATCACGAGATGGAGCATCAAGGTCAAAGTCCTAGGTCGTGAGGCGTTTGTCAGGCGGGGTCAATGGTGGAAATTCGGCTCCGAAGCCGGGTGGTGAGCTGAGCTCGAGATGCTTTTGCGTTTTTCCCATCGCGGAGAAAGCCCCCTGCCTAAAGACGTCTATAGAAGCACGCGAACACACAGAAACACAGAGAACACGAATAGGACGACGAAAAGCACGTGGAGTCCCACTAGAAACGGAATGTGGGAAAGAGCGAAGGTTGTCACCCGACAAAAATAAAATATAGAAGAAAAGCACCGCGAAATCAGCAGTAAATCAGGCATCGGGTGTTCTATCGCTACATTTACTACATACCTACCATTACTTTCGATAAGATCCCTGCAAGTGCTGCATACGCAGCTAGGCAAATTTGGGGAGTGTGCCACGCCAAATAGCATGCCGCGAGCGTCCGACATGTCGATCGCAACCACATGCTAATCGGTGAAAGCTGCATCCGCGGACCGGGAAACTTATGCAGAAGTGCGAAGTCATCCTAGTGCTGTGCCAATCAGCGATGCGGCCCGGCGTACTCACGGCACTCACGCTGCGCAACACGGTCGTAGAACAACTTTCGTTTAATTCCTATTCATTTTATCGGCAAAGAGTGAATGCATGCTTCTTGTTTAACATAAGTTAGCATACCATAGCTTTACCTACGGCACATTGATTATCATAGTCACATGCTCCTACCCTAGCTGTGCTATGCTCCGGTTACTCTTCACATTTGGAGAAGATGTAAATGCATGGTTATAAAGTCCATAAATGCATTTCAATTAAATTTATTTCTTCTTTTTCAAATTTGTTCCAATGTGTTCGAATTGTTTTTTTTTCTAATGTGAAGAGTACCCGCAGAAGAGCATAGATGGTAGGAACATATGAACATGATAAGGAATGTGCTGTAGGTAAAGCACATACACTCAAATGCATATGGTATTCTTACTTATGTCAAACAAGAAGCATACATTCGCTATTGGCCGATAAATGAATAGGAATTAAACGAAAGCTGTTCTGGGAGCTTGTTGCGCAGCGTGAGTGCTGTGAACATCACGAGCCTCATTACTGATTGCTGCAGCAAAAGGATGACTTCGCACTTGTTAATTGGCCTAGCTGCGTGTGCAGCTCGTGCTGAGATTCCGTCGAAAGTATTTTGAAGAATGTACTAGTAGAGATAAAATTAATATATCTCCGTGTTTATGGTGTGAATGGTGTGGGTTTTGTATGCACACGAGAACGAGAAAGTGGTTGCTTATTAACCTCATGGAAATGCTGTTAGCCTTATGATTGGAATAAATTAGGCGAACACTAAATATATCCTACTTTCTATATATATATATATAGTACATACATACATGCCTATTGACTTAACTGCTTATACATAATTCAGCATTGTGGAATGCGACTTATCCGACTGTTTACAAACAGCTAACTATCGGACAAATCATAGACAAAGGCAAGTCGCAAGGTGGCTTCTCGTTCAAAATTGCAATACAAAAATCGTAGTGCAAAAATAATCCTCACAATGCCAGTATTGGGTTGCTCCCTAAGTTTCAGAATTTTAAAAATAATAATCATGATATGCGGAACAACGTGGCCTCTCATACGTCAGTACATGGCGCCTTTTCTGATGTCAAGGTGTTGACAATGCGCCGTGTTATGCAACACAATTTGTTGGATACATTTGCAACCCAATGTCAAAGCCGTCAGACCTTGCTCGGTATGCACATACGAAGAACATGAAATTGGTGATTACTAAAACTTTGCACACATATTGAGCACTCACATTCCGGCTTCTTCTCCAGGCAGACATTTTGTAATAATATCACCCCAAAGTCCTCAACAGTATTTACCTCCTGCCGCGTTCCGTTTTGCATGCATTACGTGTGCTACTAAAGATGGATGCACATAACAAGAGGTGTTGCTCGAATTCGTGGCGATATTTTACGAGCACAACGAATTAGGAGAAGCATGTACGGTACAACTGTTCACGGCCTTCAACGTATCCCGAAGAACCTGTATGACATACGAAAAGCGGAAGGTATATTCACTCTACCCTGTCATACTTTGATTCAATGGATGCATGTGGTTAGCGATGAGTCAGATTCCGATTTTTAGGTATTTAATTGTCCTCATCTCCGGGGTCACGAGTTACAAGTCATCGAAATTGTGAGGTAAACGTGCATCTAAATGAATAGTTATCATAATGGCAGTGTTTAGCGCACCAAACGTATCCACAACTTGACAGAGGAGGGTCTGTCCAATGCAATGCAAATAGTTGTGATTTGCAGAGGTCAACGATTACGTAAAATCGTGACCCCGCGAGCTCCTGACATACCGTATTTTGATTTGTTCTTCTTTCTTCACCAACAATTGCCCGATGATGAGCATAACTGATAGTATCTTTTTTAAAACTCAAGGTCATTGAGGTGAAATGCCAAGGCCTAACCTGACTTTCAGATGGACTTGCTGTGTGTGACTATAAACATGGCCGATGTGGACGTTGTTTCAAAGCTGTTCACTCATAGGTCACGATGGCGATGTTGTTAGGCACATCAGAGGCCAGATGGGTTATGTCTGGGTCCGTGACCCGACCTCGCAACAGTTGAGTTGTGATTATCGTAAGATGCGACCGATATGAGTCTCACTTTAAAGCATTTGGTCACTGTACAAGATAATCACAAATAAATTATGTGTGTGTCAAAATGTCACAGAGGTCACACATGGGTTAGAGGCCTGGCTTAAAAATAAAGGTTACATGTGCATTACATAGAAGGCATTTGGTATTGGTGTCGTTAAATGCACTTTGTTTGGAGAGTAGGAGAGTGCCCAAACAGTGTCATGTGACCTTACCTTGAAATGAGTTATTGCATCACTCGAAATGCTTCGGGGACCTTCAAGAAAATTATTTAGGTGGAATCTCACCATCCATTAGGAAATTGCTTGATATCGCACAAGGCATTTCAACTACAACCACATCTTGCTAAAAGCGAATCATGAACATGGCCGGCACATATGCACACACCATGTGTAAGATCCTGCGAAGTTCTGTACAGCACTATGCGAGGCAGAGACATGCGTGACGGTGGATGCACCGTACAGTGTTCGATGGGCGCGAACGATCGATTTGGTTCAAAGCGCCCTAAAGCCCAAATAACAAACTAACTAGTGTTATTTAAGTAACAGTGTAACACAGTGTTCGACATCTGCAGATATGTCATATGCCGCTGGTTTCCTTCCACCAGCGGCACAAATCAGTGAAGTTTCTTTATGCTCTTCACGAAACTTGACGGCTCGGGCTTCACACAAATAGCATATTGCGAATTGGTTTATGCCTTTCAGAATTGCTTAACACAATGAGAATGTTCTCAGCTATCATTTCATGCCTCACTTGTCCAGGTTTTCAGAATGCAGCTTACCTTTATCAATCGTCAAACTGCGACAACATTTGTGCACGTGTGCGTCGTTTTTTTTTCCACACGTAATGCTGTCCATGTTCATTGACTTATTACTATATCAAATATCGTGAAAATTTTCATAAAAACTGTGACTTCGTCTGCTTCAATCATTTGCTGATGCAATGGAGCCAGAAATACCGCATAAAAAATAGTCGAGTGGTGCATTTATTGGCAAGTTTTTCCCCTGAGATATCACGCTGTGAACTGTAGCCATGCTATGTGGTAGGAAGTCAGCGACTGCACAAAAGCTTTTGCATGAATTGCTGGCACGTAGCTTGTGAATCTGGTGAAGCTTGAATTAGGAGTTGCTTCTTCGAAAACTTTTATATCCTGGATGACAAATGAGAAGAAAAAAATCTGACAGAAAATCGCATACCACGCGGTCTCATTGTCAGAGAGCATCACTCGGCTGAACAGAGTGCTGCGATTGCGCCCGAGCAATAAAGCAATGTCGAGTCGGCTGCGGCGCTGCATCACTAAGCGTGGTAACACGCTCGTGGCCCGGAAGCACGACGTCAGTCAACGTCCAGCGACCAGCCGATCACACACAGATGTCGAGTGCTCCGCTATCGGCCAGCACGCAATGGACTCGCAGCGCGGCTGCGATTCGCAAGGGCGGAAAGTCCGCCGTCTTGTCCGACCGGTCGGGCGGGCAGCACGAGGCGACGGGGACGCCCTGGGCGGCCGCCGCTGAACTTGGACCACTTGGCCGCTCGGGTGACGAAGCTTTTCCGCCCGCAGCTTCGACCTCAATAGATCTCACCCGATATATCGGGGCCGCGTATTGGCCAAGCCGGCCCGGAGCAGGCCATGGACCAAAGAGGTGCACCATGACCGCTGCGAAGACCGAGTGAGCGCAGGGGCGCAGCCAGATGTTATTTTCAGGGGTTGGCAATTCACGACAAAGGCCTGTCGACCTAATGCAGTATGCTGTCAGTTGTGGATGTCGCATATAACATGTGATTCCCGTGCTGTGTCGTGCATCTATCCTACTCACTGCTCTTGCAACCTCCTTCTGCTGCCTTCGCGATACACGTCACCGTTCAACAATGGCGTACCCATGGGCCTGCCCACAGGGGATGGAAGGGAGGCATCCCCCTGAACCGTCAAATTGGTGAAGAGTATGTCGTCAATAATTGTCTGGCGCATTGTTCAATATCTATGCATGACAGGCATATGTTGTGGCTGGATACGATATAAAAGTTCTTTCATGTGCAGTTCTTCTTCGTTCTGTCGGATATGCTAGCAAATGGTAGCCCTGCTACAATAAAATATGATTTGAATAGAAGCAGTTATCCCGGGCCACATCGCCAGGTTCCGATCTATTTGAAAGCGTGGCCATCAACACACCCTTGGGTCGATCTGGGGAGCAGGCCATGCAACGACCATGCTGTCAAGCATGACATCTCATTTCGGTCTCTGATTGGCCAAAAGACCGCGCTGGCGGTATTGGCGGTCACGCTGTCAACTTTGTCCGAACACGTTTCCATTTGACATGCGAAAACAGCCGTTTGCACCATATTGACTAGGGGCATCATCCCACCAGCCGCCATAGGTTGATCAGTCTCCAGTGTCGTCGTAATATACCTGCTTCCAGAGCACCATTTTTCTGCTCTACTCGAGGCCTGATTGGTCAGTTTTTTTTAGGCAGGTGTGGCACAATACATGCCCTCACGCACCGGCCTGCTGGCTGGTGGCACCCAAATGTTGCTTGCTTCCGCCCGACCGGGAAGGTCACCTGTAAGTGGCACAGACAGTATCCTAAAATTACTTCACCATTAACTGTGTGGATGAAGAAAGAAGTTGCTTAGGAATAGTGTAAGATTGGAAGAAAATAAAGGGTCGCCACTTAAGGATTAAATAAGTGGAATGCCTTTCACTTCAGTCAGATGCATTTTACGTTATTTAGCAGTCGTGTGTATGATGACTGCCCACACATCATGTGACAAAATTGTAAAAACCCAAGACAGGGATGAAATAGCGCAATTCCATTAACTGTGAATTTCCAGGCCACATGGTCAATTATTTTACCCTGGGCACAGATGATGTCATGGGGCGTTTTCGAAGGTTAAGGATATTGCTACATGCTGCCGATTGCTGCAGCTCTTAATGTAGCGCCGCACCAAAGTGCATGGGGGGTTGCCAGCTTTGTCAATGGATAGATATGCCGACGAATGCCAATGGTGTCACAACGGAACTGGAATAGCCTAATGGACATACCCGATGTTTTACTAGTGCCTGTCGATGTGTTGTCGTTGCTAGGACTTAGCCTATGAATGCTTTGTGGCATTGGCACTTAACTGACCAAATTGCAATCTCGTCAGACACCAGCTTTGCTTTACATTCACAACTCGAATATAATCGGTGAAAATTGTCGTTTCAGTCCATGTCTTGGGTATCTGAGATACATTTTGACGTTTGATGATTACACTCAGCTTGATATGCATTAAGCATTGCCTATGGCATGGTACAGGTTTTGCAGTTGTAATGTTGGTACTTAAATGTCCAAATTGTACTTTTAAATATTTAGTAGTGCAATTTAGATTCAAATGTTTTTCGTTGTGGTGATCTGTACAAGGATCCTCCAAAAGAGAGTACCGGATTCATTCATAGCTGGATGAACACACGCCCTCTTGAAATTACGCGCACTGGACGGGGGCTGATTCCGCCCACTATGATCTCGGCTCCTATTAGAGCTGGAGCACGAAAATTCACAGGATCGAAGGGTATGGTAGTGAACGCTATTGTGTACAAATTTTACGATCTTAAGTCAATATCTTCAAGGTTAAATAAGGTCAAAATGTCAAATTTTTCTGGTTTTGCGTGGCTTGGCTTGTCATTGTTACGGATCGCTGTGACTGCGTTCAAATGCTCCAAAATGGGCATTGATGATGTTTTTGACGTTACTAATGATGCAATGCAGATGCTAGACCAGGAATTTGACCTCAGGTCACCTACATAGCAGCACTTTATCAGGTCAATACCTGCTCCAGTTACCGGAACCCGGTCGCCCGCCCGACTGCTCCGTTGGGCGGCTCGGCGCAATCGGCTTCGCAAAGAACGGAGTGAAGTACATGAATAAAGTATGGAAATGCTTAGGTACACAATGACGCACGGCAGTTTTCAGGATTAGGATGTGTTTCAGAATGACAAACAGTAGATTTTCGGATGTGATGGGAGTAACATGCAAAGTGACATCAATCCATTGACAGTCATTTGCTTTTAAGATAACATTCCAGTTGACCAAGTTTGGTTCCATTAACCTGTCATGAACTTGACCTGACTTGACCTCGGTAACCTAACATGACTTTGAAACTACATAGCAAAACAATATACATCAAACAAGCCCCTAGTGTTGCCAAGAACACTTACCTTTTGCCAATATACGGGAAGCGCATGAGCGTCGATTTTTGTGGTCTGGCGCTGCGATAAAAAAACCCTTATTGAGCTCTAACTCGAAACATTTTCGGAAGATTTTCGTTTGTCTTGCTATAAGCAACGCGCTGGTCATTTTTCAGCAGGTATGCAAACAATGGCGTATATCGGTCAGTAAAATCTGAAGCTATGTACGAAAAAACCGTACGGATTGGCGGATTTCGCCCCCGCCCCCTCCAGTTCGCCTGTTAATCGGATTACCTCGTGGAAATACCTGGTCAATTACTTACCATGCCAATGCACATTGTTTCATCTCCTGGGGAACATACTTAAAAACTGTCATGGAGCGGCAGCACGAAACGGCTGGAGGCAACTGCTTCCAAAAGGCAGCGGTCGTGATTCTAAAACTACCATGCGCGCATGCTAGTCCACTTCTCGGGAGCTCAAGGGCGCTGTCAAATCGGGTGACGAGCCGCGAAATCGTGGCGCGGGCTCGAAGCATTTCACGTCGAGTCTGAAGGCCCGAGCCGCTATGGAGCAACTCAAATACTTTGGTGGCATCCTGCGTCCGCACCAGGCTATCGGTTCTGCGCCAGCCCAGGGATTCCAAAGCGGGACCGATGCGTTTCCAGCGACGTGTTTCCGCGACAATCCTGGCTGCGAAGGGATAAGTTGTTGTGCTCGGCAGCTGACCCCTGCATGCCACTCCCAGACCGAAACGCAGTGAAGTGATATGCAGAAGGACGTCAGTTTAAGTCAGCAATTTCGGTGTCCTTGGTGACTTGGTGACGGAGTCGGTAGAGGGAGATGAGCAGGCAGTTGCACCTCCGGGCGGCCTTTGTAAGGCAGGCGTGTCACTGCATACCCATGGTGCGAGGTGTGCCCCCCAGGCTTGATCTGCCGCGATGCGGGACGATCGTGCATGCTGTATGCAGCCAATTGTGTACATTCACCAAGGCCGTGTCGTGATATTACCTCGCCTTCTCGTCAACTGCGTCTTGTGTTGGAATATACGGGTGAAAAATAGCACAAGGGCAAAGGTTAGCTCAGAGGTGGAGCTCTGGCTTCTCAACCGAAAGGTTGTGTGTCGTCCTGTCGCTTCTTGCCTCCGCTACAAACCCGAGTGAGCAGTTGGGCGTGTAACCTAAAAGTATCATGTTAAGTATCATGTCCGTATTGCATTTTACGTTGGGCAATGTAAAGATCGAACGAGCAAGTAGGTCGCTTTGACGTCGAGAATACAGACTACCTTTCTTTCATTTCGCGTTTATGCATACAGATGACAATGCTGAACACGGATGACTCGGAAGGAGGAGATATAGCTCCTTCTGTCGATGAGAATATATACCCTCGTGGACTGGGGAAGCCCTGCGGAGTGTACCAAAGTGTTTGCGGGTAAAGCCAAAAGGCCGACCGAAACGTGCTGTATTCGTTTAGCTGAATTTATTTTATGTCAAGAGAAGGTCTGAAAGACCTGAGAAATAGCAAACTACTAATCCTATATGTGCAGGTGTCGATAATGTCATATTATGGGTGTTGAGGGACGGATGCGTGAATTTTGATCGGTTTGGGAGCACTTGTCCTGGAGCGGCGCCATTTCACCGGCAGGGATGCCTTTTTACCTTGAGGGGCGTCATCATCTGGAAAACTGGTTGAGCAGGGATTATGTGCTCTATAACGTCCTGGTAGGGTGTTTTTTTTCAGTCGAAAGGGCACCACATATCTATCGGTGGCACATGCCACCTGTTGCTCTCCGATCCGCTCCTGCAGGTGTTGCAGATGCAACATCAACTTTTCCTTGCACAACACCAACTTTCCCTAACTTTACATTGCCTAACTTAAATCGTTCGGTGCTTGTTGTATGTAAGGCAAAATTATGCACAGTGTGTAGTTTATGAATTGACGCTCCTTGCAATGATTCCGAAGTTATAAATTCCCAACTTGTAGATAATTGTAAGAAGCATCAATTAAAATGCTACATATTGCTCAACTCAATATGCAACCCTGACCTAAGAATTTAAAACATGAAGTTTGATGGTGTTTTTCAACTTATGTATCGGGAAGCATTCGTCTGACCTTGACATGCCGTTTTCTATGCAAAACCATGCTAATTTTAGTTTGGATGCTGCTCCTCATTGTTCAGCCTTCCGCTTCGGCTGTCATGAAATCAAACGTCGACGTAACTGACAGCATGAATCGCACTCGGCCATGCAAAACAGAAATGCTTGGGTTGATTTACGACAGCTCGTGGTCAGCTTATTGGTCTGCAGTTTCTAGCTACCGGCCGTATCAAGAATTCGGGCAAGAAGTGACTACGGTTGGCGCAGCTGACTGCATTTACAGACTGTGATGTTCGCCTGGTCTCGTGGTCGACAGCGCACGCCAACTACTGACTCTTGATCGGTGCTGTATGTCCGGTGACCCGGCTGGTCAGCCCCTCCCCCTCCCCCCCCCCACCCCCCCCGGAGCGGCCCGGACACCCGAGCACACTGTCAGCTCTGTCAGCTCCGCTTCATCCTGCTTTGGATTGTCAGAGGCGATGCTGGACCGGCTGCGCTTCAATAACTGGTGCATTGATGGGAAAGTCGCCTGTCGTGTATGTGGACATGTCGTTCCGAGGCCGGTTTTGATACTACTGGCAACGAATGTTGCGATCAACACCAGATAATACTCATTTTGCACAGCCATTGTATTGCTATTGCACGTGTCGACACACAACGAACACTCATATGCTAAACAAGGGTATGTGAGATAGCAAACGTCCTCAACGAAGGTCGCCAGTGATATCATGAAGTATCAAAGTCAACAAAAAATTCAATCAGATCATGGGAACTGTGATACAACTGAGATATATCATTGTAATGGATATTCATAGATGTGTTCGGCCAAATATACCCGATTGCTGTGCATCTCTGTCCCTTATTTATACTATGCATCTTTGTCCCTTATGCTATGCATCTTTGCACCATATAGAAAGCAATTTTAAGGCAACCATTAACAGCCACTGCTAGAATGACACTTGTCTGGATGAAGTGCTGTAAGGGGATGGACACGTGACATAATGCGTAACCAGCACGGCTATCGCCACTTTGGCATTTAGTTGCAGATGCTTGCCGAAAATGTGTATGACGTGAGGAAATATGATGTGAACTGTCAGTCTCTCGTTCGGGATCATCAAGTGGTCACCATATACCCTCGATGTATCAGCCAGCCATGATCCATCAGCTTATCAGTCACTGGTATTAGTGGCAGGGGTAAGTATAAACTATTTTCTTTTTTTTACTTTTCCCTGCTGAGTTTACTTCTACATGTGCTAATTACCTGGACAGCATTTCAAAACGTCCATTGTTCCTCCAGCTCCCTTATACCATTAGCTCTCAAGTGGGACAGGGATTCCATCAGATAGGTCGAACGTGGTCCTTTAGCCCCCCCCCCGCTGGCCCTTCAACCTCCTGAACCAGTTTAGTTATCATTCAAGTATCGAAATCGACCGTTGGCAGATTATTCCGTTACGCATTTTTTTCATCAAACACTTTACTGGTTTTCCCCTCCGCATTTTATCGAAGGTATGTCGGTGAACTCTGCTCCTCTTATGTGCCAATATTGAGCTGCAAACTATCTCGATGCCACACAACCCGAGAAGACTATCTCTAGCTGCTGCCTGCAAGCTTAAATATGTTCGGAGCGTAACCCCAGCACCAAACAATCATGCTAAGGACATTGGAAGCTTAGGAACACCATAATTCGAGATGCTCCCATTCTCTTGAGCAAATCTTAGCTCCGCCATTAATTGGACCATAAACGCTGACGTCATTTTTAGACTTGAATTATAGTTGTTTGAAAATACTACAAGGAGCCAATCATTTACTGTAGTTGAAGCTGCCCGGCGATATTGACCAGAGTGGTAACCTGTTCATAAGGTTTGTCATTTGAAGACCACTGAATTCGCAAACAGCTGTTGTCATCGCGTGCACTTCGAATGTCAGGGTCGTGTGGTCTGACTTCCAGATCTCCGACTAGACATCCCAGGCGCGAATCTAGGCAAACATTTCCAGGGATTGTGCATGAGCAAGCTGTTTCTGGGCCAAGCACTGATGGTTTTAGATAAGTTAGCATGCTCTGTTTGTTTGTTTATAGGTTGGCTTCGCCGCGGATATAATTGAAATATTTTCAGATCAACGCACTCTAGATAGCCTGACTTGGCGATTGGCATATCACGACAATTATTGCCCGCTAGTGGCCGTTGTGAAATGGGCTGGTATTAGTCACTCAGATGACTGTGGGGCCCAAGATGACCTCGAACGTTAGCTTAGTTGTATACATCGCTTTCACCGACCCACTGTCAAAATAAATAATTGTCTCACTACTGCCCAACATTCACTTACTTGGCTTCACGATCGCCGAGCATAACAAGAACAAACGTCCAGCGACGTAGCTCGCCATTACGAACTTTCCTACCGGACCAGCTTCCGCCGCCCGCCGCGACGGGGCGCTGCAAGCCGTGTGTCTCCGCCTAGCAGGGCTCACAATGGAACGCCGCACCCATTGAAGAGCCTTCACGCATAACTGCGGCTGCTGAACTCAGTGTGTGAACTTACTTAATCTGGCATGAGCCCATGGCGTGCTGGGTAAGTCTGTTCGCGGACTCTCGGCATGGCTCGCATTCATGCATCGTATTCGTGAAAGCACTGCCATGACAGTTTAGCCGCTGTCCACGGACAGGAGGCAGCTGCCTAGGCGGCGGCGCCGGTCCGGCGGCGGTGGGCTCATCACGCGCTGACCAGCTCCTCGTCGTCGACGAGGTCCGCGTCGTCGTGGTCGGCCAACGCGTCCAGCACGCTGCCCGTGTAGTCCGAGGCGGCGTCTACCACGTTGAAGAGCGACAGCGGACAGCTGGGGTAGGCGAAGTCGCAGTCGCCCTGCTGCCGACCGCGCAGCTCGGCCTTGAGCAGCTTGTCCACCTCCGGCGACGAGTCGGTCTGGTCCAGCCGGTGCGATGGTCTGTGAGCACGTAGAGAGGCGTCAGTCGGGGCCGACCACACAGCGTCAAGTGCCGGCTGTTCTCGCCGGGGTCCGGCCTACGGCGGTGTTGCCGGGGTCCGGCCTACGGCGGTGTTGCCGGGGTCCGGCCTACGGCGGTATTGCTGGGGTCCGGCCTACGGCAGTATTGTCGGGGTCCGGCCTACGGCGGTATTGCCGGGGTCCGGCCTACGGCAGTATTGCCGGGGTCCGGCCTACGACGGTGTTGCCGGGGTCTGGCCTACGGTGGCATTGCTCGCTTTGAGTAAGGCGGACAGACGAGGGCCCTGTCCGTGCGTACACGGCATGATTTCATGTTTCACGCCGATAGGTGGTGTGGTGGCGACCGGCAATCAAGCGCTCCACCGAAACTGTGCATGATGTCTGTGTTTGACTTCGTCTGGTAGTTGGCTACAAAAAGGGAGCGTTCCATTCGACACTATCAAGAGCGCCCTGCTCGAATGTGCTTTAGTGTATCCACTCTACTGCAACACCAACATTCGACATTATTGACATCGCCCGGCTCGAATGTGATCTAATATATCGGCTCCACCACAACGCCAACATTCGATATTGCTGAGAACGACCTGCTCGAATGTGCATCGGCTCGACCACAACTGGAAGAGAGCGGTGGGCAGCCTGATGAATCGTGTTCTCTGTGGTGGAGCTGCCAAGTCACGCTACCTTGTGGCATTAGCGGACACATGGGTGCACACCTGAGCACATGTGACCTAACACCATTCATGGAGATGTGACGCCTTCCGACGGAAAAGGCGCCCTTCCGATACTCTCGAGCACACCACTCTGCCTCGAACAATTATACTTAAAATCAGTGGCGACCTTCCGGAGAAATGACATGCCCCTCCAGAGAAGTTTCCATTTCCCGTCTGAATTCCGGGATCCGCGCCTGCCTTGTGATCGACGCACCAGCTCACCGGTCTCGCCAATGAGCCCGCTCGTGCCGGCGGTAGCAGCGGAATCGAACGACCCTCGACACTGTCCCGACCCGACAGCGGCCCGGCCGGGGCCGGCTGCGCCCGCGATACGGCAGCCCTGGCGGCGCGCGTCGGTATGGTGGCCGCCGGCGGCGCGAGTGAGAGTTGGCCGGGCGCACAGCTGCGGGCCCGAGCGGTTGTTGTGCGAACTGCAGACGGACACTGCCGCCACTCACGAGAGGATCATGTTGAGGATCTCTCCGATCATGCCGTCCCTGCGCAGAGGCGCCTCTGCCACCTCGCAGACTGCCCTCTGTAGACAGGCGTCGCCGTCCACTCCGAACCTGCCGGCGGGTAAAGGTGAAGTCAGGGTGGCCTGCTAACGGCTCTGACTTGTGTTGTCTGTGTTAACCCTATTACTGTACGGGGAGAGGGCTCAATCGGCCCCCTCCCTACGGCTTTTTCGCCTGCCATTAATAAAGCATGATTAGCAGGGTATTGCGATTTGGTGACAGTCCGCAACATTTTTTTTCCACGTATGAGATCGAGATCCATTAGTATTATTTTAATGAAGGGAGGATATAGGACAGATTCCTGAAGGAAATCCATGTTGAAGGGCGGCCACTAGGCTGCAGACAGAGCCGCATGTTATAGGCGACAGTGTTGCCGCTGCAACTGCAGCGAACTCACCGGGACATGGTCGTCTTGATGGTGTTGTATATTACATGCTTGTGCATGGTCAATCTGGACGACTTGATCGAACGTCCACTGGCGTCCACCAAAGCCGCTGGAGGCTTGTACGAGATGTCCGTCTTGACCAGCACGCGTAGAGCTGTCGCAGAGAAAGTCGACTTGTTAGCGCGATCGTCTCGCTTGGCGTGATTTATGCAGTTGTATCGGCGGAAAAAGCTTCGGCCGGGAGAACTCGGCGGAGAACCAGTCGGCATATCGACGCTGTCGTACGGTACCGGTTTCCAGCTCTCAACTGGGTCATCGCGTGCCGCCTGAACAGCTGAGTCACCCTCCTGCCGGCGGTGGTCCGGAACCTTGCGGTGCTCTCAACCATCACACCGCGTGACCTGACCTGATGAGGTCGAGCGCATTGCAGGAAGTTCCAAACGACCAACCGGAGTACTTTATGGACCGAGAAATGGGAGCTTGTATGGTCATAGCTTTTGCTCTGTACGACTTGAACTTCGTACAAATTGAACCCTGTACGGATTGTTATATCATTAGAGCAATTCGTACAAAGTTAAAATCGTCCAGAGCTAATACGCTCTTGATATAGATACAGACACACATACAGACTTGCATTGTGGTATTCTACATTGAACTCCTGGCCATTGTGACCTTGCATTAACATAATATAACAGCAGTGCTGTGCAGCAAAGGTCAACATCACAGAACAGCTACACAGCTGCTCATACCAGCCATAATATAGTACAGCAGGGCGACCAGTACATCAGTCCTGCCCGGGCAGCGTGCCAGACAGGTGTCACTGCAGATGGCGACCGAAGATCGACACAGGTAGCCATAGCAACTCTGGTGGTAGCCAGTTGTACAGCGGTTGGCCCTGAAGTCAAATAGCCTCTTCCCCATCTCGGTGCGGGAACGGGGGGCATGCGGGTTATGGTCCTGGCGAGTGGTTCGGTCGCGATTCTCCGCTATGACGGTGAGATCACGAGCCACTGACTTCGGCTCGCCGTAGTAGCCGAGGAGCGAAAGCCTTTGAAGCTGCAGCAGATTGGCTTTTCATCCAAATGGTTAGTTGCGGGAAAATAATCATGCCACTGGCTGTAGCCAGACATGCGCTAAGCCATTCTCTACGAGTGAACATAACGTGTCGTAGCAGATTCGGACCTTGTGTTCCTATGGTGAATACGTTTGGAGCGCAAGGGAGCACAACAGTATACTTTGTATTATACTCCGTGGTTCCGAATTTAACAAACCAATTCCATAAGATGGATTAATAGTTGATTTCACTTCGATTACAGTCATAATATAACCATGCACAAATAAGAACAAAAAAGGAAGCGGGAAAAGAACAGAATAAAGATAAAACATAGCAAGTCGTTGATCAGCATCACGATGAACCCCCCTCATCCCCGTGTCCGGGAAGCGGCATTGTTCAGCGGTGGCATGTGCCAGGATGACGCTGCTCGGAAGGAGGCAGCTCTGCCTGGCATGCTGAGGCGGGAAGGCGGTGATTTCAGCAGCCAAGCCACCGTCGTACAGGTGGAGCGCCAGGAGGCGTCCAGCCGCCTCCTGACCAGAAAACTGATCGCCTGCAGATCGTTCAGGACTCCAAACATGGCGATGATATCGCGCTGGGTGACGAGATTGCAAGCGTTACGCTAGCCCAGCGTTGCTACTGTCAGCGAGATGTGATCACGACGGCGAGTCACAGAGGCGATCCTAACCACGAAGTTAATCGTCTTCTGCACTTTTCTGAGGTGCCATTCGACAGCCCCGCCCCAGACGGAAGTAAACTATAGGATATGTGGGAAGGCGTGGGACTGAATCAGGAATTTGCGTTCTTCGGATGTGAGATGATGAAGGATTTTGCAGAGACAGATCAAGTTGGAGGTGCAATTTGGACACAATGTGATTTGTGCTTCCAGCAGGAAAGGGTGCGGTCGATGATGACTTCCAGCATCCTCAGGAATTGCGAGTGGATTGGAACGTGGCTGACAATGCTGATTTGGTAGAATGTGGCTTCCCTGAGAGATTGACAGTGTCTGTAAGGAGTAGGGTGGTTTTAGTAAGGTTCATCGTCAAGGAGTTGGAGGTGTAATAAGACTGAATAGTAAAGATGGTCTTCTCCTGTCAGAATTTCAGAATGGATAAGTCGTCAGGAATGTGCAGAGGCTAGCCGCTGGGTGTCATCGGTATATGATACTAGACGTTCGTAAACTTCGGACAATGAAAGCTACGCTGACAAATAATTCATGAAGATGATGAAGAGCAAGAGACCGACCAGGGATCCCCTAGAGACACCATGTGATGGCGGAAGGGATACAGAGCCGTCTCACCACCTTCCGACGGTCAGTGAGATAGCGGTGGAACCACTTCGCGTCGACACCGTGCCATTGCAGTTTTCGCAGGAGGACACCATGGTCGACGTTGTCGAATGCTTTCCTCAAGTCGATGGAGATGATTGAAGTGATGCGACCAGTGTTGACACCACTTGTGATCCACTCGACAGCGTCGACCAGGGCGTCCTCCGTCTAATGACACGGCCTGTAGTCATACTGGGAGGAGACAAGCGTGGGATTAGTGACCAGATAAAATGACAGCTGGGTACAGACTACTTTTTCACATAACTTGGAAGCGACTACCAAGATAGTGATTGGGCGAAAGCTACTAGCGACATCGCGAGGCCCGTAGTTGTCAAGTGGAACAACAGAGGGAGTTTTCCGCGAGGCAGGAAACGCACAATAGACGACAGAAGCATTAATGAGGTGAAGGACGTGAGGTCCGAGAACTGGAAACATTTTCGGAGAGCATGCAGTACGCCATCGACGCGAACCGCTCTCCACGAAGACAGATCTCGGATGGCTCAAGATAGTCAGGCAGGGTCACGGGGTGTAGCCGGGGGCCGGTGGTGGTCACACAAAGTGGTCGCGGTGGGATAGGGCAAACGCCGCAGGTACAAGCCGTTAGGCCAGCGGAAATTATTGAGGATACGAAGGTAAAGTGACGAAAAACTTCGTCTGCAACCGTCGCCGCTAGGCTCCTCGCGGGTTCCTTCCCTCCGGTCCGAGCGCAAGTCCCGGATACAGCGTCAGAAACTGGCACGGCCCGTCAGCACTTGAGCACATTCAGAGTCACGCCTGGCTGTTACGAACACAGATTTCTCTCGGTTACGGAGCCTCCGATAAATTACCAAGTCATATTCGGTGCGATAGCTATATGAAGACCCGTAAGCCCAGTCACCCTTACGCATGAACAGCACCAGGACGGCCAGTCACCCACCCAGGGGTGCCATGCCCGGAGAGGGTGGACGGTCTCGAGCGGACAGTGCACGCTCACCTATACCCGCCACAAGTGCATACACCCCTTCAGTATCTCGTCCACCCTAATACCCGGTACATACGAGTCCAGTTCGCTTACAAGAAATGAAGGCACAATGTGCCCCAGTTAATCTTTCGCCGCGGGCGAGCGTTGAAGGTCGCGCTCCATGCACCGGTGTCATGACTGCGTAACCGGCACTAGTAACGAAGTTTCTTTGTCCTCAAGAACTAGCAAGTGCCAGCACTTTTTTAGGATGAATGTGCATCACAACGAAAGCGCTCAGAAGAACCTCGCCTACCGTGTTCCTCTTATTAAGGGGCTCCGACCTAGGGGCATACCTACCTGGTGCTCTAACTCTATTCACCCTCATGGCACTGTCTGACTTGTGGAGGCCTTCCCAGTCCTTGGCAGCATGTATAACTCTCAAGGATATCTCATCTCCGAAGCTATCCCCCAGTATTCCTCGCGCCCCTCTTCAATTTTTGGATACTTCCGTTCTTCTCTGGGACCCCGATCACTCAGGTGCTCATCCCAAAGCTCATTGACATCCCAGTCCAGTGCTACCTGGTTCTCATTGGCCCTATTCATCCGTCAGGATCCATCTCCAAATTCCATGGTGTATTCCCGGTCCTCGACAAACCTGTCTGGCCTTTAGGGGCGCCCTGCAGCTCGGAGCCTTCAGAGC
The DNA here is from genome assembly GCA_034440575.1 of Imbricaverruca yamaguchii. Taxonomy (NCBI): domain Eukaryota; kingdom Metazoa; phylum Arthropoda; class Thecostraca; family Neoverrucidae; genus Imbricaverruca; species Imbricaverruca yamaguchii. The sequence goes on along the minus strand of JAOTOL010001411.1, from coordinate 614,164 downwards.
CATCCTGCAGCCTTGTCATTTCCAACAAACCTCGCTAACTCTCGGAACTCTACTTAGCTCTTAGATGCTCTGTTCAACCCTCAGAACTCTTATCAAGTCTCTGGAGCGTCACAGCTCAGTTCGCTCTAAATATCAGTGGCCTTTCCCAGTTCTCGACAGTCTTGCGGGCTATCGAGGATATATTAGGTCTAAGACTAGCCTTGAGTGTTCCTCACAACCATCGCTAGACCTTACGTTCTCTTTAGATCTCATGGGCCTTGTATTTCTCATTGGGATCCATTTCAAGCCTCTCGGGTATTCCAGTCAAGTGTAGTCCTTTCTAACGCTCAGTGACCATTTTCAATCGGCAAAGATCCTCTTCAGCCATTAAGGCCCACAGGGTACCTTATTCATCCATTTACAGCCGATCTGCACCTCAAAAGAATCCCAGTTCAGTATTATCCGGATCTTAGAAAACCTATTCATCCCTCAGGGACATCTTCTGCTTTTATGGGCTCCGCACAGTTCTCAATAACCCGGTCAATCTCTCATTCTAGGGACATTTTAGCTTTGAGATGGGCCCTCACTATTCATCGTCAGCTCTTGGGGTCCTATTTACCCTTCATGGGCCCGTCCGAACCCCGACAAAATCCCAGCCGTTTCGGGCCCTTATGCGCCCTGCTTATTCCTCAGCCCTGTTCATTTCTCGGTTTTTATGGGCCCTTTCCAGCCGAGGCTGCTCTCCTAGCTGACCTTGACATCCCAGCTCTCGAGCAGGCCATCTCTTGTCTTCACAGCTCTTGTCAGCCCTCAAAATTGACGTCTTCGGGTTTCAAGGGCCCTTTGCACATATGCTGCTAGATGCGCTTCAATGTTTCCTCGGTTATACATCGACCCTTGCGCCCTGAGGAGCCCTTCTTGGTCCCTCAAGGAGGTCGCCTAGATGGCCGCTCCGGCCACCCGGGGGGCGGGGTGATCCCCCTTCGCCACCATATCCCATGGCTACACCACTGGTTGCACCACTCACTGGATTGCTGTGGCTTACACACGATTAGCTGTTTGGTTGCAATTATTTTGTGTACTAAACAACGTATGTTACCAAACTAACCTCAATGCACACATGGTCACCTTGTTAGTTAACTGGGGGACGAGTGGTCTAGGGTTAAGTTGCTCATCTCGTAATCGAAAGATTGTGGGTTCGAGTCTCACCTGTCGCTACTCTTCGCCCGCGACCAATCGGCATGAGAGATTGGCGACGCTACATGACTCAACGGTCGACGTGTCGTAAAAGCAATAACCACCACCACCACTTGTTAGTACACTGGCCTGCGAAAGCTTCCTCGTCCTGGCAGAACTGGTTGAGTCGCTTCACGTGCTTGCTCTACACACCACTGGCTGGGATGGCCAGTTTGCAACTGGCTAGGCAAGGTGTGGGTGGGGGGGGCGCACGCACCTGGTGACAGTTCCGGACCATATAAGTAACGCTAATCTCCCTGCCAATGTTGCGCTATAGAACTGGTATTTCCTGATCAGGAGGTGGGTTCAGAGCCAATGTAAGAAGCTTGAACTTAGCAGCTTGCTCTGATGATGCAAAGGTTCCCGGTAATATTTAGAACTAGAATAATGTAAAGACAGAAATCAATGTAAATAGCAGTATTAGCTGTGTGGTAATGAACAGTAGAAAGCAGTAGTATAGGTCTTGAGTCGCACAAGGATGACCAGGCCAGCGCTATATCGAACGAGTATTACTCATCGCTTTATCAGAGGCTCTTGATTGATTAATTGTGTCTTCCGAACCCAACTGTCACTTTAATTGTGCTGAAGATGCCCATAGGTAACTATGCACTAATCATGTGATGCTGAAGACTGAGTTCCCGGTCACGTAGTTATGGTGCCACTATCAGAGGTGGGCAGCTGCAAATGTTGCGATTTTCACTGTTGGCGACCTGTTGATGCTAATCTTTTCTAGTTTTCTCTAATGGAAAACAAATCGCATGCAATATTGGCGTCCATGTGATGCATTGTAAATATCATGACATTGATAAATGTCAATGGGGACGAAATATGATTTCGACGTTGGACAAACTTGATCTTATAAGCAATGAAATAATGTTAGCCTTCGGTCATGCGTATTATGTGCGTCTGAAGACTTAAGCAGGCCACTTTCGGTTACCTGGCACATGAAGTATACCACAGCGAGAATGAAGATGCATCTAAGTCACGGGTCGAATCCAAGTGGGATGCAATAATTTTATAGCACGTGTCGTGTGCTTGGTTTATTCTACTACGCACTAAAATGCACGATTGGAATACTATGCCTGGGTCACTTGGATTAGATTTTCTCCTGGATGAACACTTTGCACTCGACTCGGCCTTCAGTGTCGTGCAGTGTGTGCTCTGTTTTCATTTATATAATTTGACATTACAATTCCCTTCCTAACACATTTTAGTAATGCATAGAACAGGCATGGAATGCCTGAGCTTCCATTGGAAGGCAATAAACGTATGAGTTATGCATTGTTTAATGCTACTGTATTATCAGGCAAATTGTTCCTAAGAATGTCAATGGTTTGCGATATAAAATTGCTCGTAAAAACCGCATGGTATTTATCGGATCGATATAGCCTTTTTGCAACGTCTCATTACCTCTAAGCAGTATCCCTTCATTATCTTTAGCCACCCTCACTATGCCCGGGCGGTTTTAGAACGGTAGTGGCTATATTCAGCAATATCGGTTTCCATATGTAAAAACCCGTACCGTGCTACAATGATGGTCCATGGTTCCATCGGCATGCCATTGTAATGTTGTTGAGGAATGAGACAATTTGGATAGGTTGAATGGCAGTTATAGGTAGTGTTACATTTGATCTTCAAATGCTACTTTCTAAGTACTCATCGTTTCGGTGTGGCACCTCTCTGAAGGGTAAATACAAAGAAAACGGTCAGGTCGCAATCCTATCGGCCCGATCACTCGGGATTAGGAGGTGAATATCGACTTTTATTGCCTATTTCCTCTTAAGAAAGGTGCATCATCGAAACGTTGCACATTTTTTGAGTGAAATTTTAGTACTTAGTAGTATGTAATACCACATATAGCAGGCATCCTATATTTACTGTTGCATTATACCATCCAGAAAACATCATTCGTTATTGCTTTGCATGTTAGCTAATGCTGAGCCGACGGATGGGGACTTCCCGGCAGACATGCAGAGCCACTGGGCCTGCTTTGGCTCACGCTGATGGGGAAGGGCGCAAGAGCTGACAGCCCGCCTCAGGCCGATGAAGAGGCCCCCAAGCTACGGAGATGATCTGACCTGAAGCGGATGGTTCCCGGCTCTATGTCGAGGGCCTCTAAGCCCATCTAGGGGGCCTGGTTCTTAAAAAGCAATGGTATTTCCAAGGGCTGAAGGGGAACACGCCCCTGGCGAGTCCGATGGGGCTCCCCAGGTGACTTCCCGAGGAGTAAAGCCATGCAACCGAAGAAATATAAGAGCATCTAAGGAAAGGGCTCACAGGACCTGGAGATGTTCACCCTGAGGGCTGGGAAGGGTCGTGAGGACAAGAGTTTTAGAGCTGGACTATCTGTGCCAGCTTGAAAGACAGTCTCAGCTGGAATGGGTCTCAAACAGCTGAGGAATAAACAGGGCGCCTAAGTGCCAGAGAGGGTTGGGATGCTCGTCGGATTTGAAGGGGCTACAGATGGATGAATAGGATTCAGCTGAAGAGGACTAATGAGGGTTCATCTGAGATCTGATGTTCTCCCTGAGTGAAAGATATACAGAACTGTTGAGGACTGTGATAGGCGGTAGATGGACAAAAGTACGTAAAGCAAATACAAATATGCCAGATGTACGTACGCACATCTACGAAGGCAAATGTGCGTAAGCGCAAATTCACGTATTGCAATTGTAAGTAAGCGCAGATGTACGTATGGCAAATGTACGTAAGCGTAAATGTACGTACTGTAAATGTACGTAAGCGCAAAATTACGCACGCGTTGAAGTACGTCAGCGCAAATGTACGTAAGCGCAAAAGCCCGCAGGCGCAAAAGTACGTTTGAGCAAGTGTACGTACGCGCAAAAGTACGCATGCACAAATATAAGTAAATGGAAATGTACGTTTTCGCAAATGTACATATGCGCAAATGTACGTATGTGGAAATGTACATAAGCGCAAATGAACGTACGCGCAAAAGTGCGTAAGCGCAGTGGTATGTATGCGTAAATGTGCATATATCGTCTCATACGTACATTTATCCTTACATGCTTTTACGCTTAACCACCATTGTTCGTACGCGCTTTTACGTTTACGTACATTTGCACTTACGTACATTTGTGCTTACCGACGCTTGCGCATATGTACATTTGCGCTTAAATACTTTTACGCTTACGTATATTTGCGTATGCATACAATTGTGCATGCGCACATGTGTCCGGTTATCGCTTTTTCGCTTACGAACATTTGCAATGATGTACATTTACGCATACGTACATTTGCACTTACGCACATTTGCGCATACGCACTTTTGCGCTTGCGTACATTTGCGCTAACGTACATTTGTCCGGTTACCGCTTTTGCGCTTACGTGCAGTTGCAATTATGTGCATTTACGCATGTATAAATTTGTGCTTACGTACTTTTGGGCATACGCATATTTGCGCTTACATACATTTGCGCTTACGTACTTTTGCGCATACTGACCTTTAGGCCTTTTATATCGACTATCGGGCCTCTCGGACTGCTCGGCGCAGGGGACAATTTTGGCGATCCAGAACCTCCTCTGTCAGACCGAAGCCTCTGTTGCAACAGCTTTAGCCCCATCCATCATGCCAGGAGCCCTTGTGAGGCCTGGACTCACCCGTCGGCCCAAGGGTCTTTTCTGACGGCTCGAGGTCTTCTCCAGCAACTAGATGCACGTGTTGTCTCGAGGGCCGTCTTTCGCCCTTGGGACGACAACAGTTTATTTTTCGGCACGCCGAATGCCCCTTTTGAAACGCTTGGTTCCTGTCTATGAGGTCCGCGGCCCGTTCTTCGGCTTTGGCTCCGCCGATAGCCCAGGGGCCCTTCATATTTGCTCGGAGCCCTCATCCGTCAGTTCGGGGGCTCTTCCAGCTATCTAGGCCCCTCCGTCGATCTAGAAACCCTTCACATTAGCCTAACCAAGGGTCCTTAACATTTTCCGGAGTACTCTCCGTTGACTTGGGGCCCTCTTCATTGGATCGGGGCCCTTTTCGTCGGCCCAGGGCCCATTTTGTTGGTCCAGGTGCCGGTTCAGGTAGGTCTAGAGGGGCCCTCACGGGCCCCTGCACCGACGCCTTGGGGGCCCTGGCGGGCCTCTTATAGCGGATGCTTGGAGGGTCCTTCTGACCCTCCAGGGGCGGCGGCCTCTTCGCCCACCTCTCCTTGTCTACGCCACTTTCTCCTGCCAGCCTTTCCAGCTCATTATGTGCTCCCGAAGTCCGAAATCCACAGCGATCAATTGTCTCTTGTCGACAGGAGTCCAGTGCAGGAGTGCTGCGAAGCAGACAGCCCACGTACCTAGTGACCAGCCATAATAAAGGTGTACCGGGACATATTTCGGTGACCGACTCTACGACCACCTTAGGAGCTTCCCAGTTCCTTCCTCTGGAAATAATCCTGATCGGGTGAAGACAATACCAGCACCCAGCCGAGGGCCTGGGCGGCCGCGGATATTCCGAGCTGAATGAATCCGCCTGAATGGTAGCATAGTTTGCTTCCATAGTGATTAGAAGTCGGTAGCAACAAACCTTTCTCTCATTGTGCAAAAATAGTAATGCATCGATGTCTATCTACCAGGCAGTGGTAGACTAGGGGGGGCATGCTCTCTTCCCAAGATGGCCTGATTTGAAGCAAAACGGGCGTTTCCAAGATTGGTGGAAACTCTAGGAACGTGTTAATGTGGACAATGTTGTTTTAACTTGAAACGCGGGCTCCGTGCGATCTAACTTCGAAGTGTTGGAATGCTCCATATTTCCGCATTAACCCCCACCCTGAAGCCAACTCAAAACAGCCCGACGGAATCACCTTGTGCAAACACTTAATGGTGTTCCCTGGTGGGATAGTCTGCATAGCCGCTTTCAAAATTGTGCCGAAACGATGCCGACAAACATAGGCGGAGGCTTCTCAAAATTATTTGTGTTGTTAGCAAAAGTATTGCTGTAGCCAAGGACTGCTCCACTAGTTCAAGGGTGGGGAAGGATGTTGCAGGAGGCCTCCTCAGACTCCAAAGGGCCTGCTCTCGTCTCAGGGCCTACTTTGTCTTTTTAGGTGCTTCCGATTTCGTCTGATATATTTAGCTTGCCAAAGGGGTCTCCCGTTGGCCCTCATCTTGTGATAATAGGTCCTGATATTATTCTTAGAAGTATTCCTCCGGAAATTTGAATTATATCATTATCAAGTATTTACTTCGATTCCTAAAGGATTCTCCGTTGCATAAACAACGTGTCAAAATGTCCACGGGTGTCATGGTATCATTTGGGACCCACGACATTCTGACCGGCATCGGCAAGGGAACCCTCCTACGCCAATGTAGGAGGGTTCCCTTTCCGAAAAAAATGTGTGAGGGAAAAATGCTATGGCGTGCCCCCATTTCAAAGCTGGAACACATGTCCCCGTCCTCTGTTCCGTGGTCCATGAATATAGACTGAGATCAGAACTGGCCAAAGCCAGTTTCGATCTCATTCCTTCTAAGCACTATCATAGGCTTAATATAAGCTTAATATTACATGTCTTACTTCTTGGTGTTTCGTTCATAACACCATAGGTGCACAAAGTTCCACCCCTACATGCGAAGGTACCATCCTAAACTTGGGACACTCGACATTGCTGCTCCGCCCCCTTAAAATGTTGAGGCGTGGTTCCTCATACCCACCCCCTTCCTATGCATATCGTTGTAACCATCCTTGGCCATCACTACATCTACCTATCACACTGTCAATATCTGGTAACCGTAAACAAAGGTCCGGTGCATTAGTCGGGTAGAGGCTGCAGTGACGTCGATGCTCGAAGTCCACGCAAGGTATTCTAAAGCGCAATATCTGAGCAACTATGAGTCCAGCACCACAGTCCTCGAACGCAGCCACTTACTGCCCATCTGGTCGTTGCTGTACAAGTTGAATCCGACCTTGGGCTCCACGGCTAAGCTGAAGCCGTTGGGGAGAAGAAGCTGGCGCTCTTGCCGGCTGAGGCAGCGACCTGACTTGGTTTTTTTCTTGCACTCGACGCTCTTGGCCTTCATCGGCTCCTTCTTGGCTTCATCGGCTGGTGGTGGGTTACCCGACTGCCGTAGCGAAAAGTCGTCCTGCTGCTGATACTGTTGCTGGAAGTACTGTCTGTAGCCGCCGTCGAACGTCGGCTGAGCCTGCCGACCGATCGTGTCTTGTCGCGGTGCTGGCCGGTCGTCAGTTGGGACCCACCGATTTGTCCAGGGGTCGTACCTCCAGCCGCCGACGGTCACCGCCGCCAGCAGGAGCGTACAGACCCACCTGGCGAGCACGGCCATCACACCAGCGCCCTCCTGGCAGTGGCGTCCTGCTGGTCGGTGGCGCCCGAACCTCCGACGGCTGAGTGGCAGTGGTGTCCTGCTGGTCGGTGGTGCCCGAACCTCCGGCGGCTGAGTGGCAGTGGCGTCCTGCTGGTCGACGGTGCCCGAACCTCCGACGGCTGAGTGGCAGTGGTGTCCTGCTGGTCGGTGGTGCCCGAACCTCCGGCGGCTGAGTGGCAGTGGCGTCCTGCTGGTCGGTGGTGCCCGACCCTGCGATGGCCGAGTGTCGGCGCTGTGTGCCGGCAGCGCGGAGCCGGACTGGTGGTCGGCTCTGCTGACACCTGGCAGTGCTCCCCGCCGCCGCGGGGCACGAAATCACCGCTGCCCGGTCGCCGATTGCATCTGATCCTGCGCCATTGGCTGACGGGGGTGGAACGGCCGAGCGCCTGACCAGTGCAGATGGAAGACGCGACCCGACGGCGGTGCCGACACGAAGAGAGAGCGCGCGCCCGACCTCGCCGACCTCATTGCATAAAGGCGCCAGTGGGGTGCAGATACCTTGGCGGCGCGACGGCCGCGTCCTATACGCCGCCGCCGCTCTGCACATGTCGACGCAGCCGGGACACTCCACCTGCTCTATATGGATGTTCGCACACCGCAATAAAAACTGCGCGACAAGATGCGCGAAAGTGACGTCTGACGTCGAACGCCCTGTTGCCACGTGTCGGCGGTGACATAAAAAGATGACCGGATAAGTGATGCCGACGGTACCACCAGTCTGTCGAGGTCACGTCTGCAGCGTGTCCCCGACACAGCCCCTGCTGAAACATTCATCACCTTGTACAGGCACGTCGCCATAGTCCCGTTGAGAAAGCACCCGTTGGAATACATTTACCCCCGAGCCCTCTTGGGACTGTAGGCCAGTGGTCCGGAACCCAGCTGTCGCCGCCCAAACTGGGTCATGACGGAATTGAGATCGGGCTACAAAGGGCTGATAGTTGCTATCTTTTTTAACTTCTGTCTGAATTTTGAATCGAACAAAATGGGACATGATTGTGATTAGACGTAGGTGAAACGAAAACGCCAACGCTAAGAGGAGCGTTAACCAGAACCTACTTCCAGATGCCACGTCTCTTTATTCAGCCTCAATACCATGGCAGATGGCCATATCTCCGAATGTTAAAATTTCGCTTCCTAGAACTTCGATATTTTAACCCGTCCCGTCTCGGGGGGTCTTCAACCGCCCCCGCCCCCGCCCCCCCCCCCCTCAGGTTTTTCGCGGATAGTGAACGAACGTGATTTAATTTGAACTGATAGTGCATTTCTGGCTCAACTAAACACAGATTTCCCAGTATTATCGCATGCTATTTAAATATATCCCAAACCTGTAAATAAACTTCCGAAACTAGCGTAGTAGACATGTATTCAGGGTTTCAATACTTTGTCCTACATCCTTTGAGCATTCTCAGCCACTTCCACGAACTGTGTCCTGCTGATACTGTTGTCCTGGCAGAATTACATATTTTACTAGCGTTCCATGAAGACCTCGGGCATTTCCTCATGCTTCCAATAACAACATACGTCTACTATACATTGATTGTGAAGCTTAGAAACTTTTGGCGGCGGTGAGGGGAGGCTCAAGGGAGTTTTATGTCATTATTTTCAGTGAACAGCCACTGGTTCCATACTAAAGTTCGAATTACTGTTATTGTTGTGGAGGGCGGGGGGCAGAGGAGATGGGAAGCTTAAAAACGGCAGAAGAGCAACCTCCTCTAAGGTCTTAATATATTTCAATTTGTATATATATATATATATATATATATATATATATATATATATATATATATATATATATATGTATATATCTTGTTTCCGTTGTTCATTTTACAAGTTGGCAGTTCAATAATTACAAACCTTGTTGGGCTGAAACGTTTGCGGCGCTGCACTCATGGAGCTGCTATTCCACTGAACAGCCATGTTCATTCGATGCCACGTTGTACACAAGGGCCGACGGAGATTCTGCATCGATATGTGAGAGGTACCGCATATACCGAGAGATGCCGAAGATATGCAACTGCGAGATATACCTCAGACATACAGCTCCAAAAGATACCGCAAATGTATAACTGCGAGAGATACCGCAGATATACAACTACGAAAGATACCGCAGATTAGAACTGCGAGACATACCGCAGATATAGAACTGCGAGAGATACCGCAGATATCCAGCTGAAAAATATACCACAGATATACAGCTGCAAAAGATACCGCCCTTCTGACGAGAAACAAGCATGATCCCACCAATATGAGACAGATGTAAGTGCGCATTACTTTTATGTCTGCCTTGAATACAGGTGGTCATTGTACGTGATGAGATATTCATGCTTCTGTGCTGAACATTGATGTCGTTGTTTTACTAATTTGCCTAATGTTCGCTTCGTTCAATTCCTTACGGCATTTACGTGACCAGAGGCGACTGGATGTGATGGGCCAATAAATTAGTCAAGTCACGTGGTCTCTACCCATGTCCCAACTCATGTTTGCCGTTACAGTAAATATTCGTCCTCATTTCTTTGTCGATGAAGTAGAGAAATAGATATTTGCCAATATTATCTGACAAGAGTAGGTCGGTAGCCTTGCATATGTAGTTAGATAATTATGTTGTCTGAAACTGAATGTAGTTTGTTGTAGTATATATTATATTTCATAGCTGAGAAGTGTGGCACATTGACTGGATGCTTGTGCACCAAACACGCCATTATTTTTTCAGTTAGTCTTTTTCTTTCTCTTATATGAACATACCCATTTCCTCTTTTAGTTAGTGAAACTCAAATGTGACTGAATTTACCTTCCTGTGTTGGTATGTGAATTAATCATAGGAAATCCCCAATAAATCAAGATGGACAAAGATGGTACCGAAGCTTGCTATTCATCACCATCCAGGTAGAATTATCATGCCAGGTACCAGGCAGGATAATCATGCCAAGAGAGAGAGATGCAGTCAGTATCAGGCTGAGATGTCAGAAAAAGCTGAGAGACGTGTAAAGAAACAACTATGGTCAAAGGAAGCCAAGCAGATTCTGCAAGGCATGAAAATGAGGAATATGAAGGAACACCAGCTGATGGTGTTTCGAATACTGGCTTCAGCTCGGCTCACACCGCGGCAGGCTGGTATGAGAAACGTCGCTTCCGGAAGCTCGTCTGAGATTTTATAACGTCACATTACCAAATATGGTAAGCGACCCCCTCTACCGTTTGGGCTCTGGCCCTTGCCGGTGTGAATCGAAGATGGGTCAGACGAGAAACGGCGCCGTTTGGCAAGGACAAGAAAAGTTGAATTGAAGTCAACTTTTGTGTCGGCCTCGTGACGTTCTGTTGTCGGCGAACACGGAGCAAGTGTTGAGAGATAGGTGAGCCTTGGGGATGGAGGTGAAGTCTCCATCCCTTAAGCCTCAATATTCACAGAACGCAATGCGTCAAACACAAACAGTAATAAATATAACATTTATCAAATGTAACATTTATCCTACCTCATAGTTACCGCTAGCCTCTCCGTTGGTGCTACAGAAGCCCTGTAGTTCGTGTCAATGTGCCGTAGTTTTGGCCCCACTAGATTCGAAAATTCATCAAAACTTCCTGGGCTCATTCGGTAAGCCACACGAAAGGCAACTGGGTAAATTTCTCTGAACATGCGCCCTGGAGGGCCTCTGAAAATTACGAGCACTGGATTGGGCGGATTCCGCCCACCTAAGATCTCGGCTCCTATTAAAGCTGGAGTAACAAAGTTCGAAGAGTGGATGGGTACGGTAGTGAACTTTATAATGTGATAATTTTGTTAAAAAATAAATTGAATCCGAGTTGTTGCTGGGGTGGCTTGAGGAACCAGGGTTCTATTGCTAAGCAGAGCTTGTTGCGTGAACCCTGGCCCCACCACCCGATCCAGGAACTCCAGTTCAACGGCAGAATTTAGACCGAAAGTTTAACGTGCCGCCAATGCACCGACACGGCCACTCGGTAGCTCGTCCCCGGCCTTATCGGGCCAGCTGCCAACTGACACTCCCGGCGGGGGCTAAATGCGAGCGCGAGTAGCGACTCGAACCCTGTGTTCCCAGTACAGGGGAGGCCAGTACAGGCCAGCGCTCTAACCAACTGAGCTACCGGGACGGCAATTTCATGACCTTAGGTCAGTATCTTCAAGGTCAAATGAGGTCAAAATGTCGAAATGTTCTGGTTTTGCGTGGCTTGGCCTGTCATTGTTATGGATCGCTGTGATTGTGTTTAAACTGTCCGAAGTGGGCATTAATGATATTTATGGCATTACTAATGATGCAATACAGATGATAGGTCCGACATTTGACCTCAGGTCACCTATATGGCAGCATTTTAGCAGGTTATGACCTGCTCCAGTTACCGGACCGGGCCGCCCGCCCGACTGCTCCGTTGGGCGGCTCGGCGCAATCGGCTTCACGAAGAAAGGAGCAAAGTGCGTGAATGAAGTATGAAAAAGCTTAGGTACAGAATGGCACAAACAATAGCGCTCAGGATGTGTAGAGAGTAGCAAGCAAAGTAGCATCAATCGCATGACAGTCATTTGCATCCATGACAACATTCCAGTTGAGCAAGTTTGGTTCCATTAACCTGTCATGAACTTGATCTGACTTGACCTCGGTGACATAACATGGCTTTGAAAATATATAGCATTACAACATACATCAATCAAGTCGCTAGTGTTGCTAAGAACACTTCACTTTTGCCAATATACGGGAAGCGCATTAGCGCCAACTTTTGTGGTCTGGCGCTTCGATTTTTTGTAAAAAATTTAGCGGCCCCTAACACAAAAAATATTTGGCCGATTTACGTTTGTCTTACTTTAAGCAATGTGCCGGTCATTTCTGAGCAGGTACACCAGAAATAGTGTATATCGACCGGTAACATCTGGAGTTATGTACGAAAAACCGGAGGGGTGGGGGGGATTTCGCCTCCCCCTCCAGGGCGCGTGTCAAAAGGTGTTTTGTGAATTTTGGGATGTTTTCTTCTGAATACCATGTTTATGAACGTGATTTGGAAGATGCGACCACCCGTTTTCGCAGGAAATACCTGCTTTTAAATTTGAACGGTCACGTCATAGTCACGTCGGTACGGTGTGATGACGTCATAAGCATGCCGCTGAGGCTTCGATTGACTATCGCTACAAATGGTTCACATACCTTAATAAAATGGTCCCGGCACAAAACTTGTCACTGTTCCAGGCAGGTTCCGTCGAGCAATGTTCCTTTATAGTCGCTTCTTATGAACCCACACCTCTTCTCTTTTCTCCTGGCGACACGTCTCGGAACACTCCCACTGATGTACACGAATGTACATGAACATGTTCATGAATGTACTGAAATGTACATTTCCAGTACCTCGAGCGCCTGCTCACTAACGCAAGCGAATTCGTACTCTAAAAGTGAATATCAAGTTTGCATATTTCACAAAAGTGGCTTTTCTTCTTCTCTTCAGCGAACTTCACTCTTCTTCTTCTTCTTCTTCAGCGAACGGTGAACGGGCGGTTGGCGGGGAAGTATGTGATAAAGGTGCATATTCTGCCTCTGATGACAATTCGGTGCAATCTAATTCCAAGTGCACAACTGTGCGCTTTACTAAATGCGGAATGTGGACCCAGAGAAAGTGCGACGGTTTCAGATTGTGCATTACTCGGCGCTGTCTGAAGTAGACAATGGCAATGAGCTCGTTAGCGGTGCAGCGGCTGGGCCGAAAGTCGCTTTGAAAGGAGGAAATAATGTCGTTGTTTTCCATGTGGACTCTGATTCGTGCATTGACCATGAACTTGAGGATTTTGGAGGCACAACAAGTAAGAGATATTAGGCGATAGCTTGAGGGTAGCTGACGAGGTTTGCGAGGTTTAGCGATAAGACTGATAGTGCTAGTTGACCAAGAATGGGGGCTGAAAGTGCCTTCGGTTCATATCTGATTTACTGTCGAATGGAGTTTTCTGGTGTCAGATACATTTTGAAAGAAGGAGTATGTCAATTGGTCAGGGCTAACAACAGTGTTGGTTACCTTTGAAAGGGGTAAATGTAGTTCATAAATAGTAAATGGGGCGTTACAGAGTTGTGTGCAGTCGGAGGTAAAGTCACATGTGGCAAAAGTGTGGTGGTGTGTTGTGAGTATTCTGTGTTTGAGAAAGTGTCCACGTAGTAAGTGGCCAAGTGGTGCGCGACAGCTCGTGGGTTCTGCGAGATGGCGTTGGTTGACAGTGAGTTGGCGGAATTATCCGCGTGGGGTTCTATCATTGGAGACGGAGCGAATAAGTTTCGAAAGTTGCCTGATGGGGCGAACCGATTAAAATAGTTGGAATATTGGTGCCCACTTCCTTTTTTGGCTTCGAGGATGATTTGCCCGCAACGTTTTTGGCCTTGAGGACTCCCAGCTGAGTTTGTTGTGTGGGATTTTAACGGAATTTCCGTTCAGCCTGCCGCCGCAGGGCGACGGCTCGTTGACACTCAACGCTCGTTCACCACGGCGCGTGCTTACGGCTGGGGAGCGACAGATGTGGGGTGCATCACGTCCTACCGATAAAAAGGTATTGGGGACGGCTGAACTTGAGGGAGATTCGGGGGCGGGGATGGCCGAGTGGTTAAGGTGTCGGGCTGTGGGTACCAAAGGTCCCGGGTTCGACTCTAGCGCCACTCAGGACATTTCTCAATCCCGCGGCCCACCGGCTAAACAGTGTGTGCGGCGCCATTAGCCGTGAATGTGCATACAGTGTGTCGTGAACCAACCAATAAACAAACAAACAAACGAGGGAGATTCGGGGGGGTAGACGGGGTCAGTTCCCTGGGTGAAAAGCCATTTCGCTTTGCAGGCGTTCCAGCGTGATAAAAATGAATAATCGTTACACCGGGTTGAGCATTCTGGTCCGACGGGAAAGGGAAGTGATCGCTATAGAGTGGATCAGATTTGGCGTGCCACGAGGAGAGGGGGGGGGGTTGCGGCCGAAACTCTCCAGTCCACTTATCCGGTCCCCTTTTCCGGTCCCCTTATCCGGTCCTGTTATCCGGGCTCCTTTCCCTGTTCCTTTTCCTGGTCCCCTGGCTCTGTCACCTTCCGTTTTTCCCTTCCCCGGTTCCTGGTTTTCATTTGCTATGGTGAATCAACTTTCACCAGATCATGGCCTAATTAACCCCAAGCCACGGGACCGCCACGGGACAGGTCGATGCGTTCGAGATTAGTCACTCTCAACAAACAGCACTAAGAAGGAACATCCCTTACAAAAAAAATTCAACGCCGCTTTATACACGAAGAAATATACTGGTAAGCGACACAACATCCACATGGATATTTCTAGGCATAGTCGAAACACATCACCAAATGAAAAGCATACCTAGCTAGCCCGTGTTTCGCCAAGTCTGGGAAGCTCCAAGCGCGTGCACAGAAGTGTTTGTTTCCACTGTACAATTTGATAGCTTCCTTGGGAATTTACACCCAGGCAGGAACAATTTTGTAAGCTGGCGTGCTTTATTCTTTGAGAATTAACATTGATGTTCCATCTTTGCATTAGCACATGAATAAACGACAAATGCAAGCCGAAAATATGCTCCATCCGCCAGGTAATGAAATATGATAAAGCAACAAGTAAATATAGCATGTATCAGTAGTATACCATGTGTATAAATAGTACAATTATATAAGAAACATTATGCCAACCGATGAAGATGTCAGGTACACAATTAATCATACGAAAATATACAGGCCTCATCAGTGATGAATCCAGGGGCCAAGGGGACCATGTCCACCCTCGTGCAAAGAGGGTGGAGGCATGCCATCTTCCATACAAAGAGAACCACGAGTGGCCTGAGTCTCCTTCATCCAGGCCACAGTCAGCGCGGCGTACTCTGCCGTGAAAGGCGTTCCAGGGTGAGCACTGGAGACATGTGCCCACATTAAAATGTGGCGTCCTTCCGGCAGAGATGAGGCACCGCTCCAGAACGACCACAGCCTCGGCCCCTTCCCTTCCTGCTCAGCAGATTTGTTTTTCTCGTGGCGCCCCCTGAGAGGAGAAGGCGCCCTGTTCTGAGCGAAAGGATCTCCTTTAGTACGCTGGGGTGGACACCCTCCTCCACTGCTCATGACACTCACTTCTCCAAGGAAATGGTGCCACCCCGTGCCTTGTCGATTTGTCGATAACGCGTCGATTTGGCAACCAACAGCTTTCTCTCCTAACTTAATCGTCACTAGCGTTCTACATACAGTTCCAATCGCAGCGAAACCCCCATCAAAGGGTAGCCAATATTGGGCGCTCTCACGCGGTGCTATTTCCGGCATAAGGACCCGATGTGAGCCAGGCAACGCATCGAAGCATGCCACCCACATTTTCTGTCGAATCATCCATAAACCTATTTGAAACCAACGGACGCGTGTGCAGGTTGCCAGCTCGTGCCTGGCACGTGTTACCACCGACCCCCGGTGGCGATTCTGGCAATATGTACCGACTCGGTCTGTTGCCGACCGATCCCAGAAAACATCACCGCCTTGCCCATCGCCGTCCTTTGTCAGGCCTGTCCAAGAGACGAACAAACGTGCCTCACGCTTCCCGATTCACAGCCTGAGCACATGGGCAACATCGTCACGTGCCACGTTGCCCACCTGGGAACCACTCGCCAATCTGCGTGCGTCACGTGCAGGGCCGGCTGGCCGTTCACCACTGTAACGCTCGCACTATTGCCGCGTCCGGTTTGCCCGTAGCAACCGTGTGCAGTTACCACGGCCTCAGACCACGGGACGACTTCTATGCTTGCACGTGTCACGCGACCCACGCGTGGGTGCCCGATGTTTCAACACAATGTATATATAGGTCTGGTCGGCCAATTGCCACTACACGTTTCGCATTTTTACCGTATTTAGCTGGCCGTCGGTGCCGTTCGAAAAGTTCGCCCAGCCTGAGGCTATGGCAGACATTTGTGCCTGTAATGTGGCACTCACGACACGCACGAGAGCAATTGCAGCGCTAAAAAGTTATCAGCCGCCGCTTCAAGATGTGGGCCATCCCTCCCTCCAGCACAGCTTCGGTGCCGGAGCCATTTCTAAGCATGGCGTCGTCGTCGTCGTCGTCGTAGATGTTGGGCGCTTGACCTTCCATAATAGCAATCCTTGTATATAGAAGGTTAATCTGGTACCAAGAGACACTCAGCATCAAATGTAAAAAACGCTTAAGAAAGAAAAAAGGTGGGAGAGGAGGCTACCAAAACATTAAGAAACACATGCATACAATACTCAAACATTCTCACGTACAGCTCTTCTCAGCGCCTCCTTCAGCTTAAACTTAAAAGCCCGTCGCATATTCTCGGCCGTAACCTCCTCGGGGAGACTGTTCCAAAGAACTGCAGCACAGTGCATGAAAGAGAAGCTGTATGCTGTAATATAAAATGCTCCTAATCTGTAATATATAAACTAGAAGCTGACATTTCGAGTTATGCATTTTTTTTCAGCACCACCGTTTCGACTTGAAACAACACTGTGTAAGCTTGAAATGTAACTGAAGAACTTCCAGAAAAATGCGAAAGAAAAAAATCAGTATTTCCGACACTATCTCTCTCCTTAAAGACAACAACATGCACAAACATTTTCACACATCAAATCGGGATGCATCAACATGTTGGTTTGTCAAAAATATGATCGACCAACTTGATTCATAGGTTAAGCTGAATGCCTATGGCATAGGAAGAAATTTCAAGGGGAACACTTCGATTGGTGACACTGGGAAAGTGCTCCTAATCCCCCTGTGCAGTTAGGCACAGGCGCCCATATACCAATCCCCTGCACCGGTCCCCTGCACCAATCCCCTGCACCAATCCCCTGCACCGGTCCCCTGCACCGGTCCCCTGTACCAATCCCCTGCACCGGTCCCATTTACCAATCCCCTGCACCGGTCCCCTGCACCAATCCCCTGCACCAATCCCCTGCACCAATCCCCTGCACCGGTGCCCTGCACCGGTCCCCTGCACCAGTCCCATGTACCAATCCCCTGCACCGGTCCCATGTACCAATACTCTGCACCGGTCCCCTGCATCGGTACTCTTCACCAGTTCCGTTTCACCGACAAACTTCCCCAGTCCCCACCACTGGTCCTCTCCACCGGTCTCCTGCACCGGGCCCCTTCACCAGTTCCATTCTGGATCCGGATCCATCGAGGGCGATCCAGTGTACAAAACGCGAGCACCACACCATGAATTTGAACGCCAAACCTAAATACTACTTGTGGACCATTGTATGTACCACGAAGGGTCCGGCGCAGCGTGTCGGGGTCACGAAGTAGTCCATATATGTTAACTGATTACATTTTACCTCTAAGTATGTCGACTGCGAGCGAAGCATTTGTTGCAGATAAAATATAAAGGTACCTTAAGCGTCAGAACGGCCGTGGCTGTACGTGCATGGCAACTTTGATATGACAATGATATGGATAGGGAGGTGGGAGGTGATAGGGAGGTTAATGAAGTGCGGACAGAGCCGGTTGAACTGTCCACGACATGTATCTGTTGGTGTCACAATGATTCGCCCCGTTGCACGACGGGCGCCTATGGTCAACGGCATATGTGTAGCAGATACATGGAGCAGAATGATGCAAGGAACGGAGTGTGGCCATTTTCATCCGTTTTCTAAGACCAGAACAATCATGAAAAACGATGAAAATGTCAGTTTTTACACCCTCCTCGAGTGCACGTCTCACTGCAACAAATCTGTTTGCGCGCTGCCGAGCTATGTACTCTCCTAGCTACACCGGGGAGTTCGTTTCATGTCGATCCATCCAGTGGTTGCCGGGCTATGCTGTGTGCATTCAAGCCGTCGTTCGTACCAATATCTGTTAAAACCGACTCCAATATTTGTCATTTCGTATGTTATTCCAATGACCGACGGTCGACTTAGCTTCAACGCGCTCTCCCATCACTCAATCGCCCCTCGCGTGCTGCGTGCTGGTCCGATCGGAGCGAGACCACCGTCACTGGGTAGGCAACAGTGGGCGCGTTCACATGGTGACTTTCTCGACCCAACAGACCCCATGTGAACCTCGGGACTAGTCGAAACATACGACGCACAATTTTTGTCGGAACATCTCGATCCCTGTGTTGATCTGATGGAGGTTTGTCGAGATTTACAACTGGTGCCTCGTGTTTTCCGCCGGCGCTCTGGTAGTGACACTGGTAAGATATACTGCCCCGGTCTGTTATCTATTGATCCCAGAAAACGCCACTGTCGTAACTTTTACCGCTTGGCCTGTACCCGGCACCGAAACACGTCCCTTGCTACTTACGGTTCACAGCCTGAGCCAATGAGCACCGTTGGCACGTGCCACGTGGTCCACGTGTGACTCACGTGTGTGATATTTCAACACTACATGCACGCTCGGCTGACCATTTGATGTTGCAATTCTTCCACTATTTCCGTATTTTGTTTGCCCGCAGCAGCCTTACATTATCAACAGCAGCATATAATTTGGGCATGTGCCCATCACGCACATGATGGGCCTCTGGATGCTCTGGAGCCGTGTGCCCAAATTCGCCCAGTTAGGCGTCAAAATATTGACAAGACAAATTATTTCGGAACAATTTGTGATAGCCAATATAAATAGAGTCGCATTGAGATGATCCATGACTTCAAAAAAGGTTCGAAATTCAGATTTCGTTGACTACATTCCTCATAATTTTGGAAGTGATCTGAATTTGAAGTTGTATTTACATTCTTTCATCGATGCCACGGAGCACCAATTTGGACACATTGCTCTAGGGTAACAGGTAGGAGAGGCATCACCTGAACGCCAGCTACCAACACGATCAGCCTCAGATATAGGAACTAAGGCTAATGCATTGCCAGAACCATGGACTGAGAATCGTTTTCGAAGTTGTTTTGGCCTGAACGTTAACCAAGACAAAATTTCCCTAACGTGTGCCTCCACCGTCCATTTTTTAAAGCTGTCCCGATTTACCCCATTTGTTTTCACTTTCCACAAAGCAAAAACAAAACTTAAGAAACGACATGCTCTAACATCGAACCTTCTATGTTTTGTTAATGCTCTTGAGTACTTGTCCTATCTCCCAGGTACAGTACACGACAAAAAGATTAGTACCATACCCTGAGCGACGTCGAACCACCTGGTATCTCTAAAACTACCTGAGATACCGTAGTGGCATTTGCTACGACGAAGCGCATGTCACTTTGCCGTGAGTATTTGATGTATCATGCTTTACGTTGCTTGATGGTTCTATATAATTCCGTAAAACGTGTATTTTTCTGTGTGCTTCGCTGGCTCCGCTCGGGTCGTGTTCTGTCGTGTCGTGTCGTGTTTTTTGTCGTGTACTGTACCTGGGAGATACAAGTACTCAATAGCATGAAAACATAAAAGGTTCGAGATTGGAGCATGTAATTTCTTAAGTTTTGTTTTTGCTTTGTGGAAAGTGCAAACAAATGGGGTAAATCGGGACAGCTTTTAAAGATGGATGGTGGAGGCACGAGTGCGGGCCAGCCCGCGCCGCGCTCGCTGCTCCGCTCCGGGCTTGATGCTCCGCCAGGCTCCGGCGACCTGCGGGGCCGGTCGAATGGAGCGGCATCACGTGCAGAGGCTGCATTACGACGTGATCTGTACACGCTGACTGGCCCGGTTGGGCTGTGCGGCTCGCTTCTGCAGCCAGAGAGTGGCTTACCGCACGTGACGTGACGTCGTCTCTCATACTGCCTGTCACCACGTCGGGTAATGACGCCTTCTGGTACATTGGCGATGCGACCAAAAAGTGAGAGCTGTTTTAACCCGCCCCGTCTCCCACGTAGGCTGTCGTATGCCAAGAATGCTGACTTGCTGGTTTGTAGCAGAGATGTCAGCATATTTATGCCCCAGGGAGTGGGCTGCTACAGCCATGGCTCGGAAGCTGAGTTTCAATCGGTACGCCTAACCGCTCAGGTTTCGGTGAAGAGCCTTGTGTGGCAAACTGACATGGAGGGTCTATGATTTTCTCGAGTTGGGCATGACTAGGTTAACCAAACCCAACCAAACCGATCACGTGGGGGCAGGATCTACAAGGTAAGTTAGTTATGGAGGCCAAGTATATCCCTCCCACTGAAGATCCCCTAGCTCATGTGGTCCTCTACGGGTCGAACTACGCAAGGCCGGCGGAATGAACCACATTCACACAAGCCGATTTGTACGGGCAGTGATCTTTCTGGTGCATGATGAAGCTCACAGTCAACATGGAAAATCCGATACTTGGAAATATGAGCATAGAAACTGTAAAACAAAATAACTGGGGAGTTGACAGATCGCAAGAAACATTCCCACCCCAACAGTTTGTACACTGCGTAGACCGGTTTTCCTAGCCGTGTCATCATCATAGGTCAGCAACCTGGCCAGCATTACTGAACAGCGTTTCCAGCATTATAATTTCTCCTACACCAATGTTTCACTCTTCCAGGTAACAGGTGCTGGCCTGCAGTGGTGCTCGTGATGACCAATGTCCGTACTTTCACTTACACTAAATCGTCTTGAAAAGCAAACCCCTCAACCGCGAGTTGATAATCTCAGAAAGTGAAGCGACAGGTTGACAGTTGCTCGAGGGAAGACGGTGACATAAAACTCACTGCGTCGGCAGACCACTAACGCATCCTTCTTCTTTTTTGCCGTTTGATGTCTGCTAATTATTTTGCAAACTGCAGACACTTCAGTGCCGGTTATGACTCTAGAAAGCAACGTTCATTCAACGTCGTCGAGACACGTTGAAAGTGTTTCTGGGTAGTTTTGGTAGATTGTGTTCTTCGATAACGTTAGTGGGTATTCGTACGTAATTTCCCTGGGTAGTGTTCTGGGCAATTAAATGTTCATTGTGTCCCTTGTATAAACCAGCCCAATGCCAGCCCAAAGTTCTCGATTGTCCCAGATGCGCTTCAGGAGTGACTCCGGGCGAGTTACGGAGCATTCTGCGGTAGACTTCCTGGCACGCCTGGGTGGCGCCTCCAGGTAAGCCATGGAGCAATCGTGGCAGTATTCCTGGTATGCCTGGGTGATGACTCCGAGCCAGCCACGGAGCATTCTGCGGCAGTATTCCTGGCACCCCTGGCCACTTTATGGGTATTGGCGGCACCGATACTGGTGAACTGTGGACCTGTGCACCAAGGCCCATCGTGGAGCAGCGTCGGCCCGGTGGACATGGTTGGATTTTCACTTGCATCTTCTGAATGCGGAGATGATATTTTTCATGCAGAGTGGATAATTT
Organism: Imbricaverruca yamaguchii; assembly: GCA_034440575.1. Lineage (NCBI taxonomy): Eukaryota > Metazoa > Arthropoda > Thecostraca > Neoverrucidae > Imbricaverruca > Imbricaverruca yamaguchii. Next base: position 592,421 of record JAOTOL010001411.1, on the reverse strand, counting down.
CTCAATGTCATGAATTTTTATAGAATAATTATTCAAAGCTCTGACTTGGGAGGATAAATGAAGGGCATTGAAGACATAGGCATTTTCTCAGATTATCCAATTCGGAGATGTTTTCAAGTTACTAAAGTTGGATAGGTCGATCCATCCAGTGCTTGAACTCTGGACTCAAGGGATAGTTGATACTGTGGATTTCGGAGAACATCTAACTAGCGGATTTGGTGGGCACAATTTCGTATATCTGTGTGACAAGAACGATCTTTCAATGACATGACAACTTTAAAATGCTCATATTTTATGGCACGCAATGCTACACACTGGCTTGCCTATTACCTCGTCCTGTGTTCAGTTCAAGTACTGGACGCTTAGTATCTGCAATGCAGAGTCCGTCGACATACATTGAAGACGGGAAGCATTACCGTGCATCCGTGTCGGTTGGCACCCGAATGCACAGTTGATATTTAGATGTATTCGTCTATTAGATATGTATCGACTTGCTAGTCATAGTGCCGTAAGCCTCTCACGCTGACTGGCATCGGATGAATTACATAACACCACCGGTGGTACCAAATAAGGTACGGCGATCCCGACAAAAAGAGAATCCAAACATTTCGGAACACATTGAAATCAACATGACAACATTTAGCATCAGCATACAATAGTAGTAGATATATTAGCATATGTCCTCTAGCTTGTCAATGCTACTCAATGCATACAACTGTAGTAATATATATATATATATATATATATATATATATATATATATATATATATATATATATATATATATATATATATATATATATATATATACGAAAAAACTAACAAATACAATACAATACCATGCCATACAGCATTGATAAACACAAACTAGAATGCAGCTGAGAGCAGTGAAATACCTGGGACTAAAACTGCACGTGATCATTTTTGCAATTGGTGCGACATCGTGGACGGCGTAGACTCTCGCGTTAATTAACATGCACAGGCAGAATATAATTGCACACAGCACTGTCAGCCAACATCATGTGGACAATATGCAGGTGGTGACTCGCAGCAGGGTATTATTCGGAAGAAACAGTTATCGAATGGGTGATGTTATTAATTATTCGTCTCATGCTGGATTCCAACGTCTTTCCTGACAAGCCGAATTCCAAATCCCACCGCAGCCCACAACATCGTTTGGCTATTTCGAGTTTGTCACATCAACCATGATAGTGAAACGCTGGCGAAGTTGCATCGCTAATCACTTAGTTGTTGTAGTTTTGGGGCACATCGACTCCACAGGTCACACAGCGTCCACAACTTCGTCACTCAAACCGTGAACACAGCGCTTTCCTCTGATACCTCTTTCGTTCCCATGCGCGTGAACATCAGTTCATACGAATTGCGTGAAGTGATGTCGAATCCTTCATGTGACAAAATGTCTTCGGACCATTCTGGTGCTACCGCGTGTACATCTGCAAATTAATGGCAAGTGAAAATCACGCAGATTGGATTCCAAGAGGAATCGGGACAGCTGTCCCGAGTGAACAATGGTCAACACATCCCCTAATGCTTCTCGAGCGAGGCAGAAGTACGTCCAAAGCGATGTCTCCTTTAGTGAGGAAGCCGGTGAAAAAAAGTTATTAACATGTTTTGTGAGCAGTGCACATTAACTTGTTATCCATAACAAGCGGTGTCATAGGAGGTCCCAGAGGTCATATAAGTATGCACGTTAACTTTACTTTGAAATAAACATTCCTCTAGACAAGACTAATTCCTCTCGCCTTCCATGAAATGATATGAGTGAAGTACTTCCATTTGTTGTGGAATTACTTCACGTCATTCGGCGCATTTCAGTCCCAAACACACCTAACTAAAAGCGAATCATGAACGCACCACATGCATATGCAAATTATGTGCATGGTCCTCGAATGCTCAACACAGCATTATTCGAGGCACGAAGGAGCACGTCGTACGGACACGGCGCACACAGTGCTCACAATCTGCAGGTATATCATATGCTCTGTATACTCTCTTACTCGTATTTCCGTCTAGAGGAAATTAAGTGATGAAGTCTCTTCATGCTCTTGACGCTACTCGCTTCCCGAAAACGAGCGGCAAGTTGACCTGCCACACTGCAAATGTCGGACGCTGAAACAAATAAAAAACTTAATATTAGTGCTGAGGTACGACTCACCGTTTCCAAAGAATGCTAAAGGCGAAAGGAGTTTAACTTTACCCATATGGTAGCCGTTGGAGGCTGGTGCGATATGTCGCACTCCCTGCCGACCCCCCGATGCCATCACATGCATGTTTTGCCTTGCGCGGTTATTTAAAAAAAAAAAAAAAAAAAACAAAGTCACTGACATCTGATACTGCAATCTTTCTGGAGGCTGCACATATTTAGTGTTATGCTTGCCTTTATGTTTTCCAAGCGCAAACATCAGGGGAATAGTGGGCTTTCTCCAGTTATGAATACATGTCAGGCACCGATACAGACTAGAAGGTTACCACTGCATCCACGTGCTAGAAAGTCAGCGACTGCACAAACGTTATTCAAGTATGCATATATTAAAGTATGAATAGCTGGTGTATACCGTTAATGAACGAATAGTGTGAATGGCACGGCAAAGGCAGAGGCATGGGAAAATTCCCGACCACGGCCGCTGTCACTCGGCTGCTTATATTACTGAAATTGTACCGGAGCGAATGAAGCAGTGATGCATCAGCCACGATGTTGCCCATACGTTGAAACATGCCCGTCGTGCGGAAGCACATCAGTCGACGTGCAACGATGAAGATATCACACATAGGTGCTGTAAATACCTCGTCATTTGCTAGCATGCAATGGCAACGCTGCATCATCTCAGTGGAGGCTGCCATTCACTTCCTAAAAAGCAGTGCACAGTTCGCGAGGTAGCTAAAACGTAGTCGCCTTTATACCGCACATTCGTGGCTTCTGCATCTCGGACGGTTTAAATATCCCACCTCTCACGGCACATCCTACTAATATGTCTTCGGACTCGTAAACTTAAATCATTTCTCTGTTCAGGGGCGTGGGTAGCCGCGGCGGCTTCCACCAACACCCCCAAACAACATCATAAGCTGGCGATGGCCGGGGGAAGTAGTTAGTGCGTCAACAAACACCAAGGACCGGAGAAGACCACACTGTGACCAAGCCCTACAAGGTAAAGTACACCATGATGCCTAAAAAGGTCGAAATTTGATATACATGTGTATGACCTCGTATTCCCACACCAGGGTGCTCCCAAGTGAATTCCGTGTGAAATGCCTTCTATAATACAAACATCACATTTTAGCTCAAGGGCAGGTTGCTGGCTCACATGTGACCACCGTGACCTACGATGCAACGAAATGTGATATCGACGTGATCGGTCAGCAAAGGACTTCAAAATGAGAGCCATATCGACTACATATACAATGCACACAAATCCACTATATCGGAATTAGACCAGTGGTCCACACGTGACATGTTTTACCACTGGCGTACTTACCAATATCCCGATCGTGATTCATAGATAGGTTCATAGAAGCTTTTAAATGACATCCTATCTGTTATGCTACTAGTCTATTAAAATGGCAACATCTGGAAGTCATGTCCGGCCCTGGTATTTGACCTCTAAGACTGATTTTTGTATTCGGTTTTGCAACACAAAAGTCGCATCATCAGCTATACAATTGATTGGATCGAATTAAATAAAAATCAAGAAGGATTTAGGTGTTATTCTAAACACAAAATTGGGGGCATCAGAACAGAAGAAGGAAGCCAGGAAGAAGGCACTGAGAATGCTCGGGGCAATAAATAGGATTGTATCATACAGAAGTGAGGAAGTCATCAGGAAGCTGTACTGTGCATATGCCAGACCACATCTGGAATACTGCATCCAAGCTTGGTCTCCTAGCTATGAAAAAGATTGTTGGCTTTTAGAGAGAGTACAAAAGAGAGCTACAAAAATGGTTCATGGTATAAGCAACCTGGCATATGAGGAAAGATTGAAGAAAGCGAATATGTTTTAACTTAAATATAGAAGGCTGAGAGGAGATCTCATCGAGGTCTTTAAATTTGTCCATGGTCTGGAGAGGGGATATCTTGTGGAAATGTTTGAATTCAACAGACATAATGCAATTAGAGGTCATCAATTCAAAATTAAAGTTAACCACAGCTGAGCAAGGTTAAGACAGTCCTTTTTTCACCAACAGGGTAGTAGAACACTGGAACCAGCTGCCAGAAACTATTGTAAGTAGCAGCACATTGAACGTCTTTAAAAACAGCATAGACAATCATTATAAGAATAGATGGCTTGCTTTTCAGTATTATAGGGAGGGCTGATCGACAGATTTGGTGGGCAACTGATTGAGTGTGCACAGTGCAACCAAGAAGGGCCCATGTGGCTCATAGTTGCACTTATATTTTATGTCTTTATGTCTTTATGACTGTGCCCCCAATGCCTTCGTATGCGTCCTTACCTTGCGCTGTGGCAAAAAAAAAACTCACAGGCATCCCATCGTCTGTCTTATGGTGTGACACACTGATGACGCTATGCTTATTTACATTCTTTACACCACTGCCGCCAGTGAAACTAAGAATCTGTTTGAGGTCCGGCACTTTTGTCTGAATTCCTAGGATAAGCCGTTGCTAGATCGCAAACACCGTGACCGCATTCCATGTTCCGTCAGGGATAGCTATGATGGCACAGTCCGTCTTCCTCATGCCAGTACATTAACAACGGGTGCAGCGTACACTGGGACGAGTTCAAGTGAATGCATTGAGATGCATCCTGCACCATAAATGAATAATTGTCAGCGAAATCACTTCGTCCTCTTTGGCAGCATTCTTCGCGTGAATGCATGGTTTGTCAGTCATACAGTGGTGTCTGATCAGCGTCACGGTTTGGTGGTTTAAATGTGGTACGGCTTTCTCTTTGACCTGGACTATTTTTACCGATGTTCAGCGATCAGTGATCATCCACTGCTGGTACTTAGTCTCATTATCCATGTCATCGTCTCGGACCGAATCACCATGTTCGTGATTTGTCCTGATTTGCCCGCGAGGATAGCCTTCAGGATGTTCTTCACCCCATCCTCACCAGGGCAGTCCTCGCACTTGTGCATTATGCAGTCACGGCTTTCCGTGTCACATCACAACGTGATCGAGGTCGCGGTATCTGAGACTGGGAGAGCGGATATGAGCAGATTTTGATTTTGATAAGTGCACACGCACACCGGGTGCGTCCCGCTGCTACCTTCCAAGAATGCTTCGGACAAATGGCAGCAAAGGTTAAGAATCCGATGCGAGGGTATTCAGGATTCTGCTTGCTTAGAACATATGCCTCACTCAAGTTTTAAAAACAAGCATTTTCTTAACTCTACTTTTGGTTCCGTCAGTCTGTTGCACCGCAACACAGCCAATCTTGGATGGACAAATCCCGCTGATCTGGTTCGACTCACTAAGCTGGTTTACTTTCACCTTTTCTGCGTCCGACACGCTCAGACCTGTCTTCGCCTTCGGAGTCTCTGGTAGGATCACGTGCGACGCTGTCTACCTGGTGGCTCTTTCTGACCGTGTACGTCATCGTTGCGAATAACTTGGTCGTCCGGCTCAGTGGAAACGGCGCGAAAATCACGATGGACAGCCATCTTCTGTAGTCGGTGCTGTGCTGAAACTCTCCTTTCAGTTCATCCATATACTATACCTAGGCACAAGAAGCAGCAAGCCATTAGTCGATGATGTCGAATGAGGACGTATTGCCATTATAGTCCCCACTAACACTGACGGGCAGCCGGTGGGATAGTGAAAATTTACGCCAATTAAAGTAATACCCATCATATTTTGATACGGTAGAACCTAAACATGACATAACAATCTTACACAGAATGTCGTTGTTGGTTTCCAAATGTCGTCACCAAGTCCGACTTGGCTACACTTTCGGCCATCTTAGGTCACATGGCTCGGTTATCCCCTTGGTTATGCCACCGCCATCGCCACTTTCACCGTTCTTGAATCCATGGGCGTCGGACAGACGGGTATATGCGATACGTGAGGGAGCAGGGTGGGTGCAGGGGGCATGAGCCTCACTTTTCACGAAGTTCAGCATTAATGCTATGGCGACGTATGGTTAGAAGAAGAAAAAGCTTCAAAAATGACTTCCCCCACACACACCCATTTGAGACGTTCATACGCCTATGGTGGACGGCCTATTGAGGAACTGTGACAAAGGGGTCACGTCCTTTGACGAATGCAAGTTTACTATCGAAGCCCAGCATACTTCTACCAGCTTGAAATTATAAGAGGGGGAATCTTCAGTAACCGGAGGGGGTGGGGCGGCGAACCATACCCATCACAGCTAACATAGTATAGCCCTTGGAGACTGGTAGCTCCAAGCTCTATGCAAATTGCGTATTTGAGTAATTGAATATTTAACAGAATTATTTTGCATGCAAGATACTCGAAAGACCCTCTCGTGCCGTCTCACCCCTATCGAAAGTCCGTCACGACACCCATAAACATCGCTACCAAGAGTCCATGCAACTGCTGAAAGGTGGGGGAATTTGTGTGCTGTTATTCAATGGATCGTTCACAAGTCCGGCGCACCGCCACGACTTGAAGGTTGGTGAGATCCCACAGCCTTTGGATTTATGGAGACGCTGAGCTGCTTCGGGAGTGGTCAAATGCTACTGCTGATTCAGTCATAGTTGGGTAAATGGAATGTTGACACCTCACTCAATCAACCCCAGTGGTCAAATAACATCATTCTGGGCGGCTACCAATCGAACAAGTTCCCTAAAGATTTCCGCGCAGCTGATGCTCTGACCTAAGATTAGTCTAGGTCGTCAGCGAGTCAACGAGTTAGTCTATGCCAGTGCACTCAAGTGGCGGAAGTAGTTAGCCTTAACTTTGAAATGATTGTGTTTGGAACTTGAAAAAGAAAAGGGCCGAATGCTGGGTTAGGGGACCTCATGCGCCAGCTTAGCCGTTAGGAATTGATTCTGATTCGGAACCTGAAAGCAGGTATCAGTAAAGCGTTCAGCTTAAAATCAGATGGTCTTCACGAAATCGAAAATGTTGGGTAGTCATGGCAGCTAATGATGATTCGGCATTTGGCGGTCAGAACAACAATGAGCGTTGGAACCGGAGAGATATAATGAGCAAAACATTCGAAGCTTACGAGACAATGCATTCTAAACGACAGTTTTTATATTCAGAAACTCCATGCACTCAGAAATGACTCTCCGACATCCACTACAGCCTGTCCAACGACGAGCGATGTCAGACGGGTACAACACATTCAGAAACTCCAAATTTCTAAGTAATACTCGCATTGTCAAAGAACATCCAAAATAGACGAAACATCGTCGGGAGAGCTGGCACAAAAGGCGTTTATAATCGGTTGACTTGTCGTCTGGCACTGATAGACAGTTTTTACTTTAACGACCCCTAACTCTAATCTGGAGTTTTCGACGAAAAACCGGGGGACCAGGGCGCGTGTTAAACGACACGCTGAACATTTCTAAGCAAGTACGCACAAAATGGCGCATATCGGCCAATGAAACCTCGTTTTACGAAAACCGGAGCGTGGACGGATTTACCCCGCCCCCTACAGTGCGCGTGTTACATTTGCACTGCAAGGGGCTGAACTTACCTTCATCGTTTCTAAATCAGTGGATTTCAACCCCGCCCTCTTGTTGAAAAGCTTCCGAATGGACAGGTAAATTGTCTAACACCCCAATCCATTATTTAGTTGATGCGCTACTTTTGGGACACTAGTAATCTTCGGGAATGACCGAGTACAACCCATCCCATTCCTTGTTCAGAATATTTTCCGCCATGGAGCCCGTCTGAGAGGGAAAAGCGCTCTGTTGGGAACAAAAGACAACCCCTCAGTGTCCTCGAGGCACAACCCCCCCCCCCCCCTCTCGCTCATGGCTGCCCTCAAAGGATATGAGCTCCCATTGGGACTAGAGCTCTTCTCCCCATCCACGAAAACCCCGGGATGTACCTCTGGTGTGCACTAGCCAGACACTGGAATTGCCTATCTGCGAAACCAGCAGCTAAGCTTATAATTCACCAACGCCAAGTAATTATGTTCTGGAAATTCCTTGCACTCCAATTTCCCGCTCTTCACAAACCAAAGGCATCGATGCTGCTAATCCAGCGAGCAATGCACGTCCTACTTGCATGTGTCGCCGCTCTGGCGGTTGCGTCTGGAAGCTTTCACGTGGTGTCTCCCATTTGCATTGTTCAGTACCGCAGGCACTCCAGCCAAGCTTCCGTGTTTTCCACACGAAACTTCCAATGTTTAAGATCATAAAAGTTGGCAAAAATTGGATTCATTTGAAAGCTAGAAGAATCTTCTCCATGAATATGAGCCTCATTCTTCCCTAAATCCAGTACGTTTTGCTTGGGCCTGCGCCGACTGCCTTCATGTCTGGCGCCGCAGGCATTGCGAGATGCTACGCATAGGAGCGGTATGATGAGACAGGCTACGTGAAGATCACTGCTGGGAAAGAGGTGTAGGAGCAAGTAAGAGTTGCAATACGATTCCTCCGTACTAGGTTTGGGGCGTATACAAAGGGGCATGTGACCCGCCCCCTCGGGAAGATGATACCCATCCGGCCAGGAAAAGGCGCCGGCAACATTACATTCATGTTATCTCGTGTAAGCACCTGCGGAAGAAGCTAAGCCAACACTGAGGCTTTTGTTTGATGGCAGTTGTCCCCTCAAAGGTATATAGAACAACATCCATGATTGCGATGCATCTGAATGAAAAATGGAAAGCAATTCTGAAAACCTGCTACCGGTTCCGTGTCTGCACATGTCTGCTCGCCAACAACTTTGGGTTCCAGTAATACATTCCAAAGATTCCGGTTCCGGTACCTTAACCGATAACCTAAATATAATGTTGCTGGCTCCTTTTCCTGGCCGGAGGAGTACCACCTTCCCATGGGGGGCACATGCCCCTTTGTATCCGTCCTTACATGGAGGAATTTTGTCGCAACTCTTACTTGCTCCTACCCCTCGTTCCCAGCCTGATCTTCACTTAGCCTGTCTCATCATACCGTTCCTACCCGTAGCACCGCGTGATGCCTGCAACACCAGACATGAAGGCAGTCAGCGCAGACCCAAACAAAAAGTGTTGTTTTCAGGATAGAATGAGGGTGATATTCGAGAAGAAGACTAAAGCTTTTAAGTTAATCCAATTTTACGGAATTTTTATATTACAGCTCAGAAATTCCGTGTGGAAAGCACGGAAGCCTGACTGGAGGGCCTGCGGGACTCAGCAATGCAAATGGGAGACACCACGTGAAAGCTTCCAGACACAGCCGCCAGAGTGGCGACACATGCAAGTAGGACGTGCATTGCTCGCTGGACAGCGGTGTCGATGACTTTGGTTTGTGAAGAGCGGGAAATTGGAGTGGAAGGAGTTTCTCGAACTTAATTACTTCGTGTTGGTGAATTATCAGCTTAACTACTGGTTTCGCAGATAAGCAATTGCAGTGTCTGGCTAGAGCACGCTAGGGCCCTGCTCACAGAGCCTGTTGTCGCTGCTACTCTACGGTCAAAATAGGCTCCGCCTACCACCGAAACGTCATCAGCAGCGAACATCGCTGCGGCCTGCCGCGGTCAAAACATTCGTCAAATCTTGCGCAGGAGTTTCATTTAAAAACTTAAAATATGTGCATGACGCCGGCGACTTGCCGGATACCGATAATATTAGGCCTAACAATGGGGTGGATGAATATTCTTAGACTGCAAATTCTTCTTTTTTAGTTATAATCAGTGGTGAATGGCGTGATATTTATGCTAAGTACGTGTGTACTGTACAGGTCCCTTCAAGCAGGTATTGATAGAGCCTGCAAATTATTGGTAGGACACTCAAGCCACATGTGTTACATGAAGTTTGGTAAATGGGGCTGGATATATAAGGTAGATAGATAATGATGCGGGTATGAGACGTTGGTAAATTGATTCTTTGAAACTATGAATATGGGCACCAAATGGCCCTGTAATTGGTGTGCTCCTAAACCAAAATATGCAATCAAATAAATCAGGAATGTGGTGCTGGTTGGGGTGTGAGTGTGTTTACCAAGATTATCGTATCTTCCCTTTACAGGCTTAACCTGGATGAACCCTTGTGGCTTTTAATAAGTCTGATCACCATATGACTTCATGACTTAGGCTTCTCCTTTCTGTCTGCCAGATTAATATTTCCTGTATTTTAGTGCTTCTATTGTTGAATAGGTGTATTGTTTAAACTGTACAACCCTTTCCAGTCCAGACAGCCCATTCCAGCTCTGAGGTATGCTCGCTTTTCTTTACAGCCAGGGATGTTGTTTTGTATACTTCTCAGGGGGCCATGCTCCCTCAATGGTGATTTTGCCCTGGACATTTATTCTTTTAGCATGGGACATTACGGAGTGTGCACCTCCCTCAATCAATTTTAGTTTGCCTTTGGCTTTATGCATTGGGCCCTGCCCCAATAATTTTCTGAGCTCAACACCTGTGTACACAGCCCTTGCCAGACAACGTGGTGGACCTCTTCATTTCCTGGGGTCCTTTTCTATACATCCTGCTAGATGTTTAAATTTTTCCTAGGTTATATCTAGTGTCTTATATCTGCACAGAAGCAATGGCAACAGTGAACAATCCATGGACAACTTTAAAGTAGCTGAGCAGACAATCAACATTGAATAGTAACAGTGCATGCTCCTTTGCACCTAGTCTACCTATGCTGCTATCTTGCTTATTTGGTTGCACTTCTTATTCTGCTGTGCTCAGGTGTACTGTGATCATGCGGATAATGATCTACACGTATATCTGTTGACCATCGCCAAGAAGGTTTTGTTGGCAACATGCATAGTAGGTACTGTTCTGTACCCATGGCACATCATAGGTTGTGATGGAAATTATAACTCAGGCAACATTTAAACAAACACAAGCAAAACATATTTTGGCAATACACATTCATGTTCCCACCCCTGAACAAAATGTATGAAAATATGCTGAACAGTTGGCCTTGGGTAAGGCAATGACAATGAAGGACAATATAATCTTTAAAAAAGATAGACTAATCAAACATAGGTTAACTTAATCTAACCTACTCTTGCCTACTGATGGTGGATCACATAAAACCTGCTGGTGAGGTGATGTTGGGTCATGTAATATTATTACATGATTAAAGGAGTCTGCATGATCCGCTATATTGGAGGTGAGTGAATAGTGAATATATAGTGAAATAGGTATCCTCCTTTTATGTGATACGATAAATGGCAGGGAGAGGTTGCTATGTCAGCTTGAACCAGTCTAGTTCATTTTCTTCCTAATTTGTGCTGAGATATCAGTGCCATGCTTTCTAATTATAGTAGTTTAGATCAAAATGATTTGTAGTCCAACAAGGATGATATTTTGTATTTAAACCCTCAACATCAGGAGTTTAGTACATCATTTCTGGTGAGCTTTCAGGGAGCGTCGGTAGCTCAGTGGTTAAGCTGAGCGTCTTGTATGTCAGAGGTCCGGGATTCGGTTCCCCGCGGCGCCCGCCCTTCCCGCCAAGATGAGAGGCAGGCGAAGCCGTATGGCCTCAGCTGTCGAGTGCGTCGTAAAGCCGCTACCATCACCACCGCCTGACAAATTTTGAGGACTGTCACAGAGGAGCTAATTATCAAACATTATGGCACATTTGTGCTTGAAGTCTTTGTTATGGAACTTTTTCCAAACATGACACTTATCAACACAATTAAGGTGTGACTATTGTGATCATTTCCTTTGCAAGTGCTCACTTTTCAATTGGAAAGCAAAAAAAGTAACATAGTGCTCTTAGTTAAACATTACACATCACACCAAATGAGACAAACCGTAGCCATACCATAACCTAATCACACCTCACTTTTATGAAAAACCCACAATTTGGCAAATTATCAGTATCAGTGAGTTTTGTTTTGTAATTTGGACATGCTTTACTTTGTGAAAAATGGAAAGGTTTTTCTTCATGCTTCCGTAGTTCATTGGCTATTGGTCTTACAACACTTAAGTACTACCAGAGTATATCCATTGAGTCATGTAGCATCACCAATCTCTCAATCGAATTAACTTTGGGTAAAGAGTAGCGACATGTGAGACTCAAATCCACAATATTTCAATTGTGTGATGGCTGAGTTACCCCTAGACTACTCATCCCTTGGTTAGGTAGTTAGGTTCAGGTGATCAGGCTAGGTTTTTTTTTGTATATGGGAGGTTCAGCAAGGTTAGGCTAGGTTGTCAGAAAACGACAAATTGGGGCATATGCCATGCTATATTATCGCATTAAATGCCATATTTGTTGGTGTTATTCTGCCTGCCAATTGAAAAGCAAGTACTTGCAGAGGAAATGAGTGGCCACATCATGTCAACTACAGTCATTATCATTGCATTTAAAAAATAGGAATTCAAAAATTGCATTGAAACACAAATGTACCGCCTAATCTACCCCATTGTTTGCCCTATTCAGGTAAAATGTGTGCAAAGCTTGCTTCTTAAATACCTTAAAGCGCAATATTACCCACCACTCGACATGCAAATGAGAATGTAAAAGGACATTAGCAAACAGCGCATAATTACAGCGACATAACAGCGCATAATTACGCACCATTGCGCCAAGATGACCCTTCTCAATCTTGCGGCCGCTACGGCCGGTGGTATAGCGACCGCAGGAACCGCGGCTGCCGCAGACAAACGTAGATTATGTGACGTCATCCTGCTCACTGCTGATTGGTCGCGGATAAGCTCCACCCCTTTGACCGTCAGAGCCGCAGCGGCCGCAGACAGCCGAAAGCCCCGTGAACAGGGCCCAGGGGTGGATCCCGGAGTTTTCGTGGATGGGGAGGGGAGCTCTAGTCCGAATGGGGCGCCATTTCCTTTGAGGGCAGCCGTGAGCGAGAGGGGGAGGGGTGCTACGAGGGTACTGAAGGGTCGTCTTTTGCTTTTCCCGTGACATCGGGAAAAATATCCTGAACAGGAAATCGGAACGGATGAACTCAATCCTTCCCAGAGGGAGCCTTATTCCGATTCGGAGAGCGCCTTTTTCATGATCCGGATCTCCCCCACCCCACCCATGAGCACAATTCACGTGAGATTATACCACTTTGACTGCAGCCAAGATAAAGAAAAACCTGGCCGCTCGTGGTGCTCCTTTGCACGAAACGTGTCATGCCACCCGCCCTTTACATGAGGGGTGGGCATGGCCCTTTGCTTCCTAGATACCTGTATATTGTTGTGTGATGTGATTTGAATTGTATACTTGATGTTCTCAGCGTACTTGATGTCCTTAGCGCTTCTTGCATAAACCATACATGCATTGTATATTACATTATACATTAAAGCATACATACATTACATAAAGATAAAGTTTTCTTGTTGCTTGCTTATTTCATTCCACCACGCATGCGGAATATATTTTTTGCTCACCACCTGTCGGTTTCACGGGCTAATACAGAGATGGAGGAGGAATATTAAATGCCCAGAAGCAAGGTATAACAGGTTACAAAATTGTTATTTTCTGTAACAATTTTGAAAAATTTTCTGTACCAGAAAATTGTTACTTTCTATGTGTAGTTTCCCAACGAAATCATCAAATTATAGATTTGAAACTACCAATTACCTTTTTCAGGATTAGGATTAGCTAAAACTAAATATGAAGGCTAAAAGGCCTAAAGGTTGAAAGGCTTAGATGAAATGGTTCTCTCCAGATCCGTTAGGTCAGAGTAACATTTCCCTGACTGTCCTATTTGAAGTCGAATTTTAGCCGCATACACGTAACTGTAGAGGAAGTTGCTCTCTTTCGAACGTTATGCTTTTCCAACCACTGTTCCGTTACCTCAAAATTTGCTTTCTCCAGTTATCCCGGATGGCAGTAAGATCATTGCCGGGCCATCCCAGTTCTCCTGACTACTAGCATCGTTCGCCAGTATCGCTAATGGCCGCCAATCAGCTTGCGAGTTGTTCCTAGGTGGGAAATGTATCAGTTGCTTCGAAGACAAATGTACTGCGTGATCGTGGTCGTGCCCAGCAAAGTCAGCCATGCCGAAGGTGCATATCGGATACCACCCGGTGCTCTTTCCTGTTCTGGAACGATGATAGCCTATTCGGTTGCCCTGTGAAATATTCATAAATATTGACATCGATATGAGTCATTGCTTGATGTGAGATTCGTCCGAGATCCTCTGCCAAACAGGCCATTTTTACGTTTGTCTGTACCAGAGTATATCAAAGATAAGATACAAGATGCCAGTGTTATTAAAGAAGTAAATGAACGTCTGTACTATGTTGGTTATCGTACAACTTCCGTCAGCGCATCACTCGGTATGGCTCAATCCTCTGTCCATTCTAGTGCTGAATCAATGTGTGCTCGCGTATCGACGCCTGGAGGTGAACTAACCATAAATATTGCCCGATACATGAATTATTGATGGAGGAAACAACAAATGCGCATTCATTTTTATTTAGAATCGTCCCCAGTGCCAAACACCCATTTGAATATGCTAAAAAATCGTCAACAGCTGAATAGTTCTCTTTTAGCTCATGAGGTTACAATTATGCTCGTGGATTTAAGTGGTAGACTATCTCAGTTTCTGGCTTAGGTGATTTGAGTGTGTCAAATTTTTTAACGGAAATTTTTGACAAGTTGTTTACCTGCGTTGTCGTAGGTCTAGTCGCGCAAAAAAACACCTGGACAGTTTTGGTTCCTTCTTCAAGTTGATTTATTTTCACCGTAGCACGAGATATGAGAAGACTGTTTTAAGTTGTTAGGTCGTAAGGTTTGCATGCTAGAAGATGCATTCGTTACTCTTCAAGGCAATCAACTCGTACTTCGAACAGAGAACATCTTGATCAAAAGGAATCTTCAATCGTCAAACATTGTGTGGATATACTGTTCAGTTTACTCCTAGTGAGCAGCCAAATGATCCAATTGTTATTCGCTTAACTGCGGTGTCGCGAGCTGTGATTCACGGATCCTGAGATTATTCTTCATGGTCGCATACCACCGGGGAAGCTACAACAAACATTGCATTGGTAGCAATAAGCCGGATGGCAATCCTCAGTGCTTAGTTAGGTAAGGTACAAAATGGATGTCATGTCCCTCTCAAAGGTAATATTATTTCCATTCATTGCTGGACCCCACGCCGAGTGTCCCGGTTCAAGAATTGGGTTCGAACTGTTTTTGAAAACCAAGGAGTTCCCGAAGTGTATGCTGAAATGTGTGCCACATACACGGCTATGGTGGGAATCCCAATAAACTTCATAGAAGAAGCCTAATTGTAGTTGCCTGCGTTGCTGTCAAGGTAGCGTCTTGTAATCATTCCACATTTCAACCTCGGAAATTGTTATTATTCCAATAGAACACATAGCATACACATCAACGGCATAAGGAAGGGATGCATGAGGCAATGTTCCACAAAAAAAGTTGAAGGGAACAACGCTGGATTGCTTAATTTGGAATTGCCTGACTCATTAGGAAAGCATTGGGTTAGGGCAGACTAACCCGAAGCGACTAACTATGCAAGCGTGTGTATCTACGCGAGAATGTATTTCAGCTACCAACGTGCAGCCTTTTACACAAAATATACATGACACAACAATCGATCATTTTTACCTTCAGCTTCTTCTTCTAGAACCGCATAAGGCTTCGGGGGGTTGGAGTGGCCTTTATGCAGAAAGTTAGATAGTTGAAAAAACGCAATGCAATGTGGCTAACACGTAATACATGGTAACGCAGAGAAACGTGTGCCTTAAATTAATCCACCAAATAACCAGCTTACGAAAGCCGTCAAATGGTATGAGATCTACAGTGTTCGGAAGGAAGCCATACAATTCCATTAACCACCGCCAACGACATTCTATTTGCACACGACGTGCGCTCGCGTTATCCACGCTCACGTCTCTTCACCTCTTAATAAAAAGCCATGCCCCCGAGTTGAAAAGCCAGATGACCGGTCCTGGGACAGGTCGGTGACCTGTGACCTGGCTTAGAAGTTGGCGGTCGTGAAGCACCGCAAGCAAGCGGAATTTGGACATATCCAGCATATCGGGTGTGATAAAGCTCCCGCGGACAGACTGCGGCGGATCCCCAGCAGACTGACGAGGCGGGTCTCCAGCAGACTGACGTGGCGGATCCCCAGCAGACTGACGAGGCGGGTCTCCAGCAGACTGACGTGGCGGATCCCCAGCAGACTGACGAGGCGGTCTCCAGCAGACTGACGAGGCGGATCCCCAGCAGACTGACGAGGCGGTCTCCAGCAGACTGACGAGGCGGTCTCCAGCAGACTGACGAGGCGGATCTCCAGCAGACTGACGAGGCGGGTCTCCAGCAGACTGACGAGGCGGATCGACAGCAGACTGACGTGGCGGATCTCCAGCAGACTGACGAGGCGGGTCTCCAGCAGACTGACGAGGCGGGTCTCCAGCAGACTGACGAGGCGGATCTCCAGCAGACTGACGAGGCGGGTCTCCAGCAGACTGACGAGGCGGATCTCCAGCAGACTGACGAGGCGGATCCCCAGCAGACTGACGAGGCGGATACCCAGCAGACTGACGAGGCGGGTCTCCAGCAGACTGACGAGGCGGGTCCCCAGCAGACTGACGAGGCGGGTCTCCAGCAGACTGACGAGGCGGATCCCCAGCAGACTGACGAGGCGGATCTCCAGCAGACTGACGAGGCGGATCCCCAGCAGACTGACGAGGCGGGTCTCCAGCAGACTGACGAGGCGGGTCTCCAGCAGACTGACGAGGCGGGTCTCCAGCAGACTGACGTGGCGGGTCTCCAGCAGACTGACGTGGCGGGTCTCCAGCAGACTGACGAGGCGGGTCTCCAGCAGACTGACGTGGCGGGTCTCCAGCAGACTGACGAGGCGGATACCCAGCAGACTGACGTGGCGGGTCTCCAGAAGACTGACGTGGCGGGTCTCCAGCAGACTGACGAGGCGGGTCTCCAGCAGACTGACGTGGCGGGTCTCCAGCAGACTGACGAGGCGGATACCCAGCAGACTGACGTGGCGGGTCTCCAGCAGACTGACGAGGCGGGTCTCCAGCAGACTGACGAGGCGGGTCTCCAGCAGACTGACGAGGCGGGTCTCCAGCAGACTGACGAGGCGGATACCCAGCAGACTGACGAGGCGGGTCTCCAGCAGACAGGAGTGCGACTAATTGTCAGCAGAGGGGTGTGACGGATCTCCGGCAGACAGAGGGCTGACGGATCTCCACGCGTGACTTATCTCCAGAGGACAGATGTGTAACGGATATATGCATGAGCAGGAGGGAAGACACGGTAGGGAAGGAACTGCGGGAGGACAAGGCAGGAGTGAACTGTGACGGACCTTCAGCAGACTGGGATGTGACGGATATGTGACGGACCTTCAGCAGACTGGGGTGTGACGGATATGCGACAGATCTTCAGCAGACTGGGGTGTGACGGGTATGTGACGGATCTTCAGCAGACTGGGGTGTGACGGGTATGTGACGGACCTTCAGCAGACTGGGGTGTGACGGATATGCGACAGATCTTCAGCAGACTGGGGTGTGACGGATATGCGACAGATCTTCAGCAGACTAGAGTGTGACGGATATGCGACAGACCTTCAGAGACTAGAGTGTGACGGGCATGTGACGGACCTTCAGTAGACTGGGGTGTGACGGGTATGTGACGGACCTTCAGCAGACCGGGATGTGACGGGCATGTGACGGACCTTCAGCAGACTGGGGTGTGACGGGCATGTGACGGACCTTCAGCAGACTGGGGTGTGACGGGTATGTGACGGACCTTCAGCAGACTGGGGTGTGACGGATATGCGACGGACCTTCAGCAGACTGGGGTGTGACGGATATGTGACTGACCTTCAGCAGACTGGGGTGTGACGGGTATGTGACGGACCTTCAGCAGACCGGGATGTGACGGGCATGTGACGGACCTTCAGCAGACTGGGGTGTGACGGGCATGTGACGGACCTTCAGCAGACTGGGGTGTGACGGGTATGTGACGGACCTTCAGCAGACCGGGGTGTGACGGATATGCGACAGACCCTGAGCGTGAAGGGCCGCCCCCGGCGGACCGCCTGTGACCAGGTGCCTCCGGGCCTGCTCAGAGCCAGGTCGCACTCCTGACACCGGCGGGTCGGCCGGACAGCGGCAGGAAGACGTTCGCCACGCAGGCGGGCAGCGACACCTTGAGAGCGCGCAGGCGGACCATCATCGCCAGACGTGCCCGCTTCCCCAGGCCCGACCATTTGCCGGCGCCGCCGGCCACGACGCCAGTGCGTGGGCGAGGGCAGGGGCAGGGGGAGGGGGTCTGACAAGCGTGCTGCATGATTGTGTCGGACGTGCCGCTCCGGATTTTGCCGGCGCGATACTGCGCCTCTTTGACGCTTCTTCGTGGCGTCTTCCCTCGGTGGAGCGCCGGCGGCGGTCACGAGCAGTGCCGGACGGTGCCGACGCGTTCTCGGCGCGCTGCCACGGCGGCGGGTCGAGCCGCAGCGTCACTGGATCGGCCGATGGTGGGCGGCTGCGGGGATGGCCGCTGACGGGCCTGACGAGCAGCTCACTGGCGGTCAGACGACGGCTGCGGCTGTCTGTGGCGGCTGCGACAGTGAACGCCAGCCGCGGCGTCGATGAACACGCGCCACCGTCACACGTGTGACGGTGTCACAGATGTGTCACTGATAGTGACGGTGTCAGCTTCAGTGAGGCCGGCCTCTTATGTGCTGCTTGTGCTGATTGCGTTGCAACTAGTATGGCTTGAGTCTCCATTAGTTTCTGGAACATTTTCTGACTAGATGTCCATCGTCACTGACTATGTTCATAGACCCTGCAGACTTCGTCTTCACAGCAGAAAGCCACAACAAGACACAAACAGGCACAGAAATCCCAGCAGGTACTTGACCATGGCTAGTGCTTTGATGATCCAGTCGAGTCACCGCACACACTTCTGACCCGGTGTTGACCTCACTGGTGCAGGCAGCGTTGGTCCTCCCCCGGTCGCCCTGACCAGTCGACCGCTCCCAACGCTTGTCAGCCGCTGCGTCTCGTCAAGTACCTCCCACACACAGCACCCGTTCGATGCTGTCGTCCTCTGCGTCGGTCGACGTCGACACCTGCCGACAAACTGTGCCGTGGTGAGGCGCCGACGTCGACCCGCCGATCTCGGCAGGGGGCGTCGCGGTGGGGGGTGAGGGTGGCCAGACCATCTGCCTCCGTCCCCGCAGCCCGTCCCACGGCGACAAATTTAGTGCGCACCGACAGCGGGAGAGGACCCACGGCGCGGCGAGTTGGCACTCGGCAGCGGAAGACTTCTCGCGGGGTCGAGATTGCCTGCGTCTGTGGCAGTTCCAGCCCCCAGCTGGCGATGGATGGCAAACGGTGGCTTCACACTGGTGCGGATTTTCTGCACGTGCGCTCGCCGAACGCCGAATTTCCTTTGACGGACACTGAGTGCGCCGGTTTGGTGAAATTACAGGTAGGATAATTGAGTTTACCAGTGCAGTGATAACTAGGAGGATGAGAGTAAAGCATGGAGTAGTGGTCTATTAACCCGTCCCGTCTCGGAGGGGGTCTTCAACCGCCCCCTCCCCTCAGGTTTTTCGCGGATAGAGGACGAACAGCGCGGCAGCGCGCCAAAATTTGGCATACCTTTTCCCACATCAATTTGACATGCTGATTCAAAAATTTTAGATCAGGTCATCTAGGGTCAACGAGTTAGTCAAGGGCAAGTGAGGTCACCTCCAAAAAAGTTCAACCAGTCGTCACGCTTTAACGGATACAGATATTTTAATGAAACTTTCAGCGTTTGTTTATCTTTATGGATGCAACAAAACGTGCGAGTTGAATTTCTAATTATTTTCGGTTTTTGACTAAATATAAATTTTCCGTGTTTGCCAAATTGCAGTTCAAATTGAGGATTCTGGCTAAAGTAAGCATTTTGTATTAGGGCAAGTTGACTTCCAACAACGGTTCCCGGTCTGCTCTACCCATTGGAAAAGGAAAATTAAAGAAACTCGAAAACTCAAAATTTTTAAATTTCAAAAGATAAGTTTTATTTTGGGGGCCCAAAAAAATATAGCATGGTCGATTTCGCTGTCCTTTTCTCATTCCAAATAAAAAACGTTTTTCATATATCCGCCAAAATGAACTCCCCAGAGTCAAAACCATAATGTAAGTCGTGAAAAGTCGTGAAAATATCGCCCCCTGGTGACGTCACTTTGGGGGTTAATTATTTTGGAGGATGGACCCTGACCCTACTCGTCGAGCGCTTTCCGATGACATCTCTTTCGTTTTCGTGCGATGCTTAGTTTTGATTTTAGAGAGGGTCTTCACCCCCGAGACGGGATGTGATGATTTGACCTGAAAGACGGCGCGGGTTAAGTCGCATAGCCCGTATATAGAAGAAACCTGACACATATTTGAAAAGTGTAAGCATGTGTGGGAATATCATTGTTGGGGCTTGATTACCCAGCGACAAAGAGGCGCAAATATGGCATGGTAGACTACAAAGCCATGTCCATAACTCCTCACGCGAAATACTCGATTCACAATGTGTTTGTATTACTTGTTGGGACAGAACTTGGCTTTGGCAATCCATGCGGAGAATAGAAGAACCGGGTTTTACTTGGGTTCTGTACCTGATTCCATCACCGATTTCGCTTCTTCTGTCCTTTTACCCCACATTTCCGACAGTTATTTCGTTCATCGGTCTATCCACTCAGTATGTATATCACATACTTCACCAAATATGTACCTCCTTGAGAGCACTGGTGTAACTTTCTAGCTTGGATGAAATCCGGAAACTTCATAACGACCCCTCACTCCCTGGAACTTCAAATTGACCAAATTTAGCTTTATGGCATTATATGATGATACACGACGAAAATAACCCTAGGAACTTCTTGGACATGAGCAGTTCAGAACGTGATTGAGAGGACAGTTGCGGAAGTAGTCACGCTTCGGATGTTGTCACAATTTATTTTAAAAATGAGCTAACAGGATTACTTAATGGAACAATTTAGCTTACCAAATATAATTAGGCGAGCTTTGCAAACGGTACCATTCATTATCGAGGCACTGCGCATTATAATATTTGATATTTTGTTCGAGAACGCCGGTAAGTTTCTGCGTAATTCGCCTCAAGCATCTCATAATTGATGTCAATTGGCAGCAATTTCTTGGACCAGTTAAAGCATAACACATTGCATGAATCTGCGGAAGCACATTTCTACCCAGGTGGATTTCAATGATCAAGGTGCTTAATTATTCGAACTGACTCGGGGTAAAGTGAAGAATATTTTAGCCAGTGCTTCCACCTTTATTGACTTCTAGAAGTCTTCTAAAGGTTATGAACTAAATGAGACAAGACAAAAAATCCAGCTAGTAATTAAATCACGCGATGAAGCCTAAAGGTGGACCACTGTCAAAAGAAGAAGAAACAGCAGAATAAGAAAAACAAACAGCAGAAGAAGCAGTGAGGAAAAAGAAGCAGTGAGGAAAGAAGAGACAGATGAAGAAACAGGATCACACACCAGATGAGAAGAAAAAAAGACAACAATATCCTCGCCACACACAACGGCGTCAGGTCTCCTTCGTTGCACACAACTGGTATGCACATAATTACACCTAAATACGTAAATAGGTTGAACTTGGTGTCAATGGTGGGTTTTGGTGCTCTTTGGCACAGTCCTATGTCGGGCTCAATTGAGTAGTTATTCAGAAACTCGACACCCAGAAGGCCTGTTTCAACACAGCACCCTGTCGAATTCCCAAGGAAGTTACTATATGGGATTGTCTAGGGCCGAGAGTACGAATCTGAACTTTTTATGCCCCTAGGTTTCATGGTTTTTAAGTCACGATGACGTCATATACTGACTTCTGCTCATTTCAAATTTGCAATGCTCATTGCAAATTTGCAACTGCGAAACGCTGTGACAGCATTGTCGCTGTCTCCTCGATGTCCGCCTGGGAGACGTAGATGAATTCAATCCCTGTGGGGCGAAATTTTCATCAGCTCCCTTGCAAGTATTTGTCATCCCGATCGCACAATCTTCGATCTTTTCAGCATTTCACATATACAATATTTGTACGAGTATCTAGAAAACGGGTAAGAAATGCACTACTTTCACTCGCCCTTTTGACGGGTGTCATAGTGAACGGACTATTTATTTGTTTAAAAAGACTAATTGTTGATCCTGGGTAACCAGTGAAGGTTTAGGTGTATTGAGCTGATGTGCCCTGAATACCCAAAATGCCGCGAAAATTAGAATCTGACAGAAAATTGCGAAAAATGGCGCCAGGTGGTGCTAGTAAAAAAAGACCTTTGCAATTAGGAACAGTACCTGATATGTGTGTTGAGCAGAAGTTGAACATAGCTTCCGGGGTCAATATCTGGTCTCCGTCTGGCCGCTGAATGCTTGCCCTTGCCGTCAGGCGTTTCACGGTCCCACCTACGCCGTCGCACGGACCTTTTCCATGGCAGGTGGCAAAATAATGCCACTCGCAGTCAACGTTGAAGTCCTGCTTGTGCAGGCACATGTTCCTTATATTCTGTGTATTCTTGTATTGTGCTGCACAGCCGTTTGTAAAGTAATGCACCTTTGTGACATTTTCATTCTCGGATTCCATCCGTTCCAGAACCTTTGTTTGGAACGCGTAAACTGAGGCTGTATTGTGGTGCAGATCGTCACTTATGTAGCTTTTGTTTTGCAGTGATCCGTCTGGGACTCGCGTTGTAACGACGAATGGATGAACAGTGGCCTGTGCGTTCTCCAAATGGTAGCCTTGTACTGCATCTTCCAGAAATGTGTAGTTTTCGGAAAAATCTCACGAGATGATGGCCCCATCCTCGGGTAGTTGTCCTTTCAGATCTTTTAGAAAGCCATTATGTACATGCGCTGTATAGTGGTGCCTGGTTAGCTTTGATATGGCATTAGTAAGCCCCTCGATAAAATCTTCAACAGTCTGCGTCATGTTTACCATCGTGGTTCGATCCGTGCTGATCCACTGTCTAAATTCCACTTGGTCAGTCTCTGCCAAACTCGGCATACAGGTCAGAAAATTCCTGAGCCCGTTGACTCCGGGACACTTGTCGCATTGCCGAAACATACATTCTTCGTTTTCCACGGAGCAAACAAGTTTCTTCATAAGATCAACGACAGATTAATCGTGACGTATGGCTTGAACCATCAATTTCGGGTTTTGATGATGAATACATACACAAACTGAATGCGTCCCGCTAGCGCAGGCTAGCACCTATCAAGGTGGTCGCAGACTAGCGAATGTGGAGAATCCAACAGGCTGAGGAGTTTGCTCCTTGTCTTGATGGTAAGCTTCTCTCAAATTCGAAAGGACCAGTCTCTTCTGGTAAGTTCGCCTTATGCCATCCTGACATCGCACACTGAGCACGTCTTTCTGTCCTGGTAGTGGTCTACTGATGTCGTCCTGCTGGTAGAAATTAATGACCTCGTCTTTTTTATTCTGGGAGAGAGCAGCAATCGACAGTTTCCTGTCAGGTGTGCCCAAAATTCCATGCGTCGCTTTCACTTCCCGAGGTTTTCGCACCATGTACAGGGGGGCACCGAACTTTGCAGCCGTTTTGTACATGGTAAATGGCGACAATGTCAAAATTTGAAGCTTCATTGCGTACGAGGTGCTTGGGTCCTTGCATTTGGCTACTAGTTCCTCCATCATGCTCTCATAGAGTTCTAAATCGCTCACGTTTTCCTCGGCTTCCGGTTCTCTACCTGATACGTTTTCGATAGCCGTCGCTTCATTGGCAGTGGCTCATTGTCGGTCGAAGATCGTCAGTGGCTTGTTGTCTGTCGGGAGAGACATCACTTGCTGGTCGTGAGGGTGACGACGATGGCGATGTTTCGGCTTCAGCGGTATCCTGCGTCGAGCTCTGTGACCGACTATGCTGAGTACGTGATGTGCTGGGCTGTGAGGGATCTGCAATTTGCTGATCGTTCCACGACACTTGCTTCCTGCATGTGGTGCAAAGGCTTGCCCCCGGATGCAACACACCTGTAATACTGGGATGTTTGTCGATGTATTCCTGGACTAGTGGTCTCAAACCTGACCTCTTATGCTTTGGGTGTGAATTGAAAGGATTCGCACAAACTGTTGCCACTAACACCCTGTGTGCCATTCTTCATTCGCTTGCGAAGCCTCACCAATCTTACGCACAGCACCGAAGGCTACTGACGACCAACTAGCATGTCAGACACCAACAACGACGCCGCTACATCTCATTGGGCGAATCTCGTTTCCGTTGTCAAGACGCTCGTGTTTCCATGACGCTCGTATTACGTGCTATGCGGCCTCGCCTAGACCCACGTTTTTACGACAGTGATCGAATTGTACGTGCAGTACGGTCATTTCGCATCTCTCACAGACAGTGAGTCTGTGCCCCCTCCCCCCGAGCCCCCTTGAAGGAAGCAGCTTATACTAGATCTGTAGCGATTTTGCGAGAGTATGGGCAAGCCAGGCACGGCTTCTCAACCCCTCCCCCCCCCCCCGCCCCGCTCAGCAACACATCCGCCACACGGGCGCGCTCACCGACATCGCTCCCCCACCCCAGTCAGCAACACTTCCGCCGCCAAGGAAGGTCTGGTGCCTTTTTGGAGCTGACCTTGGGCTCTTTTGGTGAGATGCCCTTCTGACAGAGTTCCTGGCTACGTGCCTGATCACAGATCGCTGCGTATATGGTCTACATTCAGACGAATTAGTGACAGGTTACGTAAAACCGGATGTATGTTTTAGAAATTTCATGAAATGCAGCGCGTTTTGAATTGTTTTGTGCTGCTATGTCATTCTATGCCATTCTCGACTGCAGTCGCAACTTGATTAGTCTTGGACAACCGGAAATTCCCACCGTATAAACACTACGGTGCATTGCCCCCCAGCCCCCTCCCTCACTAAATACGTACGATGCTGATTGGAGATGACCGACGCAGCCCACTGAAAATCTGAACCCTACTCTCACCCTGGATAGCATCCAGCAGCGAGGTTTTCGCCCATAGTTGCATTATGCATAGCGCTGCTGCAACAGCCAGGACAGAGGCCTGTGCTTTGTTATAACGATTTTTTCTGACGGTGTTCCAGGGATGTACCCATTCTATCTTTGATTGTTTCAAATACAGAATTGCATGGAGAATCAGAATACTATTGTTTTGTGAAAAATGAAAATTAAAGAAAACTTGAAAACTCAAAATTTTGAAATTTCAAAAAAAAATAAGGAGCCAAGAAAATTAAACCCTGGTCGATTTCGCTGTCCTTTTCTCATTCCAAATTATTGTTTTTTCATATATCCCCCAAAATGATATCCCCAGAGCCAAAAGCATAATGTTGGTCGTAAAAAGTCGTGAAAATCTAGCCCTCTGGTGACGTCACTTTTGGGGAAATTGTTTTGGGGGTGCACCCGGACCATACTCGTCGAGTGGTTTCCGATGACACCTCTTTCATTTTCGTGCGATGCTTAGTTCGGATTTTAGAGGGGGGTTACTAACCGCCCCCCCCTGTGAGGATGTGAGGATCCAAACAATGGGGTATATCAACCGGTACGATCTGAAGTTATGTACAAAACCGGAGGGGTGGGCGGATTTGCCCCCCCCTCCAAGGGGTGTGTTAAACCTGGGTGACACCGGTTAATCAAAAGGAAGGAAAACGAATTTGCAGGATACCGTGCGTTCGGCATACCCGGTCAGACGTGTTATTAGCCTTCCATGGTCCCCAAATCTTACACTTATTTTCCAGAGTAGTATTTATGCATCACTCTGCAAAAAGTATGACCGCGCCGAAAAGGCGCAACAATATGGTCCCACCAGACCCGCAGCCAGGGAGGACTGGTGCCTATCCCTCCCTAGCAACACACTTATACTGGATCAAACAAGAACTTTTGAGATTTTCACCACGCTGAATCCTAAAATGCGAATCGAAATCTTGCTCTGTTGCGTTGCATTCTTTGGTCAGACCAAACTTAGGAAAATTGTGAATGAGGCACTGGGCCACATCCTTATCATGAACACCCTCCCAATTAAGCAAGGTCTGAACGCAGCGAATAACAGGAAAAGGCAGTTGTGTCCATGAAGATGAGCACTCATGCCTATACTCAAACTAATGAAATGCATGCTTTCATTACAGATGCCCGAGCTTCCCTTTGTTGTACGTAGCAATTATTATTTTCTTGGTTGTTATCGGGAACTAAGTATTGTGTGCATAAAGCTATTTGAGTTAAATAGCATATATATATATATATATATATATATATATATCAGCCCTATATATATATAAAGGCCCTCTTCAGATGTTCCCTTCCCTTCTCCTTTCTAGACCAAGTTCTGGCTACACCACTGGTTGGATGTCGTTCGTAAAATGTATGAATATTATACAGCTTTGTGAATCATTACTTTTTAAGACGATTTGTTACCTGCACAACGCCAAGAAGCACGTCGGCACCAAATATCGTACTATAGCTAGATTATGTTCATAGCGGCGTCCGAGTTTATAGCCAAATCCTGGAAAATTATCAATTATGGTGAAGTGTGCGTTCTACAAACAAGATTGGAAACGAAAATGGTTTTGTATGTACTTGTTATATATGAAGCCAAAATATGATCCCTCCGTCCTGTCAATTGTTTGTAAAATATTTTTTTGGCGGGAATCGAGGTTATCGGAGGTCACGTAGCCTGAGGTCGTGGGGGTATCTTTTTAATTATTCGTAGCATACAATAATATTGTCGGTGTTGGGTTCCTCGAAACTTTGCGAGTATAAAAATGTATGGATATTTATATTTTGAATGATGTTTTTCAAATAGTCATCGGCCACCGAACATAACCTTGCAGGGTGACCTTCCAGATATGGCCAAGGCTATGACTTCTGAACTATCTTTTTTCTCTTTTTCTTTTTGTTTTCTTTTTTCCTAATGTCGACCCCTGTTTCGTATGCAGTAGCGTATCCTATTTGGCTACACGCACTCGATTGCTATTGGGCTTTCCCATCACCAACTATTCAAAAGTTAGGACAGCCAGCTTAGGAATGCCTCAGGATGCCAATGTACATGTCATTACTCTCCACACCTACAGTTCACTATAACTATTTGCATCCTTTTATTATGTCTTTGTCGACCTGATCTGTCAAACTAAAATTTTAACGAGTGGATTTATGCCATAGGATAACCCTGTGCACAAATTGTAGTCCAGGTTTGAGAGATGAGGGTACCGGGCCTAGTGTTCTTCGCGAATCACGACCGTGAGGGGATTCAATCGATACTCTCAATATATCCAACTAACGAACTGGTTGCAGCATAACAACAACGCTAATGGACAGTCTCGATTCTTGCCATCTCACGGCACCCTCGTACCTCTGTCTCCAAGCTTATGGTTCCTCTCCTGACAGCACTAACGTATCAACACCGACAATTGCGTATAATAATGGTTGTAGGTGTTTAGAAATATGGATCAAGCAATTTACAGAACGCCGCTTATTATACTTGTGCATGTCCTAGCAAGGGTCAAGGCTGAAATAGGACATCAAGCGAGGCTAATCAGGCGAGTTGGAGGAAATCCGGCGCGACATTTGGTGGGGTACCAGCCAAGAAGTACTCTGGTGGCTTTTGGACTATTGTGTGGTGTCCAATAGCTATAGTAGCCATTCAAATGTATGAAAATAATCGCGGAACACTTCTTCGGTGAATGCGAATCAGAAAACCTCGCACCACATTTTTTATTCCATGGTGCGCAATGTTCAGAACTGATTTCTATAAATGATGTAGTTGCGGCTGGGGGCGCTAGTAGCAGCGCCGCTGTCGAGCCAGCTCCAGTCTTTCCTTCCCTGGCCGTCTTACTGAACGTATCAACACCTATGGAGTGGGGGAGGGAGAATTGAAAATTAACCCATTTGGTCTTTCACATAGAACCCAAGTCTGGATTATGTGGGGCACCGATAGTGTGAATGTGATCGTATGTTGCGCTATGTACTCTGATGTGGAAATTGAACCGTCACTACCATGCTAGCAGACCAGACGAAATTTGAACCAGGTAGCTCTGTCTTCGATTCCGAACACCGACCGCAGGCATGAAGTTTGATTCTTTTGTAATATGTAAACTTTTTACAATTCTCGTTCTCTGACTGCTGACATGCTGCTGCATCATTGAACAAATGATCGAAAGAATTGGTCTAAAACGCCTAGATTAGCATGCGCACTATTTCACCAAAACCATCGCAAAGTCAAGCTAATGTTTGGATTCCTTCGGCACGACTCCATTTGGACGCAGAATAGTGCCGACGTTTGTTCTCACTCGCGGTTTATTGTGCGGCGTGGACGCGTCTGAGACGGCCAACAATTATCCAGCCAAGCCCGAAAATCAGATCAGGTCATGCATTTATGGGTGGCGCTGAATTTAATCAAACCACTCGCAATTAAGTTCGCCGGCAGTGTCGAAGCCACACTGTTGGCAGTCCTGGAACGCGACATGCTGCATGCTCACGGTGTATTTCCCAGTAAAGCACGGCTCACTTGCCGACCGGCAGCCCGACATAGCCTCCACGACACGACGGTCACGATGGCGGCAAAAATATTCAACAGATATAAAAGTTGTACTTGGAAAACATCACCACTGCTATGTACACGGAGAGAGACAGAGAGGCGACAGCACGTCACACGCCCGTTTGTGCATCACTGGCGATCAGCTGTCGACGCTTCCACAGCTGCGGCTCGGGCTCGGCCTTCTGCAGTTCGTACACGCTGGCGGTGACGCTGCGGCCGGCCACGCGGCGCGCCCGCCGTCCCGGCGGCTCCACCTCGCGGCGGCGCGTGCGCGGCTCGGCAGTCGGCTCGCCGGACGGCGCCGGCTGTCGGCGTCGCACCGGCGCCGGCGCCGGCGCCGATGTCGGCGCAGGTGCTGGTGTCGATGTCGGTATTGGTGTCGGTGTCGGCGTCGGCGTCGGTGTCGGTGTCGGTATCGGTGTCGGTGTCGGTGTCGGTGTCGGCGCCGACGCCGCCACCGCCACCACCTGCGTGCGCTGCGAGATGTTCGGCGACGTCCTAGAGCGCGCCACCTCCGCGCCGCCAGACGGCAGCACCAGTTGCCCGAGCGTCACGTGGTCGGCCGGCCTCGGACGGCTGCGGCGCGGCGCCGGCTCCACGGGCCGCACTGCGGTCGCGGCCGGCTCCGCCGTCGGCGACGGCGTGACCTTGACCTGCGGCCGCGCCTCGCCGCCGCCGGTGGCGACGACGAAGCCGCGCTCGCCGACCAGACCGGACCGGGACCGACTGAGCGGCTGGATGCTCAGCGAGCCGGTGATCGGCTCGGCGCCGGCCGAGTCGGAGCCACTCGACTCGGAGCGCGCGCGCACGCCCGCGTCGGCGGCGGCGCGCACGACGAACACGTCGCCGGTCCCGGCAAGTGTCTGACACTCCTCGATGTAGGGGATGTCGTCGGCGCCAGCCACGCCGAGCGAAGAGGCGGCGCGGCCGGCCGGCACGGGGATCTTGAGACTGGCGGTGATCACGCCGCTGACGTCCAGCTCGGGTGAGCTGAGGCGCCGCTGGCTGGCGCGCTGGCCGGCCAGCAGCGGCGCCGGCGCCGACACGGTCTGGTCGGAGCTGCTGCGCTGGCGCACGCCGGCGCGCATCAGCAGCGGACGGCCGGCTGCCTGCAGACTGCCGCGTCGGCCGCGAACCTCCGAGCCCGAGTCGGACGCCTGCGACGAGGACTTGTCGCGCCGGCGGAACCAGCGCGTGGTCGGCCGCTCCTCGCTGCTGCGCGCCTCCTCGGAGCCGGGCCGTGTCGAGCTGGACGAGCGCACGCGTCGCTTGAACCAGCCGCCGCCGCCCCCGCCGCTGCCGCTGCCGCTGCCGCCGCCGCCGCCGCTGCCGCCGCCGCTGCCGCCGCCGCCCGAGAGATCGTCGCGCGAGCCAGACTTGTTCCTGCGGCGGCTCCTCTCGCGGCCAGAGTCGCCGTCCGGTCGCCTCCTGCGGCAAAGGTCACAGCCGTGTCGTTGAAGCCGAACGCGTCGTTTGTCTGGAGGGAGGAGTGTTGGATTCCAATCCGTGGACCGCTATGTGACCCAGTGAGTGCAGCCGACAATTGGACGGAAAGGCTACCTGAGCCATGTTTATGCGTTAGCGGTGTGCTATGTACCTGGGCTGAAAGTAAGCGAGCGGATGCGATTGTTAGAGCTCCATCAATATGGTCTGGTTGGCATAAGGGCTGACATGTAAAACCATTGAAGCAAAAGATGGTAAATATATTCATAGATATATTCATAGATATAAACCAAAACGTTGTTGAGCAGAAAACCCGAAATTCAAGCATACCTGAAATATGCTGTGGCTAAAATGTAAACCTTCGTCTTTGTTCATGGTAACACATAATAATTATTTATATTGAATGTATATGGCGGGAGTTCCGCATTGCTTTATGCAAAACCGCTGCATTATCCAGTCTGTGTTTAGTCGCGACTACTGTATGACAACACACATTTTTCCCAGAGTTCTGTAGATTACCAACCCATGGTAGTTCATTCCAAAGTTGATGTTTAATGTCATTAAGACGATACTAATGTCAGAGAATGAAAAATGTGAAGCTACAAGGTTTAACAGTAATCTATCAAACATTTCGCTACACATCCATGTATTATCCACTTGCGTACGCAGCCTCGCTTGTTATATCCATGTGTCATGCACACTAATCCTGCTCGTGATTTTCACGTGACGCAAGTAGTCATCGCACCTCGGTCTGGGAAGCCTTGGTGTTACGCCACTCTCATAGCTAATATATTTTCCTGGTACTCTTTTCGCAACGGTATACAGATGAGTGTCTTTTGTTGAACAATACTTTGCATTTGGAGAATAGCCGCTATTGCGGAGATATTGAGGAGTACAAACATACAAAGAAATAAAGAGTTGCTAACACTCTGCTCAAGATATCGATGTTTAATATTTAAAGTAGCATGCCATAATTATTTTGATCTGCTGTTTGCAAGCAATATTTATCATTGTCACAGGAATGTTTGGCAGAAAAAAATTGCATGATTCACTGGGAGCCTTAATACCTGTTTTTGCTCAGGTAGTCACAATTATGCGACGATTGATTGCCTGTTCACCCGATGTGCATCCTATTTGAAGGTGCACGAAGGCTTGATATCAGAGCAGTGCTTTGTTTCAGCGAAAGCGTACCTAAACCTGCGTGACCTCTCCACCGCCGGCTTGGCAGAGCCAGGATCATGGGTCACCACATCCTTTCTCCTCACTCTCCGTTTGTCGTCGGCACCATCATGGGTCCTAAAGGAGAGAAAGAATGATAGAGTTAATAAGACAGTAGGTATAAGCTGGGAAACTTCGGATGTAGTCAGCAGAAGAAACGTAATTATTTTGAAGTTGAGTGCACAAGGCGGACCATCGGTGAGGATGAAGCCCGAGCGACTCTACTCTTGTAAGCAAGTGACACAAATCCATATGAGCAACCCAATCCTGTCATGCCGATCCGGGTCCGACCGCTACGCTCTTGAATACAATTATTTCGTTGGACTGTCTTAATTTGTTTTCACATTCATTATTAAACCTGCTCTTTTACGTTGACCCCTACGGGCTTTTATTTCAAAACTTACTCTGTAGTACTTGTAATTTCCTTTCAAGTAGAGGACTTTGCTGCCGCGATTTTTGACTAAAAAATTATCGGTGCTGATTAGTCTCAGGACACGTGGTTTTGTCGCTATGCGACTGTTGGCTACCGTACCGAGACGGACGATTGGCTGGCCCGGTGTCAGCTTGGCTCGGGCTGCCCCGCTGCAAGATTGTTTGGCAACTCTGAACGGGAAGCATCGCGACCCGCTTTGGCACCTATACTAGTTTAAATCGGCCAAGTGTATGTCAGTTTGAGGTACGTGCACCACATCCGGCACCTGGGCCGGTTTCGGCAAGCGTCCAGCCGATTTCGTTTGAGACGGATTCGTTTTTTATGCGTTTTTGCCAACATTTGGGAGAGCACATTCGCAATCGGTCTCCCCAGCCCCCATCCTAGTACATCTATCCAAAGTTTGAACGCACGACGCTGATTTACAAAATATGCTGTATTATTTCTGAAATATCTTCACGGAACGGGTACGGACATGGAAACGGGAACGGGTACGGACACGGAGACGGGAAAGGGAACGGGTACGGACACGGAGACGGGAACGGGGATGGACACGGAGACGGGAACGGGGACGGGGACGGACACGGAGACGGGAACGGGGACGGACACGGAGACGGGAACAGATACGGACACGGAGACGGGAACGGGTACGGACACGGAGACGGGAACGGGTACGGACACGGAGACGGGAACTGGGACGGACACGGAGACAAGAACGGGTACGGACACGGAGACGGGAACGGGGACGAACACGGAGACGGGAACGGGTACGGACACGGAGACGGGAACGGGGACGGACGAACAGTGAGCAACTCAACAAAGGGAACTAGGAGGAAGGCGAGAGTGGGTGAGTGAAAGAGGGACAAGGCGAGAGAGAACGCGGGAGAAGAAGAGAGTGGGTGAGTGAGAGTGAGAGTGAGAGAGAGAGAGAGGGCGAGAGAGCGGAGAGTTAACTAACCGTCCACGGTCGGCTGCTGAAGTGGGGAGAGAGCTGCACTCGCTGCCTTCTAGTACGGAGCTGCTGGTGTCCAGCTCCAGGTCCACACTGTCAGACGGGGCAGACACCAGCTCGGTCACCGCTCGGCAGAGACGGGGCAGACACCAGATCGGTCACCGCTCGGCAGTAGGCTTTCCTCGGCAGAGCCGTGCGAATCGAACAGCTATGTGCCTATGTGACGCGTCTCTGATGCTGACTGATGTAACATACACTGATACACTGGTCTCCGACAGCGTGACAGGAAGGTGTCTCGTTGTATCGACTCACTCACACCTCAAGTGCGATAATTATGTGATATTGGCTATTTATAAGATACGCATACCCTTAGATCGGTTTAGTTTTGAAGTTAGTTAAGTTCGGGATGCAATGCAATACGAAATAAACAAACTTAGCTGCTGGTCCACCTTTAAAAGCTCTGGATGTAAGCTCTCGATTTGTGATGCGATTTCAGTGCATCTCTTGAAACGTCCTGTTGAGAAAACCTTGCTTTATTGGATCAGTTCCCACGGATCCGCTACTTGTGGCATTTTTGCACTTCTGACTTTGCATGGAAGATACATGGAACTGCACTCTATGTACTCTTAGGTTTCTATGGCTAAGAATTCAAACAGGGAAGAAACCAGGCGACAACGACAATGTCTGGTGTCTGATTCTTCATCAATATCACAACGCCACAATGTTAATCTGTCTGATTCCGGATTGCGAGTCGAACCTTTCTAAATAGAAGCCAATAGTTTTGTTCTCGTGACTTGTGGGCTGCGATATGTAGGAACATGCCCTTGTGGAGACGTCTAAGCAGACAATCACGGGTAAGTTTTTGCGTTGCGTATGCAAGTCACGAGGCATGGGGATTGCGCACATAGCCAGGATAAGCCACGTTCTCTGGCCACGTTGCGGAATATGTGAAACATGTACGTCGGACGCTTTTTTTATAAACACCGACGATTACACACTTTAGTGTGAAAGAATTATCTGCATGCAGATGTTAGGGAAATGCGAGCATGATCACGAGGGAGCATTTGTGCTGCTGCCCTGTCACGATGCGACACGAAAGCGATGCTGAGGAGGCGAAAGATTTGATGCCGAAGGGAACTTGGCTTTTGACTTCGTCATGCACCACCATTCAACGTTAACAAATAGTGTGGGAGAGAACGGCTTATGGCTGGCATCACTTGGAAGCAGGAGAAAACGGCCGAAAGTGTTCTCATTTCAGATCAAGAACATGAACTTCTCCCTGACAAGCATTCTGTCCCTTCTTCTGAACTGCTTGAATGTTTGGTGGTACTCAATGTCCCGCCTTGTATTTGCATGTCAAGATGTCTTCGTAATGGTTCCGCGTATGAATGCTATCCTAGTATCCGCCCGCGTATGAATGCTATCCTCTAAAGTATCCGCGCGTGCAAAAGCAATGGGGAATGCAAAAAGATACTTCTGATTTTCTTTTGCATAGCTATAAAGAGTTTATATTTCTGGAACAAATATTGATGTTGTCAAAAATGGTTTGAAGTAGTGTATTTTTGCAGTTGTGGACATCAGCTGATACAGCTAAGCCACTGTAATCACTGGTGTTTAATACCCGTTCATTTGAAGCTTTGTCAAATGTCAGAATTACGGACACTGGAAAAAGCCAAGCACTAAATGTGTGGATGATTATGCCTTGGATTGCAATGCCCTTGGAAATTCTTGTGAGTATCCCTGATGTTTCCTCACGTCAGATGAGGGCAGGTTTGATATGTGTCATGATCTTATTAGTCAATGTCTTTGCAATGTTAATGATCGTAAAGTTGCTACAAGTTAGTTTCTAGTTGGAGGGATGTCACAGTACGCGTGTGGCGGCTATGTGAGCGGTCGTTCGCGACGATGGTGTGATGTAGTCAAAATGCTACTTTTAGTCTGTGGTATCCCGATAAAAATCACGACGAGGAACATGCAATCTGACGTCGTTCACATCTACCTAGCCATGTAAATGCTGAGCGGGGTCTCTTGTTTAATATAAATGGGGACGGGGGTAGGGAGCGTTAAACGTGATGTATCGCACACCTATATGAGGGTAGCGTATGGAAATGCTAAGCACACCATCGCCCTTCCTGTCTGTCACCGACGAGGCTATTAGTGTGCATTTCGGTCAGACTTTTTATGAACATGCCAGAATAACTGTCCGCATCCTCAGCACAATTGTGATTAGCTCGCCGACTTGTCAGCCAATCGTGCCTAATTCACAGCCTACCAGCATCGCCAGCCAGTGTTTGTGTTGTGCCTTGTCACTCCGTGCACGCCCTGGGACGAGGATCGTGTGAGGTGGGTTCAATGGTGAGTGTGCATCACATCTTGGTCGTCGGGCAAGGGTAGTTAGGTGTTAACTGGGCGTTGTCAGAGGTGGGACGGACATGGTCAGAGATAGGATAGAAATGGTCAGAGGTGGGACGGACACGGTCTGAGGTGGGACGGACACGGTCAGAGGTGGAACAGACACGGTCAGAGGTGGGACAGACATGGTCAGAGGTGGGACGGACATGGTCAGAGGTGGGACGGATACGGTCAGAGGTGGGACTGACATGGTCAGAGGTGGAACAGACACGGTCAGAGGTGGGACGGACATGGTCAGAGATAGGATAGAAATGGTCAAGGGTGGGACGGACACGGTCTGAGGTGGGACGGACACGGTCAGATGTGGGACAGACATGGTCAGAGGTGGGACTGACATGGTCAGAGGTAGGACGGGCATGGTCAGAGGTGGGACGGACATGGTCAGAGATGGGACGGATACGGTCAGAGGTGGGAAGTACATGGTCAGAGGTGGGACGGACATGGTCAGAGGTGGGACGAACGCGATCAGAGGTGCGTCTGAGGCCGTCTGTTAGGTGTTAGCTCACGTTGTCAGAGGCGGGACGGACACGGTCAGAGGCTCGTCTGAGGCCGACAGCGTCCGGCTTGTCTACAGAAAAACAACAGCACATCATCAGTTCGTGCAGCAGGCTCAGAAGTGGCTTTTGTTAGAACTTATAGCTGCTCCAGAATCACACATTTGCGCATCGCCAGAGAAGGAAGTTGCTGGCGAGAATTCGACAAGATGCAAGGGAATTTATTTACGCTCGATGACCTTCCGTGACAAGAACTTGGACAGACTCAGTAGCCAATCATGCGAAATATCAAGGTTAACAACATAGTGATATATGAGCTGCCCTAGCAACACACTACAAATCATCATCAGTATTGTGTAATGTATATATATATATATATATATATATATATATATATATATATATATATATATATATATATAATATATTCATACACTGATGTAGGTGCACATGCAATATAATGTATATCACAGACGGGCACAGCTTGTTTTCACTCAATATATTAGAGCCCAGTTGTACCTCACTCGGGTTACTGATGACTTACCAATGAGCTTAAAGATCATGTTTTTATCGCAATACCCGACAATTTCCACGCCTAATCGTTCCCTGTGTAAAAGAAGTAACAGACACGAGCTTGAAATTTTCAGCAGGGTATTTCTAGCATGCCGGAAGGCCCACGATGTGTGATGAGATAACACCATGAGATGTGAGTGAGGTGGCACCCGAGATGTGAGTGAGATGACACAAGAGATGTGAGTGAGATGACACCAGAGATGCGAGTCAGATGACACCAAATATGTGAAGGAGATGACACCATAGATGTGAGTGAAATGACACCAAAGATGTGAATGAGATGACACCAGAGATGTGAGTGAGATGACACCAGAGATGTGAGTGAGATGACACCAAAGATGCGAGTCAGATGACACCAAAGATGTGAATGAGATGACACCAGAGGTGTGAGTGAAATGATACCAGATATGTGAATGAGATGACACCAGAGATGTGAGTGAGATGACGC
Organism: Imbricaverruca yamaguchii; assembly: GCA_034440575.1. Lineage (NCBI taxonomy): Eukaryota > Metazoa > Arthropoda > Thecostraca > Neoverrucidae > Imbricaverruca > Imbricaverruca yamaguchii. The sequence continues at coordinate 555,900 of JAOTOL010001411.1, read as the reverse complement.
CAGAGATGTGAGTGAGATGACACCAGAGATGTGAGTGAGATGACACCAGTAATGTGAGTGGGATGATACCAGTAATGTGAGTGAGATGACACCAGAGATGTGAGTGAGATGACACAAGAGATGTGAGTGAGATGACACCAGAGATGCGAGTCAGATGACACCAAAGATGTGAATGAGATGACACCAGAGATGTGAGTGAAATGATACCAGAGATGTGAGTGGGATGACACCACTTCGATCCAAAAGTCAGGGATCAGCTAAGGTCGAAGTGTTCACATAGTTTTGCAAACTTCAAAAGTAACAGCCGAATATACAATGCTCTTGTACCGACGGGTAAAAAGGGACTTCAATTTCAGTTTCAGCGTCCAAAATAATTCCAGATTGGCTCAAATCGAGGGATCTCATGTCAGGTCATGTGAGGGCAATAATTTTGAGTAACATGCTAATGACTATTAGCCATGTGAGCAAGCCAGCAGCTGACTTGTCCATCATCATGTGAACTCCAACATTTGGAGAATATGTAAGATGAATTACTTATAAGCCGTGACTTGTGGGAAGAATGGGCGACACGCTCTCTCTCTCTCTCTCTCTCTCTCTCTCTCTCTCTCTCTCTCTCTCTCTCTCTCTCTCTCTCTCTTTCTTATAATGTCACAGCTCAATGACATTCTAAGAATCGTCATGATAGTGACATGATGATATATTCAAAATTCGCATACCATTAGGCGGTAATAAGTGCTACGCTACGCTACGCTGTCAGCTGCTCCAAGCGACGGCTCGCTACCACGCGCGCGCCATTTTCCTGTGGTCACGAAGGAATCTTAAGGTCGCATCGCCCCTCCCCCTGCAATGGCCACACTGGAATGGCGTGCTAATGCAGCATCTAGCTGACCTAAAGCTAGGATGTGTGCCTTCTACTATCTATGACCTCTCTTTGGCTGATTTTGCGGCAGACAAATGTATGTGTGCCATTGTACAGCTGGCGCCGGACGCGCCGGTGTTCACAGCCGGGGTCGGAGTCGGATGCGACGGCGACTCACTCTTCGCCGCTCGACTGCAGCCGCCGGCGGAGCAGCACGTCCAACGCCTCGGGCTGCTTCTCCATCAGCAGGTGGTAGGCCTCCTGGAGCAGCTCGGCCGGAACCTGGCGGGGCGGCACTGAGCTGTCATTCAGCGCGTGCACAGTGATGGGTTAGTTTGGGTTAGGTTAGGCTGCGCGTGCGTGCAAGGCAGACCGGGAACGCAAATGCGAAACATGCCAATACCGGTCCGGACAACATAGTAAGGGTCTGTTCTTGCTCAATATGTCAGATACACATCCGATAGCAATTACTACTGACTGTTTCCATCTGAACAGACTCTTGTTCGCATCTGAAGTGAACACGTTCACATCTGAGCAGACTGCTGCTCAATTTTGGTCACGGAGCATTGCTCACATTGCTGCTCACACACATAAGGAACTGCTGGCACGTACTAGCACGGGACAGGTCGTGCTGCGTGACATAGCGAATGCCGCCTGAGATTAGGATAAATTATCGGCCGGAAACAGCGCATAATTACTGGCATCATTCGATTCTGTGATGCAGCATAGCTCGGTAAGGATCGGAATGTCACTTGGGCGTTCTTTTTCATATTCTTTGGCGGGCAGAACACATCGAGAGGAATTACATTGCCAAATACATGCAATTATGCAAAGCATACCCCAGTGCTGGTGTGTACTGTTCTAGCAGGAGGCGGGGCAGCCTTTATGTGCCCACCTCAAACACCAAATCGATTTGTAACTTTGCATAATTTCAACAGACAGTTCATCTGAAAAAGCATCGTTTGTTCCAAATTATTAGCTGATGTGGAGCGCGAACTCTCAGAAACATGGCACCGAACAAGATCATCGACACATAAATCATGTGACAAATAGAACGGCGAACGCAGGCTCAGCGTGTGCTCAACGCGACGCGCGCCGCCAATTTCTCACCACGTCACACAATCCATTAAGCAGCCATTAATCGGCGGCTCGCCGGCGCGCCAAACCGTCAGCGCACCTCGAACAGGTCCTTGTTGTGGTCGATCAGGCTGCGAATCACGTTGATGACGTCGATGCGCTCGGCCGTCTGCTGACTCAGCTCGCTGCCGAGGCGCGCCAGCGAGTGCAGCAGGTTCGGCGCGAACAGCGTGGCTAGGTTGTTGCTGTCCATCCGGTTGCCGGTGGCCCAGTCGCCGGTGGCCGTTCGCCGGTCGGTCGCGTTGTCCGACACCTGGCGGTCACACGCAGGTCACAGGCGCGCCCGGTCACACGCAGGTCACAGGCGCGTCCGGCCACAGGCGCGCTCGGTCACGCGCAGACGGTCACAGGCGTCCCCGGTCACGTGCAGAGGGTCACAGGCGTGCCCGGTCATACAGAGACGGTCACAGGGTCGCCCGGTCACGCGCAGACGGTCACAAGCGCCCCCGGTCATACACAGAAGGTCACAGGCGCACCCGGTATCGCACAGACGGTCACAGGCGCGCCCGGTCACACAGAGACGGTCACAAGCGCTCCCGGCCACGCCGGTCATATGGTGGTGTGCTCGCTGGCATTGGGCACAGAGGACGCGTAAAATCGGATGGTACTATAAGAGGTGTCACAGTTTAGGGACATCCCCATAGTTTTCTTCAGGGGATAGACCAGGATGTACCAAGCTTCTCGGAGGTTTTTCTATGTCGAGAAGGGTGGGGGTGAGGGTGAGGGTGAGGGTGGTCTTCGATTTCACAATAAGGCGTTGTTTTCTCAAGCTAAAACACCAACACTAACTGGAAAAATAAAACTGTGTGGGGGAGGAGGTCCCTGGGCTATTCTTTGGTGCGCTTATGCCAGGGTGCAAATAGGCTCGATTGTTCGTGAGTCCTGGCTCCAAAATATTGACATCTATTTATGCATGGAAGTCGGAACTGTCAGGGCGAGGAGGGAACGTCAGTAACTAAGTTAACCTTCAAATTTTCGTGAGCTTAACCATAAGGCATAGTAGAACAATGGTGTTGCCTTCTCCACTTTTCACTGGCGTCCCTATGCCACTAATAACAAGTGTACACGCAAGCATACGATATGACATTGATAAGCACGGCGTCAGTGGTGCTCGTGTGTGCGGGTGAAATGTCAATGACCACATGCAATTATTGCCTTTGGATGAATTTTTGTGCGTCGTTCGACATGACTTGACTCAGACATTCTTTCAGTGACGAGGCCAGCTGGATGACTCGTGAAATCGGAGAGCATTCTGTGTGGATATGGCAACACAGGGCTGAATTTTCTGATTTGTTTTCTGGCCTCGAGGTGTGAAATTCTGGCAAAGCCAACGATAGAGAACATGTATGTGTGCATATTTACCATACCACGAAGCTCATCTGCACCTTTCGTGGGCATAGCCGC